>OZ024837.1:844845-1027345 GCA_964016985.1 Anodontia alba | reverse complement strand
GATCAGACTGTGCATCCACATTGTCCCCCTGTAAAAGCCTTAGAGTCAAACATAAGGTAACATCCCTTCTGATATGTGCGCATAACTAAGACTCAAATCAGTATGTGCTTCCACGCAGTCTGATCAGAGTCTTCGTTGTTTGCACGAAGAAACTTTGTAATTTGGCTTTCAAATAATGCGCAAAGTGAAGACTCTGCGCATGCTGATCTGAATCTTTGCTGGGTGCGCACGTCCGGAAGTACGTTTCCTGACGTTACGGCTCCTTTGGTGATTTGCTGTTCATAAAGCGCCCAGCGAGGACGCTGATTGGATGCGTAGGCTGATATGAGTTTTAGCTGGTCGCACATATGAGGTAAAGCTAACCATCACGAAAACATGCCTATATAATTTTGACCCCCTTAAACTCCACTTTTATACAGTAAAACTGGGGTTTACAGGGGTATACATTATTTTTCTTATTTCTGCTTTAAAACATAGAATGTGGGTACTCGTTAGAACCGCTTTGTCGAGGCGGTTCTAACGAGTACCCACAATCTATGTTTTGAGCAGAAATATGAAAAATATCATAATTTTTTATCTGTAAATTTTCAGTTTTTGGAGGTGAAATTTTCAATATATTTGAATAGGCGTGTTTTCGTAATGAAATACAAACGTGATTTTGTTTTGTCTGAGTAGTGGATGGGGGCTGGACTATATGGTCAACGTTTGGTCCTTGCTCAAAGACTTGTGGGAGAGGAGTGGAGATACGTCATCGATACTGTACCGACCCAGAGCCAATGAATGGCGGAGACAATTGTAGCGGAAATGCGGAAGACAGACGATTTTGTGACCACGGTCCGTGCCCTGGTAAGTGGACAGAAGCAACAAAAGAATACAAACGCATTTGACTCACAACAGGTAAATCATCATCATCATCATTATCATCATCATCGGATGATTAACGTGCAGGTAAAAGGACAACATCCACATCAGTAGGCCTCCCTTCCAGGTATCTGGCTTGCTGCACGCATCGCAGATCTCATACAATATCTCCAGGTATAGCTATCATGAGGGTCGATAGCTGAGAGCTTCCACTCTCTGCAATATCTCTGTCATTGTCTTGGGCCTCCCAGGCCCACGCTTTCCATCAGCCTGTACGTCAAAGACTGTTTTGACTGCACCATTGGAGCGTTCCACATGTCCATACCAGCAGAGCATTCTCTCCTTCAGAATGAGGTCCAGATCCTCAATGGCAAGCTGCGCAAGTAGCTTTTTACGCCTGGTTGTGACAGTGTCTTGCGGTTTGACATTGCAGATCTGTCTGATCATTTCCCTATCATTCCGCTGCAGACGTTGGAATGACAGGGCAATGATCAGACAGAACTGCAATGTAAAGGTTATTTGAATCATATACAAACAAACAATGCAAACGTCATCATGTATCGTAGAAGCTGATCAAGGTGTTCATCGAAATAATGCTTAAATATCTGATTTATACAAATATATATATATATATATAGTCGACAAGGCACTCTACCAATGAATACACTAATCCGGGCTTTGGTGTTTGCATACAATGATTATGTGAGGGAATGTAACGGCCCTGATTAGACTGCGCGCATGCGCAGACTGAACAAGGCTTTCGCTTTCCGTATGTACCTGAAAGGAATGACACATGACGCGCCTCATATATTAATGCCTTAATATCAAACCTTTTTTAGCATCATGTTTCTGAACAGTTGTTGCGTGTTGGTTTTAGTGGTCAAGGTTTGAGAGATGTTCGGTATCAGCGGCTAGGTACACGTTCGATCATAAAATAGTTCATTTCGGAAGGACAGATTTTGTAGGGCATACAGCGAAAGAAGGACTGTAGTGACTGACCTTGTTCTGGTGTGCATTTTTCGTTCTAGGCCACAGCACCTAATTAACCTAAATATTCCGGGAAACAGGCCGGAGCAGCCTGATGAATTATTTGATCTTTTGCTGTATAAAACGCAGTCTAATCTGAGTGTTCGCCGGGCACACATGATATAAGGTGAATACTTAAAAGCACTAATGGTGCTGATGGGTGCGGTTGCCTGAAATTCTAGAAGCCACTAGACTGACTGGGCTTTACGCTGATGTTATGTCCTTTTCGGTGCCCGATAGTCCGTTTTCGGTGGTAAAGGTCCGTTTCGGTGTTTAGTAGGACCGCGGCTCGGGTTGCACTTTCTATCCAACGCTGTAGATCTGAAGTATTCATATTCGTCCGCCGATATTTTACTCAGAATGATTAAAATCTTATTTCTTCAAAAAATTTGAAGTTTTCTTTGGTTTTGTTTATTTATATGCTTTTTATAAACATCTGAGTGTGTAAGGCTAATATGTTTGAATGCAGAATTTAATGTTATCAGCGTTAACAGGGCACTATTTATCAGGTCATTATTAGGTTGGTGGTAACAGGAAAACTGATTGTCGAAATGTGCAATGTTAAATCTGGAGGTGATTTGGCAACCGCCCCTTAATACACACAACTGTTTGTTTCACTAGTTGATGGGGGCTGGACTACATGGTCAACGTTTGGTCCTTGCTCAAAGACTTGTTCGAGAGGAGTGGAAATACGCCATAGGCAATGTACTAACCCAGAACCAATGAATGGTGGAGAGAATTGCAGCGGAAATGCAGAAGACAGACAATTTTGTGATCACGGCCCCTGTTCTGGTAGCTATACATAAACATCAACAACTGTCTTTTCTCCGGACTTGGGACTTCCTTCCCGTCTAAACTGACGTTTTTCATCATTACCACTCTCTGAGCTTATTCAGCAGACGACAAATTGATGATAGTTTGTTTTTTTTTGTTTTTTTTTTTGTTTTTTTTTTTTTAGTTTTTAATATCGTCTGTTGCAGTTGTGATTGATTTAATATGTATTATTTGGCCTTTTTTTTCCTGTGTGAAAATAAAAATCTATAAAGTTGCCTTTATGACATTTTACACATTATGGTAATGTATAAATTTGAAGAACCACAAGATGATTCCCAGGGAATCATAAATGATTTAAGTAAAAAAAAACTCCTTGTCGAATACCTGAAAAATTATCGGAGTAGGGAAAAGTATTTCCTATTGGAACAATTATAGTCTATAAATAGAAAAGTAAAAAAAAAAACAAAAAAAAACAACAACTATTTTTATATCGTGCCAAGCAACACACAGTGTAAACATTGAACAAGTTCATGAAATAAATTGTACCACCTGCTGATGTGTCTAAAATCCCTTGAATGACTGTCAGACCCTGTAGACCCTTATCAGAAGCCGCAAAATAGGTCCCCAGCTAGCATTCTACGTAAATCTACATCGGGCCGTCATCGGCACGTCAGCTACCCTGACGGGCCGGCCCGATATAGATTTACGTAGAATGCTGACTGGGTCCTGCTGCGTCTGACCTGGGACTGCAATGTTTGCCTAGGTCCAAGTTCAGGTTTTACAGTTAACCTTCATAACACGGCACTCTGACGTCACAGCAACAAGAAAAGAGCGGCTATAAATAACCGTTACCTGGATTTCGTACAGATGCGCTTTTGATTTCATTGGTCAATGATAATTACAAAAACAGTATAATTTCAATGACCAAAACACCAATGGCTCGAATCAAGCTAAAGCTAATGCCCTGAATAATGTCTTTATTCCCGTTTCTGACATCGAAGCTGCCAACATAACCTTACCAAATTTTAACAAAAGGACTGAGTCTGTGTTAGCTGTATCTCAAATAAGAGTTTCTGAATCCGAAGTAAAAAAAAACATGTTGGATACTCTTGGGTTAATAAAGCAACCGCTCAAGACGGAGTAAGTAACAGAATTTTGAAGTATACAAGCAAATCAATAGCCAAATCTTAAACATTTTTTTAAATTTATCTTTAGAGAAACGTGTATATCCAAATCTGTAGTAAACTACATCGATCATGCTCATTTTCAAAAAGGGAAATAAATCAGATGTTAGAAATTACAGACCAATTTCACTGAAGTAACTGTAGGAAAGTCTTTTGAAAGAATTGTGTATAAACATATCTATTATCACATTGCTGCCGATGTTCTATTATATAAATATCAGTCTTGGTTTCTATCCAGCCAGTCAACCGTACATCACCTTATTGAGTTAATACATTATTGTTATTAACGTGCCTCGCCCTAGAAAAAAACTGAAGCAATTTACCATGTAATTTGAGATATATCGTAAGCATTGATACATAAAAGATATGGAATCTCCGGAGATCTTTAGACGAGATTCAAAACTATCTGCATATGCGGAACCAAAGAGTATTTGTTAACGGCAGTTTCTCGTCTCTCAAGTTTATTTTCGCTGGAGTTCCACAAGGGTCAGTCCTAGGTCTTCTTTTGTTCTTGATTTATTTAACTGATATAGCTGATTACCTACATGGTATGGCCAGCCTGTTTGCTGATGCACCTCTCTAAGCTTTTCATAAAATAATTTGGCATTTATTGAACATATTCTTAATACCGAGCTAGTAAAACTAATGGACCGGGCAAAGAGATTATTAATTAAATTCAATCCACTGAAAACAGAAGTAATGGTTAATTCTAATATACATAATGATTATGAAATAGAATCAAAGTTCTATGAAAATATTCTCAGGTTCGTCGATAACAGAAAAACCTGGGAGTTACCTTATCGTCGAATAATAAATGGCCAAAGCATTCTATAATTAATTTAGCATCGATGCATATATCCATCACGAAAGCATGCCTATATAATTTTGACCCGATTAAACCCAATTTTTATATAGTAAAACTGGGGTTTACAGGGGTATACATTATTTTTTTTATTTCATAAAAAGACACCAACAGGTTTGACTAATTCTCCAATCGTTTGTCCAAATATTCCAAACATTTCGATTTTTGGTCTTACTAAATGCTGATACCAGCATATCGAAAAGTTTGCACTATCAAGGACTACAACTTCTTTCCAAAAAAAAGCTTTTTCTTCTATTTTAGTATGTAAAATGGTTGTCTTTAAATGAATGTATTTCATGCAGCAGGATGAGGATTATCTAATGGTGTTGTAACTTGTGTCCAATCCCTTTGTTTAACATGCAATTAAATATGACTAATCCAAAAACCGATGGCCCGTTTACCGTGACTGATTCAAACCCAGTTTACAGATCCTAGAAAATTCTTCATATAGGTCAAGAAAAAAAATATTAAGGTACCTTTTAGAGGTATTTTTCTTATTTTACATGAAAAAAGTACGTTGTGCATACTCATTACAACAGTCTCACAAAGGAGATTCTTATGACGGCATTCAACGTACCATTAGTTTATAGAAGGTCTTAAAAGACATCTCTAAATTACTCTTATTTACCTCCTGACTTTTCGTTATGGTTGACCTTTAGTGCTTCGAACTATCCATGTCTAAAATGAATTTCCATGATCCCGACAGGATTTCGACTGTAACTCATTTTACTGGGAACGAATTCGCAAATCAGGTTCGTCCACGATTCATCCACGATTGTTTGATTACATACATTCGTGTGTATTGGTTTGAACTTGACATTATTGACTTATTGTACGCCTTGCGAACGGCGTGCGTTGCGCTTGTATCCTACCTGGGCACCTAACTTAATTATTTGTTCTCAACAGTGGATGGAGGATGGTCAGAATGGTCCGAGTATGGGAGTTGCTCGGTCAGTTGTGGTGAAGGGACAATGATCAGATTTAGACAGTGTTCCAGTCCTCAGCCCACATTCGGTGGAAGTAACTGCTCTGGTCCTGCAAATGATACTACACCTTGTTACAAACCACTTTGTCCAGGTATGTAGGTTAGCTGACACTATTTTGTACCAACTGTCTTTGGGTACAGTATAGAGGTTAGTCATTTAACCATCAAAATGTGAATGAGACAGAAAACATAATGAGGCTACTAAACAAAGGACATGCTGTTTTATGTATACTGGGAATAAAAGAATTCGAAAGAAAGATGGTATAGATGACTAGGAATAGGAATAGGAACCCTAACCCTAACCCTGACCACAATCACATATCATAACCTACAAATGACACAACGAATAAGAGCAAACAAACCATCACATACAATGCGCAAGTTACAAACCATAGAAAATCAAAGCAACAAGTCCCCTCTTACCTGATACACTTCAACCTCTTTATAACGCGGATCGTTATAACACGGTTTTGGATATAACACGGTTCAAAGATGGATCTAAAAACGTATAGTTTATATTGAAAAATGACCATAAACGGTCATTTTTCAATATAATCTATACATTTTTGTTTGGATATAACACGGTTGTTTACTAACACGGCTTATGCTATGGACCCCAACAATAGTGTTATAAAGAGGTTGTGGTGTATTGAGATCACAATGATAGACAGGATTCACTTAACACACCAGGAAGACAACAAACAGACCAAAACATAAGAAAGTTCCGCAGTGAGTAGCCACAAAACCACACAAAGAATCACAAACACCAGAATCACAAATCAGGTTCATCAACTATCTTAAGTCACTGGCTGTCTGCGTGCGTGCGTGCGGGCGTGTGTATATTCGTGTGTATGTGTTGAACTTGAATTGTTGGTGATTTGAAACCCTGAGAGTTGCGACTGGGGTCTTGTCTCGGTATGTCACTTCTCCTTTTGTTCTCAACCATTGATGGCGGATGATCAAAATATTCAGAGTATGGGAGTTGCTAAATCAGTTGAGGCGAAGGGATAAAGGTCCGATTTAGACAGTTTTTTTAGCCCTCGGCCAACATACGTTGGAAATGACTGCTTGGGTTCTGCAAATAGTACTACACTTTGTTACAATCCACTGTGTCCAGTTATGTGGGTCAGCTAATACTTTTTGTTCAATTGTTTTGAAGGTACGGTTAGAGCAACCGCAATGTGAACCAGAAGCGTTTTCTTAAACATCACGAAAACATGTCTATAAAATTTGGACCCCCTTAAACTCCACTTTTATATAGTAAAACTGGGGTTAATAGGGTTATACATAATTTTTCTTATTTCTGCTCGAAAACATAGATTGTGGGTACTCGGCGAGGAGGATCTAACTAGTACCCACAATCTATGTATCGAACAGAAATTTGAAAAAAAAAAAAAAAAAAAAAATCAGAGTTTTTTATCTGAAAATTTTCAGTTTTTGGAGGTAAAATTTTGTATATATTTGTATAGGCGTGTTTTCGTGATGAGAAGGTAAGCGAGGAAGAGTAATATTTTTTTTATTTATTTGTTTATTTATTTATTTTTTATTTATTTATTTATTTATTTATTATTATTTTTTTTTTGCAATATTTCAATATTATAATTAAGATTCTTAAACGGAGGACATTTTGAACCCAAAACTTTGATAGTTTCCGTCTCAAAGTCACACCACACTCTATGCAATGTTGGGTGCGTGGGTAATATCTAATTTCACTCCTACGCGCCTTTCTTCGAACGACAGCTTCAGTTCGTCATCTAGACTTAGCGTAGTATACACTCTATGGAATGGCTGTTGAGTCAAAGGATGTTATTACCAATAAAAATAGTTTGGTTGTTAAACTTCTTTTGCGTCTTTCGCGTCACCATTTTTCATTGTCAAGAAATTTACATATTAAAAAATAAAACAGAGATTGTAGGCCAGAAATCTGTGACATATATTTATCTTCATACATTTCTTTCAGTCGTTAAATCTGCTGTGATATTAATACGATTTCTTAGAAAAATGTACATAGGACATGTGTCCCAAGCGAAGACCCTGATCAACCACGCACCCGAAATTTTAGATTTAGTCAAGAGCACCCATATTATACGGTTAAAATTCTATGCCTTGCATATCACTATATAAGAGAGGTATTTATAGTCCCGCGGAATTTCTTCCGATAGGTCAATAAACTAATATTTAGGTGTATTTCAGAGACATTTTATCGTGACAATGTATGTTGTGCGTACTCACTAGAAATGCCTCATCGAGGCGATTCTTATGACTACACTCTACATGTCATTACTTTATAGAAGATCAAAAAGACTTCTCTAAGACAAATGTACGTTGTGTAAACTCATTACAATATCGTTAGCAAACGAACTTACAAAAATTAGAATTAGTGCTCATGATTGAGCATTAATTAAACGTGGCCGCTACTTCAGACCAAGAATTCCACGTGAGCAACGAATTTGTGTGCAGTGCAATCAGGTGTAAGATGAGGAGCATTTTTTCCTATTTTGTAGAAAATATACAAATTTGCTCTTTGTTGCTTTGTGGTTTATTCTACGAGGCGATTTGTTGTATGCCTTTCCGTGTGTCATTTTGTTCTTGTGTTTTTCAGTCCTTTTAGTATTGCGATTACCTCGCTTGGGGAAGAGAGAGCTAATCTTAGTGCTTTTCATACGTTTGTTCGGTTTGTGCTTGTTTAGATTTGTCGGTTTCCTCTTCCTCTTGGGGTCTGGGAAGGGCTGCGGTTTGTGATTGTGACACTCCCTGGACTTTTCTCTTACCTTTTTTGCGTATTACATTGTTTAACAAACTAAATTTAAAGATACCAGTTCTGAAACCTAATACTAATGAATGTTTTAAATTATTGTATGAATTGATGAACCCCAGTAGTGTTGTGAATACAAAGCTTATTTGTAAATTTATTCATGAGGCGTTAGAATTAAGGTAGTAGATCTGTTTTCTCATGTTTATTCTGTTTAATGTTTATATTATATATTTCATGTCAATGGAGAACACGTTCTGCATGTGCAGGTTTTCCACTAAAATATTCAATTCTATTCTGTTCTATATTCTTATCAAGGCGAGTCTTATGACGGCGTTCAACGTACCATTAGTTTATAGAAGATCGAAAAAGATATCTCTAAACTACTATTATTTGCCTCCTTACCTGGCGTTATGATTACCCTTCAATGACTCGAACTACCCATGTCTGGAATAAATTTGCATGATCCATGATCCCAAAGATTTTCAAGCCAGTGAATTTCGACTGTAACTCATTTTACTGAGAACGAATTCGCAAATCAGGTTCATCCACGATCGTTTAATTACTGGCTTTCTCCATTGGACACAATTGGCATGAAACGTCAAAATCTGTTTTCTGGGAAAAATAAGATTTTTTTTCAGTATGTCGTCTGCTGAAAACTGCTGAGCAAAATTGTAGCAGACCATATTGTATTGTTTTTATTTTCTTTTACAGACAAAATAAGACTTGGCGTTTCATGTTAATTGTCTGCCAGGCAAACGATTCACATGAAATGTCAAGTCTTACTTTCTCTGAAAGATATACAAAAATAAATTAAATGTCGTCAATTGCAGTTGTGATTATACTTCCAACAAACTGTGTTTATGAAGGTACATGTATACTTGTTTCACGCTGTCAGATCGTCCGTAGATCCATTACGTTTTGGTTTAAAAAGTCATTAACTTGCGGAGGTATCTGAGAAGTACTGCTTTTTGACATGTCTTGTTAACACATAAAATGTTAATTTGTCTTTCTAAACAGTCGATGGTGGCTGGTCGGCCTGGTCGGCGCATGGACCATGCTCAGTCAGTTGTGGAGAAGGGCAAAACTTCCGATATAGACATTGTTCCAACCCTACGCCCTCACACGGCGGAAGAACCTGTTTGGGAGCAAGTAGTGAACTAAAACCTTGTGAAACACGGCCATGTCCTGGTATGTGTGTTTGTACATCTTTGTTTATTGACTTTTTAGTACAGTCGACTCTCGTTATCTCGAAGTCAAAGGGACTCTCTGGAATACTTCGAGATATCCGTACCTCGACATATCAGATTTGCGGAATTGAGGAAAACAATAAATCGAACAACCACATTTAATAAATGAATATGTAACTTGACTCCTGAAGTTAAGAGATACGTATATTGAAAATATTGTGGAAAAGAGGAGAAACTGCTCCTCAGGAGCAATTTCTCCTCTTTTCCACAATATTTTGATACCTGTTGTTAGAAATCCATGTTAGAACAGGGACCAGATTTTCGCTTCGAGATAAGCGGTTACTCGAGATAAGCGAAATCGAGATAACGAGAGTCGACTGTAATTATCATTTGGCCTGTACTTTCATATGTGGCAAGGCCTCTTTGATCGTCAGTGCAGTCAATTTATAGACGGGTTGTAGACCTTCTGTAGTCTCCTCCTTCCTGCCATTGTGTCTTCAAGCCAACGTTATGTTTGAAAATTAATTCAGAATGTCTGCGATAAAACTTAGAGAATGCGTAGCAACGTCTGGAAACGTACCTTCCGACATGTACATGTGCGTTCAACGAAGATTCAAATCCACCTGTGCATCCGGGCAGTCTGGTCAGACTCGTTGTCCGCATAAGGAAACATTGCATTCTTGGCTGTCCAAAATGCGCCTAATGAAGATTCGCGCAGTCTGATCTGAATCTTTGTTGTGCGTACATATCGAAAGACACGTTTTCTGACGTACTTGTAGATTATCATATGTTTTACGCACTGACACTCCTTTTTACGCTCAAGTTATATATGAGACGGAATACATACGAGTATTAACATCACGAAAACACCCTATTTAGTTTTGACCCCCTTAAAACCCACTTTTATACAGTAAAACTGGGGTTTACAGGGGTATACATTAATTTCCTTATTTCTGCTCAAAATATAGATTGTGGGTACTCGTTAGAACCGCCTCACCGAGGCGGTTCTAACAAGTACCCACAATGTATGTTTTGAACATAAATATGAAAACTACCAGAATTTCTCTTCTGAAAGTTTTCATTTTTTGGTTGTAAAATTCTCAATATATTTTAATAGGCGTATTTTCGTAATGAGGCTACCAAATAAAGGAAAATGCTGCTTTTATATAATACATTTTACTGCAAACGAATTCACAAATCAGGTTCGTCCATGACCGATTAAATACCGGCTATCTTCGTGCGCGCATGCGTGAGAAGGTGTTTGAAATTCGCTTTGTTAGTTGCTTTGCGAACGTTGTAACTCATGTTACTGAGAACAAATTCGCAAATCAGGTTCATTCAAGATCGTTTAATTACTGGCTACCTGCGCGTGTGCATTCATGTGTATTTGTTTGAACTTGGTCGCCTTGCGAACGACGTGCGTTGCGATTGTATCCTTCCAGGGCATCTCATTAATTTATTTTGTTTCCAACAGTGGATGGTGGATGGTCACAATGGTCCGAGTATGGGAGTTGCTCGGCCATTTGTGGTAGAGAAGGGACTAAGGTCCGATTTAGACAGTGTTCCAGTCCTCGGCCAAGATTCGGTGGAAGGGACTGCTCTGGTCCATCAAATGAGATCACATCTTGTTACACTCTACTATGTCCAGGTATGTAGGTTAGTAGAAACTATTTTGGCCAACTGTTTTTAGGTACGGTGTAGCGTTTGGCTATTTAAACCTCAAAATGTCACGGAAACAGAACGCATAATGAGGCTACCAAAACAAAGAACATGATATTTTTTATGTATAGTGGGAACGACAGAATTTGCAAAACGGTATAGAATATGTCTAGAAATAGCTACATTCAGAAATTATTGCATAAAAAGCAGTGTCGCACATTATTAAAAGCCGTGCATTAACCGGCGAAAAGACGTGCATATACAAGGCAATTCACGAGCCACCGTAGAGCAACCACAAGGCCACCGTAGAGCAACCACAAGGCCACCGTAGAGCAACCACAAGGCCACCGTAGAGCAGCCACAAGGCAACCGTAGAGCAACCAACACCAGAACCGCAAATCAAGTTTATCCACTATTGTTTAATAACTTACTATCTGTGTGCGAGCATGCGCAAGTATGTGCATGCGTTTGTTTGAGTTTATGTTGCTGTTGCCTTGAGAACGCAGAGCGTTGCGATTCGGATCTTTCCTTTGTATCTCATTTCTAGTTTTATTCTCAACAGTGGATGGCGGATGGGCGGAATGGTCCGAATATGGGAGTTGCTCAGTCAGTTGTGGTGAAGGGAGTAAGGTCCGAATTAGACAGTGCTCTAGTCCTCGACCGAAAAACGGTGGAAGTGACTGCTTGGGCCCGGCAAATGATACAGCACCTTGTTACAATCCACAATGTCCAGGTATGTAGGTTAGATGCAGCAATTTTGGGTGGCCAGCAAACTTAATATAAAGATTTAATTCGTTTTACTAATACTACCAACGTAATAACTGCCTAACAAATAGTTCCCTGCTAACGCTGTTAACGCTAAATTCTTCATTCAAACATATTCGCCATATACAATCTGATGCTTATAAATAGATGCGAATAGATATACAAAACCTGAGAAAATTTCAAACGTTTGATTTTTTAATTATATTGAGTACAATTTCGGCGTATGTATCCGAATATGAAAACTCCACCTGATCTATACAGTGTTGTGTAAACGAGTGTAAACCGGGCCTCGGCCTCACTAAACTGCCAATATTATTTCAGGCAACCGCAGCCGCCTCCATCAGCATTCTCAGTGATTTGATCACCAATCGTTTTGGACGTGCGATAAAAGCAACCGCAATGTGAAAGATGTACATAGAATATAGTGCCCCAAGCGAAGCCGAGAGCAACTTGCGCACCCGATACTTTTGATCTAACCAAGAACGCCTTTATTATGTGCTTAAACTCCCATACCGTATATATCACAATATAAGAGGGTTATCAACGTATGTTGACAAAGTCGGTGGATTAGACTATAGCGTTAATGCGTTACCGTCATAGATAAAAAAGACAGAACATATAATACAGTCGTAGTCTCTCGTTATCTCGGCCTCGCTTATCTCGAAGCGAAAATCTGGTCCCTGTTCTAACATGGATATCTGACAACAGGTATCAAAATATTGCGGAAAAGAGGAGAAATTGCTCCCGAGGAGCAATTTTTCCTCTTTTCCACAATATTTTCAATATATCTCTTAACTTCAAGAGTCAAATTACATATTCATTTATTAAATGTGGTTGTTCGATTTGTTGTTTTCCCCAATTCCGCAAATCTGATATGTCGAGGTACGGATATCTCGAAGTATTCCAGAGAGTCCCTTGGACTTCGAGATAACGAGAGTCGACTGTAGTAATAATAAAGAGAGGGGGCAGGACTCAAATAATGACAAGACATAAACGTACAATCGCATTTACCGGCATATAAACAAAGAACTGCAACAGAAGGCTTAAATTGCACGACGGCGGTTCGTGCCTCATACTCAATGGCCTCTTCGTAAAACTTTAACCAGTTTGTTGGGGCTTGACAATATTATGTCTTTGGCTTGGTCCGCTGTGGTTCAACGACTGGTTATCATTTACTCTGGCATACAGTAGAATTAGCCAGGAGTACTCGTCTTTGTTTATTATAGTGATTAATTTGATTTTTATGTTTTCGCTTTGATGCATTGACTGAGTTGGGAGCCTTTATGCGAACCACATATTTATGTGTTTCTGTATTAAGAGTAGCATCGGGACCCAGGTGAATATGGCTAGCTGTAAAAATGCCTTAAACCGCACGGTGGTTTACTCTCCTGACCGTTCTAAGGCGGTGGTCCCGGTGTTAGGCTTACTCTTCGTTGCTTTGTGGTTTATTCTACGAGGCTATTTGTTTTATGTCTTACCTTTTGTTATTTTGTACTTGTATTTTTCAGTCCTTTAAGCATGGCGATTATCTCGCTTGGGGAAGAGAGGGCTAATCTTAGTGCTTTTCGTACGTTTGTTCGATTTGCGCTTGTTTGGTTTTGTCTGTTTCCTCTTCCTTTTAGTGTCTGGGAAGGGCTGCGGTTTGTGATTGTGGCACTCCCTGGACTTTTCACTTACCTTTTTTTAAACACATGACTGATTCGAACTCGTTTTACAGTCCCTGACAGTTTTACAGTTAGAGAAATTACCATATTTTATCGTGAAAATTACATTCTTCGTTCTCATTAGAATCGCCTCGTCAAGGCGATTCTTATGGCTACACACAACATACTATTATTTTATAGAAGATCGAAAAAACATTTCTAAAATTTCCCAATGCTGATCCGTCGCTATGATGAACTCTTAGTGGCTCGAACTATCCATGTCTAGAATGAACTTCCATGATCCAAAAATTTTTGAGCCATTGAATTTCTAATGTAACACATTCTACTGGGAACAAATTTGCAAATCAGGTTCATCCATGTTCGTTTAATTACTGCAATGTTTACGTACATTCGTGTGTATGTGTTTGAACTTTCATTATTGATTGCCTTGCGAAAGGTGTGCGTTACGATTGTGTCCTTCCTGGGCACATCACTTATTTATTTTGTTCTAAACAGTGAATGGTGGATGGTCAAAATGGTCAGAGTATGGGAATTGCTCAGTCAGTTGTGGTGAAGGGACAATGGTCAGATTTAGACAGTGTTCCAGTCCCCGGCCCAGATTCGGTGGAAGTGACTGCTCTGGTCCTGCAAATGATACCACACCTTGTTACAAGCCACTATGTCCAGGTATGTAGGTTAGTTGAAACTATTTTGTACCAACTGTCTTTAGGTACGGTATAGACTTTAGCTATTTAAAGTTCAATATATGTATGAGACGGAATACATGATTAGGCTACTAAACAAAGGAAATGCTATCTTATGTATACTCGGAACGAAAGAAATCTCATAAAAGTATAGAAGGTGACCAGGAAAAGCTAAAACCACAGATCACAGCCTACTTATGACCCCCGGGGACAAGTAAGAAAACAAACCATGACAGACAGTACACAAACAATAGACCCAAAGAAAGCAGAATTCTTAACACGGTGATCACATATTCTAGACAGCGTTACGAAAACATGCCTATTCAAATATATACGTAGAAAATTTCACCCCCAAAAACTGAAAATTTTTCTCATATTTATGCTCAAAACATAGATTGTGGGTACTCGTTAGAACCGCCTCGGCGAGGCGGTTCTAACGAGTACCCACAATCTATCTTTTTGAGCAGAAGTAAGAAAAAATGTATACCCCTGTAAACACCATTTTTACTATATAAAAGTGGGGTTTAAGGGGGTCAATATTATATAGGCATGTTTTCGTGATGTGATCCACTAAACACACCAATAAGAGCAAACAGGACAAAACATAAAAGGTCCCACAAGGCTACACAAGGAACACCCAACAACAGAACCACAAATCAGGTTCATCAATTATCGTTCAGTTACTGGCTATCTGAGAGCGTGCATGCGTGTATTCGTGTGTGTGTGTTTGAACTTCAACTGTTGCGCTTACTCTTGTATTAGTGCTACAATATGAATTTAATAGGTGCTACCTATATCCGTTTGTCCAAATTATCATCACATGCTTCATAGGTGGGTTGGTCAGATCTAAATGAATTGGATTTCAGACCACGCTTGACTTCTGAATCCACTGCATGAACTGCGATAAAACGTCCAAGTCAACAATATTTCAGTAGTTTAGAGACATTGTCTCCAAATTTGTGGGTCTTTTACCCGACCCGATCACATGAATTCGGATCCTGCTTAGTGACTAGCAGCTCTGCCATGGAGGCTTTGGGCAGCCCATCTATTTCCCGGACCCCGATGGGCGGGGGCCATGCTTTCCGAATACCGAAAACTAGTGTATGCCGATGACAGTTACATGTAACGACAATACACTTTCGTGCGCTAACCTGAAATCCATTTTACAGTTTCAGGATTTTTTTCTAAAGATTTTTGACTGCTTGTGCGTGCGTTTTTTTTTTTGTTTTTTTTTTTTTTGTTTGTTTGTTTTTTTTTGTTTGCGAGTCTACATATTATGAAAACCAGGCAAAAAAAATAATAATAACAATTGACGAACCGGTCGAACAAATACATTATTGTGTCAAAGTTTTTACAGATTATCACGTGAAAAGAGCGTTAAGTCTATGTGTTATCTAAAAATCTACATCAAAGTATACCTTATGCACTAAACGAATCATGCTTAGTTTGTAAATAGACGGAGAAAGGATAGAAACAAAATTCGGAGTGGAGACAAAATTCAAAATGGCGGCGATCGCAAATTTTGGAGGCTGACGTCTTGTCTCGTGATTCAACCCCTTGCAATTTGAAGGCTATTTTGTTGCTATTATCGACACGGCCGCCCTGTCAATAGCCTCTGCCAAATCACGGAACGCTTATTGTTATTCAGGATGAGCACCGAACCACCCAAGCGTTTGTTGGACCATCACAGTTTTGGTCACACACATTACTGGTCACATAGTTAGTCTATAGTAGTGCGTCTGGACGCCGAACCGCTTCGCGATTCGGGTTGGACGCACTTATTATCATATGCATGATACATATGATTTGTAGCATGACATTTGATTGATTATAGATATTTTGATCAAATACAGTCAATCTCTATATACCGCTATTCGATACAACGATAAAATACGTTATAATGATCATTCGCTCAAGAGGTGACATTTAATCAGAAATTCTGCAAGAATTTTCTTCAATACTTCAAGAAGCATATATTTTGGATATTTGTTGGAATCGCCTCACATGCGATTCTAACAAATATCCCAAACATATGTTATGTGAGCAAATAAACATAAAACGTGCTTTAGTGAATATCATTCTGCTCATTAAGGGTTCTTTACAGCAGAAAATTCATTTTAAAGGTAAAGACATCAATGGTAAAGAATGTATCCAAGAAGAAAGGCTTGACAAACCATGCATTCTGGTGCAAATTTGTTCAAATGCGGATGAAACCTAAGAAAGCTGTTGACATATGAAATTCTAAAATCATTCTCAAGGCCACCGCCATTTTGAATTTCAGAGTACAGTTGATATGGGGATATCTGTACAACCTGGACTAGGATATTTGGGACATTGGCAAGCAGAGCAGAGCAAGATTAGACGCCACAGAACGCGGCATCTGATCAGGGTCTGCACTGTTTGCATAAATTACAGGAAGTTAAGAGTTAAATGAAAGAGTCTTAAGTCCCGATTTTAAGTCCCAGTCTTAATTCGGGAGAATTTTCCAAGCCTGCACTCAGAGACAATCGACCCACCAGTGCTATTAGCGCTTTGATTGTTCTTCTGACTGTTCAAAATGCATGTTTTGTTAACATCCCATATTTCATACACAGTCTTTATCACTTAAATGACAGCATTTTGGGGAATGAATGTTGTCGTTGTAACGCGAGTTCGCTATATCTGTTTCAGCTGCAACATTTTCCAAGTTACTGATGATTGCTGGTATAGCAGTGGGTGCAATAGTTCTTATCGTTGCAGTAATATGTGTTACGGTATTCATTATGTCTCGCAACAGAAGGAAAACACGGAGAAAAAGTCAAGACAGAATTCATGCTGATGGTAATAATTGAGAGCACTTTATACAGTTACAAATTGTGTTATTTCCATTCCGCCCCCCCCCCTCCCCCCACACCCTTATATATATATATATATATATATATATATATATATATATATATATATATATATATATATATAAGGGGTAAAATAATTTGACCTTCCTTCTGACGTTGTATGTAGAATCGTCTCGGTTATTCGATTCAGATATATACACATACCATGTGTACAGTCATTTCTTGGCATCTGATTACAAATCCACAGCTTCACCCCACTCTCCCCTCCCCCTCCCACCCCAACTAAACACATACTAGCAGCATGTGTCATCAGTTAATTAACATACTGTTGAAAGTTTCGATAATGATTATTGGTTTCTTAACCCTGGGTCCTGCTTGACCCGGATATGTCCTGACTTTGCAAACAGCGTAGATCTACATCTAGACAGATCAGTTGGCTTATAAAGAAGCCTACGGATCTTGTTCTGCACTGTTTGTTGTTAATTTTATGAATTTGTATCAACAACCCGGATCAAGCGAAGTAGGCGTGGCATCTTAATTTAATCAGCATAACAATGTTTAACTTTTGCCAAAATGTCAGCAGTTAGTACCGCTGTATTAACCTTCACCACTCTCTGGTCTAATTCAGCAGACGACAAATAGGTGATATTTTTCAAACTGTCGTCTGCTGAAATTTTACCCAGAGTGGTAAGATTTCAGGGCACAGTACACAGTACTACTCAGCAGCCATTGCGTATATGGGGAGCTTGATATTTAATTTACAAATTGCATTTCATGATTTTTGCAATGTTACCGCTCTTTCATGTACTGCAAACAGTTCTGATAGAAACCTAGGGAAAAGAGACTGAGATTCGGAGGAAACATCACGAAAACATGCCTATATAATTTTGACCCCCTTAAACCTCACCTTTATATAGTAAAACTGGGGTTTACAGGGGTATACATTATTTTTATTTTTGCTCAAAAACAAAGACTGTGGGTACTCGTTAGAACCGCCTCGGTGAGGCGGTTCTAACGAGTACCCACAATCTATGTTTTGAGCAGAAATATGAAAAATATCAGAGTTTTTTTATCTGAAAAATTTTCAGTTTTTGTAGGTGAAATTTTCTATATATTTGAATAGACTTGTTTTCGTAATGAAGGCCACAATCACGAAACACATCCCTTTCCTGGCACCAGACCAAATTTATGACATGTGATCACAACACAAAAATGAGGTGTCCTCGAAAAACTGAAGGAAGAAGGAAAGAGAAACATCAACAGAAGTATCGACTGGGGATGGTCAAAAGCAAAACATAAATATAGAGAAACCTTAGTCACGGACAATCACTTATATTATTGCATGGTGTTTACTGCTCTATAATTTGGCGGTTGCACCTATCTGTGAGGATCAGTATTACAATTATTCCCTGCCATTTTAGTCCAATTTTGTTGAATCTGGAAAGTCTATTAACTTTGATTATATCAGGCTTGTCTAAATGTTGCAATTTACATGTTTCTCCAGCAATATACTTAAAACGAGGTTTAAAACGGCTATTTTCCTGTGCATTTAGCTTGTAATAGCTATCTGGCTATCATTTAGCTTTGTATCAACTAAAGATCCAGCACTTGATGAAATTTGAGATCTAATATTATAGGGTTACTGCACTGATATTGGCAAATATTGTCCCGAAGCTCGTGACCTTCGATATCCCAACTCGGGACAATATTCACCAGTATCAGTGCAATAAACCTTTATCTGTATAGCTATAAATGGTTATGCTCAATTAAATGCTTTATAGACAACATTCCCTAAAAGTTCTTTGTCTGAAAGCAATTCTAACAACAGTGCGAAATTGATATTATAAAAGCGATATCAGTTTGGCACTAGTGCGATATCATATGTCATATAACGGTAACATTCAAAGCCATCCGAATAAGCGTGAAATATCAAGTGTGCCGATATCGTGTGATATCAGCATGTTTGCTTTTCGGATTTTATCGCATATTTTTTTTTTACAAAGAAAAGGTAATCATTCAATATTTAACCAAATCTAAGGAGAGTTTAGAGCAGCACTAAGTATATTAGCCATGAATACGGCTAATTTTTGGGAAAGTATAAGATCCGATTACCAGTTTCAGATCGCTTTGCTATTATAAGATAATTGTTTTATGCTGTCTGACCAAGGAATTCACTATATGTCAGCATGTCGTGCTGTATTCAAGAGTTTTGTAAAAATATAAGTGAAGATATACCACAATCACGAAGCAAAGCCTTCCCGAGGCATGAAAAGAAGGAGGGGTGAGGAACAATTATTACTGCATACATCACGAAAACATGCCTATATAATTTTGACCCCCTTCAACCCCACTTTTATATAGTAAAACTGGGGTTTACAGGGGTATGCATTATTTTTCTTATTTCTGCTCAAAACATAGATTGTGGATACTCGTTAGAACCGCCTCGTCAAGGCGGTTCTAACGAGCCACAATCTATGTTTTGAGCAGAAATTTGAAAAATATCAGAATTTTTTATCTGAAACTTTTCATTTTTTCGAGGTAAAATTTTCAGTGTATTTGAATAGGCTTGTTTTCGTAATAAAAAGCAGTGCCACACGTTATTAACAGCCGTGCATTAGCCGGCGAAAAGCCGTATATTAACATGGCAATTCACGCGCTGTTAATGCACGGCTACGCAACTTTCAGTATGATCGTACCGGGGCCACAGATCTGCTGCCGTTACGAGATGTGTATTTCCTGGCCCTAGAACGAGCATAGTCCGTGGAAATTGCGTTCGCGAGACATCGGTGAAAAGGCGAAACAAAATAGTGCAAGAAATAACGCAAAATGTAGCAAATATGATCAGTTTTTATGCAATAATAGCGATCGAACATGGTTTTTCAATGCATTAACATTCGTCAGGTCCCTTGGGAGGTGTTGAAAACCGCGGCCTTCGGCCTCGTTTTCAACACCTCCCAAGGAACCTGGCGAATGTTAATGCATGAAAAACCATGTTTGATCCATGTAATGAAAAAGCAAACGTCACATGTGAAACCACCGACGCACAATAAAGAACAGCAACAGAGGAACGCTTGAAACGGTCAGTAGTCAAAACTTCTATTCTCCTTTCAAAATCTTTCGGAAAGTCGTTTTTTCCCTGGTGCTTTACTCAGAAGAAGTAAATTAGCAAAGTTTTGTCACGATTCAATGCAAAACCTTTTGTCGTAACTACTTATGGCAAAACAAGGTTTATCCATTCAATGGTTTTAAAACAAAATTCTAAAACTTCCATTTTCCCATACTAAGAAGGTCTGCAAAATATGCAAAAATCCATAGGGTAGGTATTTTGGATGCAGGTTTTCAACAAGTTCCACTTGTTCAAAATTTCTGAAATTTTCACAATAGTGTTATGGAACATCAATTATTAAACATCAGTAAAGAAATGTAAAAAAAAAGTTTCTAATATTTTTTTTTCAAAAATCCGATATTGCATAGATCAGACTCTTTTTTTTGTCATAAAATTATTTTATAGTAAATATTTGAAAACAAGGCGCAGAAACAGAACAAAAACAAAACAAATGGTTCCTGATAAGATATTGATCAGTCAGAATGAAACATTTTCATTTAGAATAAAATGCCAAGCCGAAAATATCTTTCGAGAGGGTTTTGAAAAGACAGTAGGAGCTTGAACCATCATTGCTCTCATTGTTTTGCTCTTTGATCACCAGTTGCTGGTCCATACCTGTAGAATCAATTTTATTTCTTGTTTCAATCAAAGTTATAGATAATCTTCTCATTTTACTATCCAATATGAGCAGCTTTCCTCATTGGAACCGCTTGCTTGTTGACTTTTTTCTGTAGTCAGATTACACTGTTTGTTTATAATTTCTTTTTAGGCACGGAGATGCAAAACATAAATAGTCAAACAGTTAGTGCTGAGTGAGTAAAATTGTTTCCTTCATTTTTTTTTTATTTTTATTTTTTTTTTTTTTATGTTCACGATTTGTCTAAGTTTTCCAAAATATAGGGCAGAAGTCTAAAAATATCAGGGCCCAGATGTTCAAAACTAACGACGTCTTTAGTTAACGTATCGTTAAACTTTGATCATCAAATACGGCTTATACGCTAATTTTTTGCTGAAAAAAATGAGAGTAGCTTTTGCATTTCACATTTTTTCAGCAAAAATACCTGTGAATTAGATATTGTACTTACTAGAACAGTTAACATTTTGACCACTAACGAGCTCGTTAAGCTAACGACGCTTTGAACAACTGGGCCCTGATGTTTTCTGATACCCAGTTATATTAATACCCATGGTAGTGAAACCCATGTATATCGAAGTACCGATTCATTGCTACGCTGATAAAGTTTCAGACAGTTCGCTGATTGTCTAAGGTAAAAATCATGATATTTTGCTAAATCTTACTCTAATTCAACGTATTTAAGTGACAAAGTTATAGAAGAATTGCTGTCTGAGAATGTGGCACAATTAAGCGAAGGCGATTACTGGAAAAACTGTTCTAAGCTACCGACACATGTTGTTTATATATATATATAGAGAGAGAGAGAGAGAGAGAGAGAGCTATATATATATATATATATATATATATATATATATATATATATATATATATATATATATATATATATATCCCTCTCAATACCGGAGATATACCGAACTGTGATTGTGGCATTCCCTAGATTGATATTTTTTTAAAGACATGAAATGATAATAAAAAAAACACTTTATCCCAAAACAACGAATATGAGATAATGAACAAAGAAGAGATAATGAACAAATAAAAAGATAATGAACAAATAAAGAGATAATGAAGAAATAAAAAGATATGAACAAATAAAAATATAATGAACAAAGAAGAGATAATGAACAAATAAAAAGATAATGAACAAATAAAGAGATAATGAACAAATAAAAAGATAATGAACAAATAAAAAGATAATGAAAAAATAAAAAGATGAACAAATAAAGAGGTAATGAACTAATAAAGAGACAATTAACAAATAAAATGATAATAAACAAAGAAGAGATAATGAACAAATGAAAAAGATAATGAACAAATAAAGAGATAATGAACAAATAGATAATGAAAAAATGAAGAGGAACTGCAACAGAAGTACCGCCTTTGAACCCGATAGGGGATCTGATTTTAAGACTATTTACATACAGTTGACTCTCGTCAACACTAGCTTCAGACACCAGGGTCTATTTGTTCAAAGCATCGTTAGCTTAACGAGCTCGTTAGTGGTCAAAATGTTAACTATTCTAGTAAGTACAATATCTAATTCACAGGTATTTTTGCTGAAAAAATGTGAGTAGCTTTGCAAATGCAAAAACTACTCACATTTTTTCAGCAAAAATATTAGCATATATGCCATATTTAATGATCAACATTTTAACGATACGTTAACTAACGACATCATTAGTTTTGAACAACCGGGCCCAGATGTTTTAGTTTGAGAATAGAGTAGTTTGAGATTAATTGAGTTGAATTATAAATAACATTTGATTTCAGATAGTAATTTGAGATGAAATAAATTGAAATCTAAAGAACATGTAGCATACTTTACCAATGTTGTCTCATTTATTTTGACATAAGCAGTAGTTTGAGATGTTAGTGTTTGAGATATCGAAAGTGAATTTTATGTTTTCATATTCGTCCTCTTAATGTTCATGTTTACGTGTGTGTTATATTATTCTTATTTTATTATGCAGAAATCACACCTGCTTCGAACCGGACTCCGATGACCCTATCTACAATGAAATACCGTCTGAGTTTTTCGATGACCGACAGAATTGCCGACCACTTTATGAGGAGCTGCAGACAGCTTCTCGATGTACTGACTGCAGTTACAAAGAAGACAGCGAAAACAATTACTGTAAAGTAGATTTACAGGATCAGAATAAGGAAAGAAATGCTTCGAAGCATTGTTCAGGTCCTGTAGATCAAATTGAGCACAGTTCGGAAAAGAATGACACAAACAGTTATTACAGGGATTCAACAAGCAGAAATGCTATTGGAATGAAACTGGAGAATGACAAAGCAGACAGTTCTTTCAAGGACTCAGAGTATTTAATACCCACAGCAAGAGAGTTAAATGTTAACCATGAAAGGTCGCTAGACTGCAGCTCGGACTGCAGTGAAGAATATATTACACCGGTTAGTCCCAAGGTCACAGTTCTTCCTATTCAGGGGTAGAGGCAACAGCCCACAGCCACAAATACGACACCACTATCAGAAACAGCACAATTATGACCAACAGACTAGCCTGTATCATATGACACTGGTCATGGGGAATAACGCTACTCAAAGGGGAACGCAATATAAATTGTAAGTATATCTTGGAGTAAAGTGCTTAACAAGCCATTTATTTTGATGCAAGACTTTTCAAAATCGGCCTAGAAATAAGGAAGTTATGGTGGTTTGAATATATTTAATATGACTGTCATGGGTGCCGCCACATTGTAGGCTTTGTGACATCACACAGCCCAAATTAAATATGCAAAACCAAATTTTAAAGGGTTTTTAAGAATAATTTTGCTACAAATTTTTATAATCATTTAATTCTAGTGACAAGCAATCATTTCCCCTCAAAGTAAACCACTTTTATGAGAATAACTACCTTTATGAAACGAATTTTAATTTTTATGAAACCATATTAAATATTCAAAATGGCGGCGCCCATACCACCAATGTTAAAATATTCAATGCTCTATAATTAACTTAACTTTCCACATATTTTGATCAAATTTGTGTCAAAATTCATTGTTTGTAAAGTTCTTTACTTTAAAGCACAATACATTTTAAGGTTGCGTTCCCCTTTAAGAATACATAATAACATATCAGAAGTACACTTTCTCCCCACAACGGGCATCCCAGATAGCATTCTTAATAAATCTGTAGCGGGCCATTATCGGCCCGTCATCTACCCTGACGGGCCGATAATGGCCCGCTATAGATTTATAAAGAATGCTGGCTGGCCATGATTATCCGTTGCTAATGTTTTGCTTTTAATATTTAATTTTATTAGTTTAATGTGGAAGGTAAAAGGTAAGAGAAAAGTCCAGGGAGTGCCACAATCACAAACCGCAGCCCTTCCCAGACCCCAAGAGGAAGAGGGAACCGACAAATCTAAACAAGCACAAACCGAACAAACGTACGAAAAGCACTAAGATTAGCTCTCTCTTCCCCAAGCGAGGTAATCCCAATACTAAAAGGACTGAAAAACACAAGAACAACATGACACACGGAAAGACATACAACAAATCGCCTCGCAGAACAAACTACAAAGCAACAAAGAGTAACAACTTGCTAATGCGCCATCGTTTGCAGACTGAATGGAACATTTTCGGTATCCAAAGCCGATTCTCCTATAAACTCAGTTTTCTTAATTATATTTCTTAACATTTTCTTTCTTTCTTCTTCCTCCAAGGTTCCACCATCGACATCCTAAAATAGAAATAATAACATTAAAGATGAATGGGTGCATTTCCAAAGGACGCAACCCTTTAAAATTGTTTTTGTTCCCTCCAGAAAAGGGGCCTACTCTGAAAAGTCCTGTGGGAGCAAATTCTTTCCTTTTAGAGTAGACACCTTTCCAAGGGTGGCAACTATTAGAAAACTGTTTTTGTTCCCTCCAGAAAAATGACTATTCTAAAAAGAAATAATTTGGAACAAATTCCTTCATTTTAGAGTAGACCTCTGTTTAAAAGGGACTTGGTGTGCAGGAAAGCAGACAGGAAGTCACAAAATTGCCTTTCCTGTAAAATGGCGGAAAATCGATTAAGATTTATTAAGTACCGTAAAAATATTTTTTTTATTTACGTAACATCCTGGGTCGCACCAAGCAAGCAGACGTCTTCGAGCCACATGCGAAGAGCAAAGTCAAAGAGCAGTTTGATCAGGGTCTTCACTTTCTCCTAACATGACATTACGAAAACACGCTTATATTATTTTAACCCCCTTAAACCCCACTTTTATATAGTAAAACTGGGGTTTACAGGGATATACATTATTTTTCTTATTTCTGCTCAAAAACATAGATTGTGGGTACCCGTTAGAACCGCCTCGTCGAGGCGGTTCTAACGGGTACCCACAATCTATGTTTTTGAGCAGAACTATGAAAGATATCAGAATTTTTTTGTCTGAAAATTTTCATTTTCTAGTGGTAAAATTTTCAGTATATTTGAATAGGCATGTTTTCGTTTTGATCTTCTGGATATTGTTAAACATATCTAAATAAGATAGATGCCTTCTAGTATATGCGAAGAGCGAAGGCCAGTATCAGATTACACAAATGTGCAATTTGTTCAAGATTCGCATGGTGATTGGATACATCAGGCTTTGATAATATCTAAGATTTTGGTAAATTCGCTTCAACAATTGTCTGCACCACTTGCAAAAATGGACAGCAAAGGTCCTGTCTGTGCAGCATGGCTAAATGAGCAGTGAAAGCCCTCTGAGCAGCATGGATAAATGAGCAGTGAAAGTCCTCTCTGAGCAGCATGGATGAATGAGCAGTGAAAGCCCTCTGAGCAGCATGGATGAATGAGCAGTGAAAGTCCTCTCTGAGCAGCATGGATAAATGGTAACAAAAGTCTTGTCTGCGCAGCATGGATAAATAAATGGATGACAAAATTCATGACTGCTCAGCATCGATTTACATGCTGGAAAAGTCCTTTCTGGATAATTGAGCTGCAAAACTTCTGGTTCCACAGTATGTATGCACAGGTTGATTAGGACCTTCGTTCTTCACAAACTTCCCATCACGAAAACACGCCTATATAATTTTGACCCCCTTAAACCCCACTTTGATATAGTTAAACTGGGGTATACAGGGGTATATATTTTTTCTCATTTCTGCCGAAAAACATAGATTGTGGGTACTCGTTAGAACCGCCTCGCCGAGGCGGTTCTAACCAGTACCCACAACCTATGTTTTGAGCAGAAATATGAAAAATATCGGAGGTTTTTTTTATCTGAAAATGTTAGTTTTTGGAGGTGAAATCTTCTATATGTTTGAATAGGTGTGTTCTCGTAATGTGTAGATACATTTCTTCATGTTGCATTTCATGGTTGAGCCGGCCTTTGTGGCTCAGTTGGATGCGCCGTCCGACTAGAGACCAGGAGGTCGCGGGTTCAACCCCCACCGAGGTCGGCAACATTCTTTCGTGGAGATTGATCATGAACTATTTTCTACGGTCATTCTCTCCCTTCCGCTGATTCAAGAAGGGCAGTTGTCAGTTTCTGGCGAAAGAATGTGCACAATACTGGTTAACCGCTTGGAGGACTAAGCCTTCCCCGTAAACGTGTGGGTTAGTTAAACTGACCGCGTTCGATATAACCCCACTGGGTTGACTGGGCCGTAAAACCTCAACACAAACAAATTTCATGGTTGCTTACCGTTCGGTGCCTTACACCAAATCTTAATGGCTTTCGTAGTTTCTCAGGTAAATATGGAAAAAATACGTCAAACACTGGGCATATAAGCTTTGGATTCAAGGATTTCGGATCGGTTCGACCTGTAAAATAAAATTTTGAACAATAATCTGAGAAAAATAATGTATCTTATCACGTTTCAGCCCAGCGAAAGTTCAGACCAGCCTGTGCCTCTACTAAGTCTGATCAGTTTTCGCTGGGGACTGTGGATTGCCTGTTAACCAAGGTCTTTTCAGGTGGTAAACTTTTTGTCAAGTTTTTCTACAAGAGGACAAGTATGAGTAAGTTATAATAAATCAATGAACTTTTAAACTGATCTACAATCGAACATCAGTGGCTCCAACATCTTTGGGACCATGAAAATTTGTTTTAGACATGGGTAGTTCGAGCCACTGAGTCTTAATTATCGCATCAGGTCAGAAGGCAAAATAGCGATAATCTAGGGATGTCTTTTCGATCTTCTATAAAAATGGTAAATTAGACGAAATAAAGCTGCAGAATCAGTGCTCTTAAATTGCAGATACAAAGGTAAGAAAGTAGAAGAAAGAGTATGTTCACATTGTAATGCTTTAGAAGATGAAGTATATTTGTTTTGTGAATGTAGAAAATATCAGATCGTGCGAAAAAAAAATTAACAATGAACTTGAAAGCCAGAATACAGATCTAGGTAATGATAGCAACAAAACATTTTATTCTCGTAATCTCTAGTATGGAGTGAGATGCTATTAGATCTTTTGGTAAATATTTACATGGGTATAATATTACTTAAATTCTCTTATCACAGAAGGCCATGGTAGTTTTTTGTTATACAGTAAACCTTCGTTACAACGACAGCATTTGTTCCAAAAGATGTTGCCATTAAAATGAATTTACTGTTCTAAAGAATCCTTAATTGACAAAATGGTATGTAAGAAAGACCTTATTTTATTCTTATTTCCCCACAGAACATGTTTTGGATATTTGTTAGAATCGCCTCAGTAAAGCGATTCTAACAAATATCCAAAACATATGTTTCTTACTATAAAATACAATATTCTTGCATAATTTGTGACTAATTGTTATCTCTTAAGCAAAGGTTTCGTGACAGTCAAATTGTCATTCTAACGAATTTTGTTGTACCGAGAGTTGGTATAAAGAGGGTTGACTGTAATATAACTTAAATTCTCTTCTTACTGAAGACCGTGGTAGTTTTTGTTATATATGTTAACTGTCTATGTGTGTGTGATATTATTTGTATATGTGCATTGCTTTTAACAGTATTGTGTATATCTGAGCAATAAGCTATTTTTATTCTATTCTATTCTATTCTTAGCGTAAACCGCCTGAAAAAAAATATATTACAGCTCCCACCACGAAAACACACCTATATAATTTTGATTCCCTTACTCCCCACTTTTATACAGTCAAACTGGGGTTTACAGGGGTATACATTATTTGTCTCATGTTGCTCAAAACACAGATTGTGGGTACTCGTTAGAACCGCCTCATCGAGGCGGGTCTAACGAGTACCACAATCTATGTTTTTGAGCAGGAATATGAAAAATAACAGAATTATTTGTATATATGCATTGCTTTTAACAGTATTGTGTATATCTGAACAATAAACTAATTTTATTCTATTCTATTTTATTCTATTCTTAGCGTAAACCGCCTGAAAAAAAATATATTTCAGCTACCACCACGAAAACACACCTATATAATTTTGATTCCCTTATTCCCCACTTTTAAGCGAGGCGGTTCTAACGAGTACCCACAATCTATGTTTTGAGCAGATATATGAAGAATATCAGAAAATTTTCATTTTTTGGTGGTAGAATTTTCAGTATATTTGAATAGGCATGTTTTCGTAATAACCTTTTAGAATGAAATTGTAATACTCACCTGTTACTAGGCTCACTGCCATACCGATAAAAACTGTTACCAGAACACCTAATGTAGCATACCAGATATAGGAGATTGTATATAACCGTTGAATACCTCTGAAACAAGCAAAAACTAAGCTACGGCAATAGAATATTGTATGGTGTACAAAAGGGGTAAAAAGTGCACTGATATTGTTTGCGTATTATTGGGTTCATTGATTGCAATAAAACCATAGTATACAAACGCCAAAATTTTTAAAATTTTCCTCTACGTGATTTTCGCAGATCAATGATATCAAACCGCGCTTTTACACGAAATACAGGTAACGGGTATTTATAGCCGTGCTATTCTTGTCGCTGTGACGTCAGAATGCTGTTGATAGCGAGTTATCTGTAAAACCTGGACTGGGACATTTGGGACATAGGTAAAACAATGCAGACCCAGATCAGACACCGCGTTCTGTGGCGTCTGATGGGGGTTTGCACTGTTTGTTTAAATTACAGGAAGTTCAGGGTTAAATGGAGCAATTTTATGTCCCCGTTCAAGATCATTTTCACAGCCAACACTGAGAGACAATCGACCCACCAGTGCTGTCAGTGCTTTGATTTTAATGAAAGCAATAGCTAAATACAGCTGATCATTAAGACAGGTTTACTTTCCAGTTTGTAACTCCATTTGCTGACGTTGCCTGCAGACTAAATGGTAAAACTGGCATCATTTTACAACTTTTAAATTTCGGAAGAGAGTATTAGCGAAAATATGCAAAACAAAATATCACGTGTCAGACTGCTAGAATAAAGCAATGTCTGGTTTGCCAGCGTAAGGTTTCTGGACCGAGACTCTGCTTCATCATATCAGAAACTTAAAAATGGTAGCAGCTGACCTTTCACCTGATAGAGAATGTATAAAGATGAGCTAGGACTCGCCGGCCTGGTCCCGATATTATCAAACTTTTTTCGTGCTCAACTCAGCTGAACTTGACAATTTCTCTGCTAATAAATATAAAAATGCCAACAATTGTTGGCATTTTTATATTTATTAGCAGAGACATTTTCATGCTCAGCTATGTTTAGCAAGACAGACTTTGCAATTGTAAACATTTTAAGATTTATTCGCAGAACAAATTTCATGCTCAGCTGAGTTGAGCATTAAAAAAATTTATAACTTCGGGGCCTGGTATCTATATATGACCTCGTGGACTATAATGGCATGTGTCTCTGTTTGTGATATTTCAGGGGTGGTTTGGGGGAGGGGGCATCGCTAGAAGTGTCGCGCCATAAGAAAAGGTAAATACAAACAGTAATGGTCCATATCAGTCAGCGGAGATATACAGTCTGATCAGGAAGTTTGCTATACTTCGTAACGTTCTACAGTACAAAATGATTCTATAAGCGACACTGAAAGTCCTGAGCAGACTGTGCAGATGTGCAGACTGATATGAGCCTTCTTTGTCCGCATATGCCCGAATACGCGTTTTCTCATGGCCCGGCTTATTGAAAAAGATAACATTATGCTCTCTACCACAGACAGGCACCGTTATGATCACACACACACACACACACACACACACACACACACACACACACACACACACACACACACACACACACACACACACTAGTAAGCATTCTACATAAATTTATAGCGGGACGTTATCGGCCCGTCAGTATAACGGCCCACTGTAGATTTATAAACAACGCTAGCTGATACACACAAACACACAAACACACACACACACACACACGTACACAAACACACCAGTAAGCTTTCTACATAAATCTATAGCGGGCCATTATCGGCCCATCAGGGTAGCTGACGTACCGATAACGGCCCGCTATAGATGGGACACACACATACATACAGGCACACACACTTCACTTACGAGTATCTATCATAGACTGCTGTTGTTGCTGTCCCAAGCACCGTTGCAGCAGTCACTGTTGTTATGTTTCCAACACCGGACATAGCGGACCCGGAAATGTTCCAGTTACAGCCTTCTGTGGTAACGCCGAGTTTTACTGCAGTGCTTGTTTTCGAGATCTTCGAACCAATACCAATCCATAGCAAGCATGCTAAACTAGTAATTAGTCCAATACCACCTCCCTAAAATAACGGTAAATTCCCATTTTGTCTATTCCCATTTCGTCTGCTGTTTTTATTCATATTTCGTCTCTCCATTTCTGAGGGTAATTCCCGTTTCGTCAATTTTTCAGTTTGTTATATATATATATATATATATATATATATATATATATATATATATATATATATATAGCCATCACGAAAACATACCTATATAATATTGATCCCCTTAAACCCCACTTTTATATAGTTATATTACAGGGGTATACATTATTTTTCTTATTTCTGCACAAAAACATAGATTGTGGGTACTCGTTAGAATCGCCTCTAACGAGTACCCATAATCTATGTTTTGGGCATAAATATGAAAAATATCAGAGTTTTTATCTGAAAATTTACATTTTTGGTGGCAAAATTTTCAGTATATTTGAATAGGCATGTTTTCGTAATGATAACCAAGGTCTCAATCAAACTATTCAGATCTATTTTACTTAACTAACAATGAAGCATTCTCAAGTCTGATCTGTTTCTAGACGTTTTGATTTGCATGATTGCCATGCTTTCCATACAAAATAGAAGAGGGTGCACTGATGAGGGAAACGGGCACACCAGCAGGGTCTAATCTGGGTCTATACTGGCTGCTTTGCTTGATTGTCATGTTTTCCCTGCTCATTGTGATCTTGAGTAGATTTCACCATTGTGATCTTAAGTAGGCTCGAGTATGTTTAACATCACGAAAACATGCCTATATAATTTTGATCCCCTTAAACCCCACTTTTATACAATAAAACTGTTGTTTACAGGGGTATTCATTAATTTTCTTATTTCTGCTCAAAAACATAGATTATGGGTATGCGTTAGAACTGCCTCGTCGAGGCGGTTCTAACACGTACCCACAATATATGTTTTCAGCAGAAATATGAGAAAAATTTTCATTTTTTGGTGGTAAAATTTTCAATATATTTGAATGTTTTCCTAATGATATACCCCAGTAGACGAAATGGGAATGTGTGCGTAGACGGAATGGGAAAAATTGTCAAAATAGTAGACGAAACGGGAATAGAAGAAATGAAGAAAAAAAAAAAAACATAAAAAATAAATAAATTACAAGTATGTAAATGCTACATTCTTTAAAGTTTGACAGTCAGACTGTTCACCCTGAGCATATGATTATTGTCTACGCCCATGTGAGTATATTAGAAAGTGTCATTGCTCCGGAAGAACTTTATGAAAGTTCATGAATTGGTCCAATGCTATTTTCCCTGAACTGCTCAACGTTATTATTGTCAAGTATTAGCTTACAAAAACAAGCTTGGTCAAACACTTAGCAAGTATGGGCATTTAACACTAGAAAGTCACGGGAAGTATAATAATTTAAAATCTCATAGTCATTTTCACATCATTCTACTGATGGGCTAGACCTTTCATTGTCTACGGGCGTAGATAATCTTAATGTTAATGTCTGTTATTGCTTCGGAAGCGCTTTATGAATGTCATGGACTTCTAATGCTATTTGCCATGGACGACTCATGCTATTATAACTAAATAAAACCCGGGACTGACTGGAACTGTTATAATTAAATCGCGGCGCTAGCTGGTGCATTGTTTGAGCACGCCACACTTTATGTAGACATTCTAAAGGGTTACCATTGCAGCACTTTATCAAAGGTTATTTGATATACAGTTGACTCTCGCTATCTCGAACTCGCTTATCTCGAATAACCGCTTATTTCGAAGTGAAAGTCTGTTCCCTGCTTAAACATGAAAATCTAATATGTACATTGTAAAATATATTGTGGAAAAGAGGAGAAATTGCTCCTTAGGAGCAATTTCTCCTCTTTTCCACAATATTTTCAATATATCTCTAACTTCAAGAGTCCAATTACACATATATTTGTTAAATGTGGTTAATCGAATTAGTTTTTCCTCAATTCTGCAAATCTGATATGTCGAAGTGCGGATATCTCCAAGTATTTCAGAGAGTCCCTTGGAATTCGAGATAACGAAAGTCAACTGTACATAAATTTTGACAAGTTCGTTTTACAAGTAGGCGGATGCATTGATACTGCCAGGAGCCATTTATAGCATTTTTGGACAGCCTGATTCGCCGGAGTTTACACACCGATAAAATCCACAAAAATAAAATTCATTCCCTTTGATGCAAAACATGGCTAGCGATGGTTGAATCAGTCAAACTTACCCATTTGTTGGCCCAGGGAAACAGCATGCCAAGAGTAAACAAGCCTAGCATAGGTCCGCCCAACACACCAAAAAGAGAATACACCAGCTGCAAAGGGTATTTTTATCCTATACAGGTCCCAAGGTTATAAAACATTTGTCATGTTTATCTCAGCTGAGCTTGAAATTTTCACTGCTTATAGATATGTTAACGCCAACAATAGGTGTGGCATTTTCACATTTATTAGCAGAGAAAATTTTATGCTCAGATACGACAGCATGAAAGATTTTGCAGTTGTAAGTAATTTGAGTTTTATTAGCTATATAAATTTTATGCTCAGCTGATTTGAGCATGAAAATCGTTTTATAAACTTGGGGCATGCTTTCGACCTCTTTCTGAAATTTGATTTTTGCTTAACGCTTTACACAGAAGAAGTAAATTTTCAATTTTTTGTCACGATTTAAAACTATTTGTCATAATTACTGATACATATTTTAGTCATTGTTGTGGGCTTTCTTTAAATAAAATATTTTCACTGTTTCCAATAGTAAAACTGACTGCAAATTATGTAGAAATCGGCAGGGTAGGGAAATTGTATACGGATTTTCAGTAAAAAAGGTAAGAGAAAAGTCCAGGGAGTGCCACAATCACAAACCGCAGCCCTTCCCAGACCCCAAGTTCCACTTGTTCAAATTTTCTGGCATTTTCACAATATTTTTGTGTAATGTAAATGATTAAAAATCAATGTTGCAAACATTAATTCAGAGACACGACAAAAAAAAAAGTCATTTCATTTTTGATCCGGTTCAAAAACGAGAGACTAACTGAAATGTTACAGGCTGCCACATTTTATGATCGTATTAATATATATCAATTTATTAAACCTTTCTTAGATAAAAAAAAATGTCTAATTTTGAGAAACATGGTGCCTTGAAGTCAGCTACGTTGAAGTTAAACAGAAACTAATAGGTTGCCTTTGGAAGTAAAGGACAGATAAAAGACTGAAAATAACTCTTTGCCATACTTTTTCTAAAGTACGAACATGTCCTTTTGACTACCAGTACAGCCAAACTTAAAACATCACGGAAACATGCCTATATAATTTTGCCCCTTAAACCCCCATTTTTATAGTAAAGCTGTGGTTCACAGGAGTATACATTATTTTTTTTATTTCTGCTCAAAAACATAGATTATGGGTACTCATTAGAACCGCCTCGCTGAGGCGGTTCTAAAGAGTACCCAAAATATATGTTTTGAGCAGAAATATGAAAAATATCAGAATTTTTTTGCTGAAAATTATCAGATTTTGGAGGTGAAATTTTCTATATATTTGAATAGGCGTGTTTTCGTAATGCATGTTTAAAAGTGTTGAATGTAGAGCAATACACCCAGCAGACACCTCCTTGAAGCAGTTTAACTTTGATATAAAGACAACCTTCTTTATACCGACACTCGATACAACGACTAAGTTCATCATAATTACAATTTTACCTCCACGAAATCTTTGCTAAAGAGGTATTTATTAGTCACACTTTATGCAAGAATATTGTATTTAATACTTAATAGAACATGCTTTGAATATTTGATAGGATCGCCTCAGTGAGAAGTATAAAATATATCAGAATTTTTATCTGAATTGTTCATTTTTGGTGGTAAAATTTTCAGTATATTTGAATGTGCCACAGTAAACGAGCCATCGGTGTTCGAGTCATTGAAGATCTTTTGTATATATACAGTTGACTCTCGTTATCTCGACCTCGCTTATCTCGAATAACCGCTTATCTCGAAGTGAAAATCTGGTCCCTGCCTATACATGAAAACCTAACAACAGATGGAAAATATTGTAGAAAAGAGGAGAAATTGCTCCTAAGGAGCTCCTAAGGAGCAATTTCTCCTCTTTTCCACAATATTTTCAATATATCTCTAACTTCAACAGTCCTATTACCTATCAGTTTGTTAAAATTGGTTAATCAAATTATTTTTTCCTCAATTCTGCAAACCTGATATGTCGAACTACGGATATCTCGAAGTATTTCAGAGAGTCCCTTGGAATTCGAGATAACGAGAGTCGACTGTATATTTAGGGTGAATATGATAAAAATTAAGACCAGATATTAGATACAACAGTTGTAAGTTCGATTTATTAAGATAAACCAATACCTGAATTACCATAGCGTCTAGCTGAGCAATAACAAAAGCAAATGCAAGACCGAGTAATCCAAATAGCACCACTGAAACAAGAAAACATATATATAGATCGCTGTAGCACACACACAAACACACACACACACACACACAACTTCATTAAATGTACATTATTTTAATTATTAAATTTTGATAACTGTCGTACTTTTTCATCCAATTTCAACCAAATTTGCAGCAAAATGATGCATGGTTTTTCAAGACCTTTCATTTTAGATATAGTCTTCGCAAATGTTGCCTTTTGTTTTAATCATTGTTTTAGGAAACAAGGAAAACAACGTTTCGCATGGAGTGTCCTCGAAATGATATTATAAGAGATTATTTTTTATTAATGATTTGTGCCAATTAATACGATAATGTATTTAACCAAGTCTCTTTTTGTACCAATACATCGCAAATGTGATGTATTAATGTATACTTTAATGCCACGTAAATATTATACAAGAAATCTTGCTTTTGCACAAGCACCTCCGAGAGAGCCAAAATGTAGGCTGTTAAAGAGAGATGTTTGCTAAACAAGATAAAATTCTACTTATGTTCCTTTTATGGAGTCTGAACAACAGACAGTAAAATAAATACAGTTGACACCCGTTATCTCGACCTCGCTTATCTCGAAGTGAAAATCTGGTCCCTGTTCTAACATGGGAATCTAACAACAGGTATTGTGATATTTTCAATATATCTATTAAATTCAGGAGTCAAATTACATTTATTTAATTACATAAATTCATTTATTAAATGTGGTTGTTCGATTTATTGTTTTTCTCAATTCCGCAAATCTGATATGTCGAGGTACGGATATCTCGAAGTATTCCAGAGAGTCCCTTTGACTTCGAGATTGTATTATAGCTTAATACAGATTGCTTTTAAGAAAGGGTTGACTGTATTTCACAGGCAATTCTAAGTAAAGTAAATAATAGAACTCAGGAGCTAATGTAATCAGATCCAAATCCAATCCCCAACATCAAAGGACAACTACAATAAAGCAGCCACAAAGTGAACAGATGGCAAGCAGGGTTGGCAACTCTTTCCCAAAAAGGTGATAACTCAATTACCCAAACTTAACTGAAATACTCATAAACGTTGAAAGACAATGAAGTAATAGAAAGTGAAACACTGCATACCAATTAATAAAAAGTCATCACGAAAGCATGCCTATATAATTTTGACCCCCTTAAACCCCACTTTTATATAGTAAAACTGGGGTTTACAGGGGTATACATTATTTTTCTTATTTCTGCTCAAACACATATATTGTGGGTACTCGTTAGAACCGCCTCGCCGAGGCGGTTCTAACGAGTACCCACAATCTATGTTTCTGAGCAGAAATATGAAAAATATCACAATTTTTTTATCTGAAAATTTTCAGTTTTTGGAGGTGAAATTGTCTATATATTTGAATAGGCGTGTTTTCGTAAATGACCACAATAAAAGTACCGCCTTGCAACAGTCAGTAATGAATTACTGGAGGCTTAAGATAACTTTATGGGATCCCAACATTCGCTCTCAGCTTCCAGGGTGGTAAAAACATACTCGTATGTTTGTTAGGTCCGTGTCGAGGTCTTCTAACTCATCCACGAAACATTACGGACAATAAATAAATCACAGATAAAGCCTGTAATGAAGCAAAGATGGGAACCCAACAGAAACATCGTGTTGAGACACTAAGAGATCCCTGAGATGTCAAACAACACAACTGGAATACTGGGGCGAAAGAAAGCCACCAGTTGAACCCCGGTGAGCCGAGAAAGAGACATAAAAAATCCGGCTCAGGCCATCTAATAAATAGTTTTAAGTCGGGGCCATCATAGAATCTGAACCCCGACCCAGCGGCGTGCAATTAAAGAGATAAGCAAAGTAGTCAACTTGGATTGGATTAACTGCTAAACAAGCAGACTATTTTATAACATCAATGGTATACCTCTTTCGTTTATAACATATGTGACAATTTTACTAAAATGGTCAGAAAATTCAAGTTTTCCTACAATTTTTCTAAACCTATACACTAAGTCACCATAAAATTGAAGTTCCGATAGGCTTTGTAGCAGATATTATATATGTTATACTATAAATGTTATTGTACCTATTGTTTTCGTCAGACGTGTGGCTCGTGCTTCAGGTATTTTCTTACAACACAAGGGTTTGACATAGTCTTCAAGCATCACTGCAGCAATGGCGTTCAAACCGGACGATATAGAGCTACAAACAAAAAATCTTTTGAAATTAAGTTAGCCATGGTAAAGGATTGTGCCCTAGAACGAGACTGTGTCAAACATTACATCCCGTATCCGATACCACAGAAAGTGGCATCTGATTAGTGTCTACGTTTCTCATGACATGACATGACATGGAATGAAGCATAGCTGAAAAAATTTCCCCGCCTGTCGTGGGAATCGAATCCGGTCCTTCCGGATAAAATCCAATGCTCTAACCACTGAGTCAAGTCTCTGACGCAGTTGTCAGAGATTGAATATATACCTACAAGCCATGCGTAATCTGCCAAGGCAGATTATAGAAGGTAGGAGTGCCAGGTGGTAACACTTCCCCTTTTCAAGAAAGTCATCAATAATGATAACGCGAAGCCAGTTTCGGCGAAATAAAGTCCAACCCGGACGAGCCCCCGTCTTACGACATGAAAGTCATAACAAAGGAATGAAGCATAGCTCTAACCACTGAGCCAAAGAGTCGACTCCCTGACGCAGTTGTCAGAGATTGAATATATACCTACAAGCTATGTGCAATCTGCCAAGGCAAATCATAGAAGGTATAAGTGCCAGGTCGTAACACGTTGTTTTCCATGATATTAACAATTTACATTAAGAACCAGTTAAGACAGTTTCTTTATAACTACCCTTTAAAAAGATAGTGGACTGTTTTGCAATTTATGATGGAATAGTTCACAGATGATATCTGGGTATAAGGGGAAATGAGACACTTTCAAGTGAGACAACTGATTTTCTCCCCTTCTGGAAAGGGGTCTACCCTAGAAAAAAAAAAGAATTTCCTCCCTCTGGTACCCGTTAGTCCCTTTTTCGGTCCTTTCCGGAAAAAAAAGACGCTTTTTGGTGTTTATTAGGATCGCGGCGGGCTCGTCGATTTACCTAAACCTTGTAGATTTGGCGCTTTATTGGTGTATTCATATTCGTCCGCGACATTATACTCAATATAATTAAAATCTTAGTTCTTCAAAAGTTTTCTTTGATTTTGTTTATTTATTCGCTATTTATAAACATCAGAGTGTAAAAGGCTAATATGTATTAGTGCAGAATTTAGCGTTATAAACGTTAGCAGAAAACTATTCATTAGGTAGTTATTCGGTTGGTAGTACCGAGAAAACAAATTGTCGAAATGTGGTATGTTAAAGCTGGTGGCGGTTCGGCGATCGCTACTAAAAACATAATTACAGAGATCAGGTTACCTTAGGCTGCCACTGAAAATACAAGAAAGTAATAAGCCGGGTAATCCCTTCTGTTCGCCAAGCAAATCCATCATGTATAGAGGAAGTAACTGTAATTAAAATTATATTTTAGAAACAACAACTGTGTTAAAATAATGTTTAACTAAATAAGCTAAATCAATGCATGAAATGGGTCTGTAGCTTTGCGAAATTATCTTCTGAAAAGCACAATGATGAACGTGTGATATTATTGTGTTTGACTTTATTCATCTTTGTTTGGTATCATCTAGGTTCTACAAGTGTTTTTTTTTTTTTTTTTTTTTTTTTTTTTTTTTTTTTGTTCTTTTTTTGTGTTGACTTTCAGCTTGTAGTCGAGCTCTGTTTTTGACAATCAGCATGAGTCAAACCTCTGTTTCATTTTGAAAAGTTAATTCGTATGTTTTATTCTGTGTTAATATACTGATGAGTTAAGGATCTTCAAGCGGACCGAAACAAATATGTGTAACTGAAACTGTACCAGGCCCCGAGGTTATAAAACTTCTATCATGCTCAACTCAACTGAGCATGAAATTTCACCTGGTCATAAAAATAAAAATACCAACAGTTAAAACTTTTTTCATGCTGAGCTCAGCTGAGCATGCTCAGCTGAGTTGAGCTTGAAAAAGTTTCAAAATTTTGTCAGTATTTTAAGATTTATAAACAAAACAAATTTCATGCTCAGCTTAGTTGAGCATGAAAAAAGTTTTATAACCTCGGGGCCTATCTTAAAACAGATATGAAACCCTTCAACAGTCGTGCTGTTGACCGTTCCAGGACGGTAATTCTGTTGCAGTTTCCTATCGTTTGTTCTTTCCGATTTCGATAAAGTGTTTGTTTTTTATGCCGTTTATCGCATTCAATCTTTTTTTTCTTAGAAGGACAGCGCTCTGTGATTTTGGACTTTACTGGATATTTTTTATATAGTTGACTCTCGTTATCTCGAAGTCCAAGGGACTCTCTGGAATACTTCGAGATATCCGTACCTCGACATATCAGATTTGCGGAATTGAGGAAAACAATAAATCGAACAACCACATTTAATAAATGAATATGTAATTTGACTCCTGAAGTTAATAGATATATTGAAAATGTTGTGGAAAAGAGGAGAAATTGCTTCTTAGGAGCAATTTCTCCCCTTTTCCAAAATATTTTGATACCTGTTTTTAGATTCCCATGTTAGAATAGGGACCAGATTTTCACTTCGAGATAAGCGGTTGTTCGAGATAAGTGAGGGCGAGATAACGAGAGTCGACTGTACTTTCTTTCCCAAGGAGCAGAAAGAAGATTAAACGGTTGATTCTTCTTTAAACATCCATGCCATAATTGATGATTTTCCTTCCTTGTGGCTAATATACAACAGAAAAGTAATACAGTTGACTCACGTTATCTTGGCTTCGCTTATCTCGAATAACCACTTATCTCGAAGTAAAAAATCTTGTCCCTGTTTTAACATGGAAATCTAACTACATAAAATATTGTGGAATAGATGAGGGAGCAATTTCTCCTCATTTGCACAATATTTTCAATATATCTCTAACTGTAAGAGTCAAATAACATATTCATTTGCGAAATGTAGCTGTTCGATCTATTTTTTCATCAATTCTGAAAATATGATATGTCGAGATACGGCCTTGTCCCGAAGTATTTCTGAGAGTCCTTTGGACTTCGAGATAACGAGAGCCGATTGTTAACAATGTACTTATTTAGACGGTTTTCTACTTCAAAAAAAAAAAAAAAAAAAAAAAAACAGTAAGAAAGAACCATAACTCAATCACGAAAACACGCCTATATTATTTTGATCCCCTTAAACCCCACTTTTATATAGTGAAACTAGGGTTTACAGGGGTATACATTATTTTTCTTATCTCTGATCAAATACATAGATTGTGGGTACTCGTTAGAACCGCCTCGCCAAGGAATATAAAGAATATCAGAATTTTTTATCTGAAATTTTCCTTTTATGGGTGTAAAATTTTCAATATATTTGAATAGGTGTGTTTTCGTAATGACGAGTTTCAAAGATACCTGATCTGGCTTACTAATGAGTCCAAACTTAACTGGATCGCATGTAGAATACAAGGCGTACATAACAACCCCACAAAGACATACTAAAATGGTTATAGCCGCAAACCCTGGTAGGCTCAGCCATATTGCCCTGCAAATATAAGAAACAATAATCTTATTCGGTGTGACTTATGTCCGGCTTGGGCCGCCGTGGTTCAACTATTGTTTTTATTTACTCTGGCACACAATATAATCAGCCATGAGTACTCGTCTTTGTTTATCATCGTGATTAATTTGATTTTTATGTTTTCGCTTTGATGCATTGTCCGAGTAGAAGCCTTTATGCGAACCGTTTTTTTTTTGTTTTTTTTTTTATGTATTTCTGTATTAAGAGTAGCACCAGGACCCAGGCTGTAAATGTGCTTTAAACCCCCGGTGGTTTACTGATCGTTCTAAGGCGGTGATCCTGCTGTTAGTCTTACTCTTTGTTGCTTTGTGGTCCATTCTACGAAGCGATTTGTTTTAAGTTTGCCTGGTGTTATTTTGTTCTTGTGTTTTTCAGCCCTTGAGCACTGCGATTACCTCGCTTGGGGAAGAGAGAGCTAGTCTAAGTGCTTGTTCGATTTGCGCTTGTTTGGTTTTGTCTGTTTCCTCTTCCTCTTGGTGTCTGGGAAGGACTGTGGCTTGTGATTGTGGCACTCCCTAGATTTTTCTCTTGCCTTTCTTAAATGAAAGTTTTGTTCCTAGTGTGCAATCAACGTCTTTCTTTTGATAAACTGTTTAGATTTTTATATTACTTCACTGCAGCTGGTGTTAGTGCCGTGTGGCGGCCGTAGAACATCTCCACGTACTTCACCACAGTGCAGATTATAACTTCATTTCCTTCTGGATCGTTGGGCCCATTGTCGTATCTTTGAAAATGGAGATCTGCTAATGGATCCGCTAGAGGGCATAAGCAGTGTTGCAAATTTCATTACTGCTTATGAAGAGTCTCGATAAAACCGAGACTCCCATCTTCTATCTGCAATGTGTTCATTGTTTCCAAAAACAGCCTTTCAGATTTTAATTTTACTTCACTGCAGCTTGTGATAATGCCGTGTGACGACCGTAGAACGACTCCCGTACCCGTAACATGTTTTATAATAATAGTAATAATAATAATAATATACATAAAAGATTGAATCTGGTAAACACCCGGTCCCTAGTTCATAAACCTTTTTCATGCTCAACTCAGCTGAGCATGAAATTTTCTCTGCTAATAAATATGAAAATGTCAACAACAGTTGTCATTTACATATTTACGAGCAGAGAAATGTTCATGCTCAGCTATGTTCAGCAAAAAAAAAATTTGCAGCTGTTAGTAATCTGAAATTTTTGAGCGGGAAAATTTCATGCTCAGCTAAGTTGAACACGAAAAAGTTTTATATCCTCGGGTCTTGGTCAAATAGACACTGATCAGTTTGATCTGGGTCTACAGTGTTTGCTCAGACCTGTTTTTCCTAATACGTAGAGTAAGCACGGTAATTGATCAAATCGAACCTCACAGAATCATCCTGGATCCGCCCCTGTCAACAAATGCCCTGATAATCTGTATGAAAGCATCGTTGTACTTTCCTCAGATTGATATTCCGTATAACGTTTAAAATTGAGCCGGGGCACAACATTTCCTGTAAGATTGCATGTACACCCAGCATTCGCGCAGGCTGATCACTCTTCGCTGTCGGCCTGAAGACGTTTTGGATCCTTGGCTATTCATATGGTGCCCTGCGAAGAATCGGATAAGACGCTGGGCGCACGTGGAATCTTGAAGGAAATGCTGTGTCCCGGCTTAGCTGTTAATCAAACTACATACACTTTGGCTCTGGTAACGGAACGGACAGAGATGGCTCGCTGTACTTGCGCTTGGTTGGTACCATAGATTGTACACCAAAATATTCCTCCACCAATCACAAGATTCCAGACTGAATGACGTACCGTCGGATCGGTATCAAATCTGATAACAGAAACAACAAGAATAACCTTTACAATGGAACTATGGAACGCCATAGCTTTCTTATGTTGTAAAAGACTAGTTTATTATGTTAAAAGATGGGTTACCTTGTCTGAGAAGCGTGTAAACTTGTCTAAACGATATGCTATTGTGTTAAAAGCGTGTGTTGTTTTGTCCACACAGTGTCTTAGTATGTAAAAGATCATGTTGTCATGATGAACGCTCGTGTTGTTATGTCCACACAGTATTTTATTATGTTAAACGACTATGGTGTTATGTTAAACTCGCGTGTTGTTTTGTCCACACGGAGTCTTATTATGTTAAAAGACTATGTTATTATGTTAAAAATTGGTTTACGAAGCATGTAAACTTGTCTACACAACATGTTATTATGTTAAATGCATATGTTGTTTTGTCCAAACAGTGTCTTATTATGTTAAAATGTTTTGTTATTATATTAAATGCACGTGCTGTTTTGTCCACACAGAGTCCGGTTATGTTAAAATGCTATCTTATTATGTTTAAAAATGGGTTATTTTATCTACGAAGCATGTGAATTTGCTTGTAAACCGTGTTCTATGTCACACACGCGCGTTGTTTTGTTCAAACACAGTCTTATTCTGTTAAAAGGCTATATTGTTATTATGTTAAAAAGCTTTGGTCTATACATCACGCTACTATGTCAAAGATTTGTGTTGTTTTGTCCAAACGGTGTCTTATTATGTTATAAGGCTATGTTATTATGCTAGGAAATCCTGTTATTTTGTTTATAAGCATGTGAACTTGTCTGTAACGTGTTATTATGTTAAACGCATGGTTTGTTATGTCCACACGCTGTCTTATTCTGTTGAAAGGATACGCTATTATGTTAAAACTTGGGTTATCATGTCTATGAAGCATTTGAACTTGTTTATAAAAAGTGTTATTATGTTCAACGGGTGTGCTGTTTTGTCAACATAGTATCTTATTATGTTAAACGGCTATGTTGTTATGTGAAAAAGTTGGGTTATCTTGTCTACGAAACATGTGAACTTGTCTATACAAACTGTTATTTTGTTTAACGCTCGTGTTGTTTTGTCCACCCAGTGTCGTATTATGTTAAAAGACTATGTTATTATGTTGAACATGCATGTTGTTTTCTCCACACAGTGTCCTATTATGTTAAAAGGCTATGTTATTATGTTAAAACGTTGGGTTATCTTGTCTACGAAGCACGTGAACTTGTCTGTACAACTTGTTATTATGCAAATGGGTGTGTTGTTTTGTGTACATAATGTCTTATTATGCCAAAAGACTATATTATTATGTTAAAAAGTTGGGTTATCTTGTCTGTGAAGTATGTGAACTATATCTATGTCTATACTATGTCTTATTATTTAAACTTTGTTCACAAAGTATCTTATTATAGTAAAAGACTATGTTATTATGTTAAAACACGGTGTTGGTGAATCAATATGTTGTCTTGTTCAACTGCATGGTGTTGTTCCCGAAAATTTAAGCATGCGCCATTGTGTGGACAAAAAGACACGTGGGTTTGACATTATAACATATCGTCTAGATAAGTTACTCTTAGACAAGATGACCCAATCTTTAACATAATAACATACACTTTTGACATAATAAAACACCGTGTAGACAAGTCAACGCCATATGTTGACAAAATAACATGCCTGTGTAATATAATAACACATTATATAGACAAGTTCATATGCTTTTTAGACAAGATAACTCCACGTTGTGACAAAATAAAATGGTTCTTTAACATAATAAGATAGTGTGAGGGCATGTCAACACTATATATTGACAAAGCAACACGCGTCTTTAAGATAATTACATAATACATCGACAAGTTCACACAATTCTTAGACAAGACAACAAGAGATATAACAGCGTCAGACAGCTTTGGCGTTCCATAATCTACGCTCATGGGCGTAGACAATTACTACCGGCTAACTAACGTCCCAGCTAGCATTCTTTACAAATCTATTGCGGGCCGATATCGGCCCGTCAGCTACCCTAACGGGCCGATAACGGCCCGCTATAGATTTATGTAGAATGCTTACTGGGACGATGTTCTCTAAGCAGTCGTTTAGGCATTTATTAAATCTCACGAAAGGACCGTTTAGACACGTTAATAGGTAATCACATGGATCTCCTCACATTTACGACAAATACGGTAATGGATTAAAATATTCGGATATTTAGGATAAATACGGTATTAACGTGTTTACATGTCATACAGTAAATTTTCAATGGCTTGAACATATTTGGGACCATGAAATTTATTCCAGACACGGTTAGTTCGAGCCAGTGACTGTTAATCATAGGTCAGGAGGCAAATGGGAGTAATTTAAATATATCTTTTCGATCTTTTATACAAAAATGGTAAGTTGAGTGTGTCCATTAGAATCGCCTCAATGAGGCGATTCTAACAAGTACACACAACATACATGTTCATAAAAAAAAATAAGAAAATGCCTTTCAATATCCCTAATGTTTGTTTTCTTGAGAATTTGGTAGGGACTCAAAAATCAGTATATATGTTACAAGTAAGAAACCTTGACTTACAGCTCCTGCAACCAATATGAAATCTCGTAGATCCGTTACGATCGAACTGAGATGCAAAATGAAGTTATATTATTTCTAGTGCCCCTTCGTCGAGAACATATTTGTAATAAGTTTGACTGCAAATAGCCATTTTAACGTTTTTTTCGGCTAATGACAGTTGACTGTAAATAGCCCTAGGAATTTCTTCCGATAGCTCAAGAAAACAAATATTTAAGGAAATTTTCTTGTTTTCTTGTTTCTTGTTTCTCATTGAGGCGATTCTAATGAGTATCCTGAACATACAATTATTTTGTGGAAAATCGAAAAGATTTTCCTAAATTATTGCTATTTGCTCCCTGATCTAGTGCCATACTTAGTCTTCAATGGCTCTAACTACCCATATCTCGAATAAATGTCCATGGTCCTAAAGATGTTCGAGCCATTGAAGTTCGACTGTATGTGCTCCTTTACTTTCATTTACTTTACCACGCTTTGCCTGTTGGTTGAAATATACATTATACAGTGCTTACTCAAACATCTGAATCCTTCCACCTTCATCAGCAATCCTCCAAGCTCTGTCGAACCCGCCAACCTCAAGATAACCCTTGATTACAATTGTCACCATTCCAGTATATATAATTAACATTTGGAAGGTGTCTGCCCATAACACTGCTTTCATTCCTCCCTGTCAGAAAAAAAGACAAATTAACTATATAATTAACATTTGGAAGGTGTCGGTCCATGATACTGCTTTCGTTCCTCCCTGTCAAACACAAACACAGACAAATTAAGCAAACATGAAAATTATTCAACTCCATCTTTTATCACACGGAAATATGGGGTACAGTATGATGTTATTTCATGTGGTAAACATCTGAAGTACATTAAAGTACATCTGAAGTTGACTGAAGTACTCCAAAATCCTTATGGCAATTATCACAGTGCATTGTACTTAATTACAATGTTCAAAAATAACAAGTTACATTCTCAACAAAGAAGATAAGCGATAAGAATAGTAAATATTTTTTTGCAGCTTGGTGGGTGCTGAGGCTGATCAAGGGAGATAAGAAATGTGTGACTCATGGATGCAGCGGTTTGTGAAACAAACGAAAACAACACAAGGACTTGTAATCATTGCAATGTTACGTATTTAGTAAATTGCATACGTTCAACATTCCAATATTATACAGTAGGTGGACGAAAAGTATTTGAGAGATTATGACGTCGCCGTTTAGATCAATGCATTTCCAGATTTGTTTTATAAAATATATTGTCGCGCAGTAATTGAAGATACTTCATTAAAACGCAAAGGACTGATAAGAAATGTGATAAAATGACTATGCAATAAAATTATTAAGAACATTCTAAGTTTTGTTTTGTATTAAAAACGTTTGAAGTGAATATAAAATTTCAAAAAATCATTTTTCTATTATTCCCATGGACGTCAATGATAATTTAATACTGAAGATTCGACGCTTTAATTTTGCATCTATGTTAAAATCATTGGTAAAGAGATTTTAACTTTATGTAAGTATTGTTCATTGCAAAGCGCAGTTCCATGATGATAGCTGTCATAGCTTTGCGACAATATTTTTTACAAAACTTTTGGAAATGCATTTATTCAAACAATAACGTCACAACGTGACGAATACTTTTGCCCAGATATTATAATAGCGGTTCTTAAAACGCAGTTCACTTTGCCCAGAAACTTTGGCACTTTCTCTGACAAAGTCACACACATTCTATATAACGCTAGGGACGATGGTGATATCTAATCTCACCGCCGTACACGCCTTTCTTCGCACGATAGCTTCTTTTCGTCGTTTAGACATATCTCATTTCGTATGAATCTGTGTCGAGTCAGTATCACAAACTTGTGCATTTAAATTTCTAGGTAATCGATTATTATTATTATTTTGCAATATTGCATAGAAACATGCACATCAATATAGTCGGCAAGCTGCATAGACTGCTCCACCATGCCCCTACTCCACACCCACCCCCTCCTTAGCACCGGCTCAATCGAGCGCAATTTCCAAGCTACCAGAGCGGGCTCCATGATCCCGTTCGCTTTGATTTTCTAATTAAGGTAGCCAGTACATACCCTCGGGTGTGGGGACGGTTAACTTCCTATATATGGCATAGTACGTATGTGCGTGCCGAATGGCCCCCTTTTTCAGTACTGCCAGGTATATGATTAGGCCCCTTTTTTCAACAAAAAGTATATGACTGATCCGATTTTTTATTGATATATGAAAGGCCCCATTTTCTGACATCCCGGTATATGCACATAATTATTTTTCGCTCAGAGATTTTTCGAGGCTGCTTCTTCTCTTGGTATTCATTGATTTTGACCGGGTAACTAAAAAATAAATAGGCTCAAATAAGATACAAAAATTACAGTTCCTTCTTATAAAAGGGGTCTGAAGTGAATTGAAATCTAAGTTAGGAGGGTTTTGCTTGAAAAATATCTATATATTACCTTGGACCCAGTATTAGTTAATAACTACCAGCAATAAATGGGTACAAAAAAATCAAAGGGAAGTATATGAATGGGTCAACATTTCAGACGATCAGTTATATGAATGGGTCAGTTTTTTCAAAGGCCAGGTATATGAATGGGGTAGGTTTCGAAATACCAGCTCATACACCCGTACCACAAGTTACGCCTCCACCATCCCCTCACCCCCGCCCCCCCCACCACCCCCACCCCCTCCCCCCCCCCCCCGAGTACATACCAGAGCTGTATAGAATGTACAGACAAGACTCACCACGACGACCGATCCCCACATAGGTAACCCAGTCACTGAAACACATATGTAAGCAAAAAAGATAAAATATTTTTACAATAACAAAAATCGATTAACGTTTTCGGTTGTCGCTCTGTTTGTAGTGTAACAATGCAGAAAGATTATAAAAAAAACAATTTTAGTCAGAGTATGATATTGTTACTAGGAGACGTATGGGTAAACCACGGCTACATTTGCAAGCCATTACGAAAACACGCCTATATAATGTTGACCCCTTAAACCCCACTTTTATATAGCACAACTGGGGTTTACAAGGGTATACATTAATTTTCTTATTTTGCTTAAAAACATGAGGCGGTTCTAATGTGTACCCACTATCTATATTTTGAGGAGGAATATGAAAAATGTCAGAATTTTTTTATCTGAAAATTTTCCTTTTCCGGTTGTAAAATTTTCAATATATTTGAATAGGCGTGTTTTCGTAATGACATTAGATGAATTACATACTGTAGAACCGCAACGTCAGATAACATACCTTTTTATATGTGCACCCTGCGAAGATTCGTTTCAACCTGCGCATTCTCGCAGCCTGATCATACATTATGAAAACATGCCTATTTAAATATTCACCTCAAAAAGCTAAAAATTTTCAGATAAAAAACATCTGATATTTTTCATCTTTCTGCTCAAAACATAGATTGTGGGTACTTGTTAGAACCGCCTCGGCGAGGCGGTTCTAACGAGTACCACAATTTTTGTTTCCGAGCAAAAATAATAAAAAAAAATAAGAAAAATAATGTATACCCCAGTAACCCCCAGTTTTACTATTGAAAAGTGGGGTTTAAGGAGGTCAGAATTATATGTTTTCGTGATGATCTTCACAGGGCGCATTTTGGATAGCCAAGGGTGAAACGTTTTCTTTATGTGGACACTGAAGACACTGATCAGACTACGCGGGTGATTATGTTAGAAGGTGTGTTTAATTTCTAATCCAATACTATTTTTATTCGCACTAATATTATTTGTCCCACTGGTGATGAACATTACTGCGACTAAAAGTAATATTGGTGGGACTAAAGTTAATATTAGTGCGACTTTTAATAATATGCGTCGAACTAATACCATTTAGTCACACTGATATTCCTGACTTATGACCCTAGTCGTACACCATAGAAATTTTAAAATGATAAACGTTGAGGTTTTACCCGTAAGCTGTAGTGTATGAGGTGAATGATCAGATATATGATCATAATAAAGTACACAAATTAGAATAACTATAAATGTATGAGCCACAACGTGACAGAATGTACCTACTTACATGTACGCCCAATGAGGACTCAAATCAGTTTGCGCATCTGCGAAGTCTGTTCAGAGTCTTCATTATCCGCATGAAGAAACTTCGTGTTCTTGGCTATCAAAAACGAGTCCCATAAAGATTCCAATCAGACTGCGCGAATGTGTGCGCTGATATGGATCTTCTATGAGCGCACATATCCGAAAGTACGTTTTCTGACGTCACGGCTCACTTGCGTCTATATATGAATGTTCTGAACAAGGTCAATGTCCCGAGAACAATATACCCGAATGGAATTACGTTACGTTGTATCCTGAATTAGAGTAGATCGAGTTGCGATAGAGTGGAGGATGTTGGATGATTGATAGTTTCTTAGATACGATCAGAGATACATTTCAGTAGGTTTAAATCACCCAGTCATCGGTTGCCAAAGAATAGAATGTATGGTGTACCGATAGGGTCTAAAGTCAGTTTTAGTAGGACTAAAATTGATATAATTGGGACAAATATTACTTGATTCGCAGTAATATTTAGTCCCTACTAGTAATGAATATTTTAATAATGGGATTAGAAATAATATCAGGAGGACAAAAGATAATATCATTGCGAATAATAATAATATTGCAACTTATAACAATAATGGTCGCACTAATATCGCTTTAGTCCCACTAATATTCCTGACTTCTGGCGCTAGTACACCATAGAAAAGTAAAACTGATAATTGCTGTCGGGTTTCAACCGTAAATATAGGTGTATGATGTGAATGATTAGATATTAGCATCTATCTGACCATAATAAAATACACAAATACGATAACCATTATGAAAATACGCCTATTCAAATATATAGAAAATTTCACCTCCAAAAACTGAAAAATTTCAGATGAAAAAAAATCCGATATTTTTCTTATTTCTGCTCAAAACATAGATTGTGGGTACTCGTTAGAACCGCCTCGGCGAGGCGGTTCTAACGAGTACACATAATCTATATTTTGAGCAGAAATAAGAAAAATTATGTTTACCCATGTAAACCCCAGTGTTACTATATAAAAGTGGGGTTTAATGGGGTCAAAATTAGGTATGTTTTCGTGATGCAGATATATGAGCCGCAACGTTAGAAAACGTGCATTCTGACATATGCTCTCGAGGAAGACTCAAATGAGCATGCGCATCAACGCAGTCTCATCAGAGTCTTTTTTGTCCACATGAAGAAACTTTGCATCCTTGGCTATCAAAAATACGCCCAATTAAGATTTAGATCAGACTGCGCGCGAATGCACAGGCTGATCTGAATCATCGCTGGGCGCATTTGTTCAATGGTAAGTTTTTGACGTTGTTGCTGGTATTATATTTGAAAATAAATTTCAGTTTCAGATTGGGTTTCATCAGCTACAACATGAAATCCCACCGAAATGCCAACAATTTGTCTATTAAGTTTAGTGCAATAGAAAAATATATGAGTCGCGTCTTAAGGAAAATGGTCTTCAGCACGAAACCGGACAACTGTGACATATGAAACCGGACAGCTTGCGCATTTTTCCTTCTAACCAGTGCCGATGTCTTGTACTTACAGAATCATAAGCTATGATCATAGATTAAATCGACAAGTAATAAAGGCCCAAATAAGACTGTGCAAATATGTAGGCTCATCCAGCCTTGCACTCTTGACTTATCCATCATTGTTCGAACTATTGATTCGACGAAAAGCGACCGCACATACAGCCTAAGCCGATGCGCTAGTCGCCACGCATATTGTATACTGTTCAAGGATACTTTATGTAAAGTTGTCGCTACATGTTTGGGAAGATTCTTACCTGCGTTTAATGCTAGTGATGGAGCGTAGAGCACTAATCCTATATACAGCATCTACAAAAGAAACACAGACTTGAATGAGAACGAAATTGGAAAGTAACAAATCACCGCGGAGAGCCGTTGCATTTGTGTTACATTTCGGACGAGACCGGTAAGTAAACCGTTCATAGTTTCCTGCAAGCATAGCAAATTTCTTGCGTTAAAACGCAGTTAAAAACAGCAAATTTAAACTGATATAATCAATATTGCTTGGGAATATTAACACAAAGCAAAGCAATTTGATATAAATATTTGGATTCACATGAAAGGCAGCAGTCACGGCACATATCCCTCCCAAGGCACTTAATTAGAACGGCACAAAACGACATCACATTATGACTCATCCACTGCACTGCATTTCCCAACCTTCCTTATTATTATTCAATTTATATCATTAATGTTTCTACTGACAAGCAGTAGGGAAATCTCATGTTTTTTTTGTTTTTTTTTTTTTTTGTTTGTTTGTTTGTTTTTTGTTTGTTTGTTTTTGTTTTTTTTTCTCAAAAACAGTAATAAATTTGTATTCAAGATAACCTTAATATCTGGGTTCAAGACAGGCAATAAAAAATTTATGGCTTTTCACGAAATTGTCCGTGATCATTCGGTAACAGTCCGATAACTCGGAGAAGGGTTTAGGAATGATAATTCCTTAGCTAACCTGGACAAACTGTCAGTACTAGTTTGTTTTATTGAATTATCACGAACTATCGATGGGTCCCATTGTTGCATGCGGAACAATTTGTGGCAAAGGAACTGCAACAGAAATACCGCTTTTGAATAATTATTAATGTCTGTTCGGGTGGGAAAAAGGTAGAAATGCTAGTAGTGACAACAGCTCATGTCTTTTCTAAATGTTTTAATGGTATTATGGGATTGTCTTTCATGATTGATCAGTTGCTGTTCTAAATGAATTTAAGGTATGAAATATTTTACCATCCATATCAGGTAAATTGTGGTAGCCAGGATCCTCACTATTCTTCCAAACCTCATTTCTGTATACTGTAATTTAAAAAAGAAATACGTGTGTTTAATATGAGAGGATTCACAATGCACATTTATCATTCCAACTCACTGAGTTTAGTGCGGGTTAATTGGCCAGGATCAAATTCAGAACGGCATTTTTATTATATACAAAGTAATGAAATATAGAGAATTATTAATGAAATAAAATGCATATTTCGAAAAAGTTATATTTTCACTAGTGAAAATATAAAACTTATATTTTCACTCCTTTGAGCAGTGAAAAATATAAGATCCGGAACTACCTTTTTTCTTATTTACATTAATGATCAAAGGGAAGCAACTCAAATTTTGCAAGATTTGCATCTCTTCTATCGAAAGTGATGTATATAATAAAAAGAAAATTCAAATGTTTGTCGTGAATATGACTTTTATTTCATCTCGTGAAGTGAAAAAATGTATATTTTATCCGTGCCTTCGCACTCATGAAATATACATTTTTTCACTTCACTCGATGAAATAAAAGTCATATTCACTCCAAACATTTGAATATCCTCTATGTATTTCGACAAATCCACTGGGCAGGAATTCGTTACATTTTACCAGATTTATATAAAAAAAAAAAAAAATGTATGACCACGTTTTAGACTTAACATGACCAAGTTGGACTAATAAGGAAAGAAATATCATTTTGATGAATTTTATCGATGTGTCGACGCCGGCGAATCACTCTCAAACGTATCATAAAGCTCTTCGTACTGTATGCGACTAGTCTGTGATTCGCCGGGGTTCATTACGAGAACACGCCTTTTCATTATAGAAAATTTCACCCCAAAAAACTGAAAATTTTCAGATAAAAAAAAACTTTGATGTTTTTCATATTTCTGCTCAAAACATAGATTGTGGGTACACTTTAGAACCGCCTCGGCGAGGCGGTTCTAACGAGTACCCAGAATCTATGTTTTTGAGCACAAATAAGAAAAACAATGTATTGTATAACCCTGCATTATCCTGTAAACCCCAGTTTTACCATTTAAAATTGTGTTTACGGTGGTCAAATTTTTATAGGTATGTTTTTTTTTTTATGTATAGGTCGATCGATATAACCCATAAAAATGAATTGCGTTTCCTTCCTATATTAAAGAGAAAAACTCTTAGTTCTAAGTTGTTGTCACTCATTAACCATTATTACATTACAAATTAAAAAAAAATCACTCAGCCTAAGATTTGATAAAATGTCAGCTTTACAGACAAATGGTCGAGAAAATACGATAGGTTTGAATACTCGTGTATTAGAAATTTCATTTTCAAATGATTCAATAAAATGTAAAATCAAATCTTACCTGAAAAATGCTGGTAATACCCAGATTATAGAAGATCGGTATGAATATATGCCCCGCCCCCAGGGCAGTGATAATAAACGACACCGCTATCCACCAGTACATGGTGCCATTTATATAAACCTCGGCCGGTGTACCCAGCAGAGTTATGGCTGATATGAAACTAGACACCATTGACAACGCCACCGGGACAGGGTGCATGCCACGCCCGGCGAGAAGATAATTATCCGTTGTGCTTCTCTTTCGGTCCTTAACCGCATAAAACAATCCTATTGCCGCAGAAAGACCGAGCACACAAGCTGTAACGGCGTAATCAGCAGCATGAAAAGCCTTTTTTATGCCAGTTTGAAAACTATATTTTCCCACATACATTGTTTCCATTATTGATAAAGAGGAAGTATTCTGTGGTATATCAGCTACTGCCCCTGACTTTTGACACAGATTTGGTAGTTAGGAACACTTTGGTCGTAGAATCATGAGTAACAGGACTTTAAATACATTTGAGTCAAATTGCAGAGATGTGCGAATTGAATTGGTCATATACAGTTCGCTTGCCTCGAGAAAATCTACAATATCCGAATACAGTTAAGGCAAACTGCGCATGCTCAGACGAGACTGCGCATGCGCGCAGTTTCGTCTGAGTAGCGCCGTTTGCATTAGTTCACAAGAAATAAAATTAATTCCTATATATTGTATTTGTCTTGAAATAATGGTCTGTTGGTATTACCACAATATCCGAATAAAATTCAAATTCGCACATACATAAAACCAAATGTATAGAATAATTTGAAATTTCGTCTCCTAATTTTAATAGATTAACACGAATATGGTGGCGCGGAACTGTTTATACAAGTATTGTAATCATCACGAAAACATGCCTATATAATTTTGACCCCCTTCAACCCCACTTTTTTATAGAAAAACTGGGGTTTACAGGGGTATACATTATTTTTCTTATTTCTGCTCAAAAACATAGATTGTGGGGGACTCATTAGAACCGCCTCATCGAGGCGGTTCTAACGAGTACCCACAATCTATGTTTTGAGCAGAATTATGAAAAATATCAGAACTTTTTATCTGAAATTTTTCATTTTTATGGTGGTAAAATTTTCAGTATATTTGAATAGGCATGTTTTCGTAATGACTATGACGTCCATTTATATATGGCGACTGAAACACTACACGGTTCCTCAAACACTTATTGCAAGGTTCGTTAAACACTCATTGCACGGTTTCTTAAACACTCATCGTACGGTTCTTTAAACACTCATCAACGGCAATGTTTCAGCTAAAAGTCCACTCAAAAATACATTTCAGTGAAATAAATTTAAATCAACTAGGTCAGGTTAACGCTTAGCATTCTGAGTAAAAATTGAGTAGACATTATTTGAGCCGCGTCAAGCGAAAAAGTGCCTTCGAACATGCGCAAAATGCAGTTTCAGATCATCCTGTGCATGCGTTAAGTACAGTCGACTCTCGTTATCTCGAATTCCAAGGGACTCACTGAAATCCTTCGAGATATTCGTACCTCGACATATCAGAGTAGAGAGAGTGAGGAAAACAATAAATTGAACAACCACATTTAATAAATGAATATGTAATTTGACTCCTGAAGTTAGAAATATATATATAAAATAATGTTGAAAAGATGAGAAATTGCTCCTCCTCTTTTCCACATTATTTTGTTACCTGTTGTCATAGTTTCATGTTAAAACAGGGACCAGATTTTCACTTCGAGATAAGCGGTAATTCGAAATAAGCGAGTTCGAGATAACAAGGTTCGACTGTATCACCTGGACTTTTGCTGTAGTCTGAAATATGGTCCTAAACATGCTAACACAAAGCAAACAAAATTTCATTTTATCTTCTGTCGTTGAGAACTTTGCTTTGTTGCTTTGTGGTTTATTCTACGAGGCGATTTGTTTTAAGTCTTGCCATGTGTTATTTTGTTCTTGCGTTTTTCAGTCCTTTTAGCATTGCGATTACCTGGCTTGAGGACGAGAGAGCTAATCCTAGTGCTTTTCGTGCGTTTGTTCGATTTGCGCTTGTTTGGTTTTGTCTATTTTCTCTTTCTCTTGGTGTCTGGGAAGGGTTACGGCTTGTGATTGTGGCACTCCCTCCCTAGACTTTTCTCTTACCTTTTTTACTAAATATCCCGATCGGTCCTGGCAAACAGGCATGTGATTTGTCCTTTCTTACGAAAGCACCTTCGCGCAATATAAATCATTAATTCAATGAAACTGTTATTCTACAAAGAGGTGGCTTTCTTTGAATTTCAAAACTTGATTTTGGCGTGAACTTGGAGCTCACATTGTACAAAATGCACACAATGAATGTTAAATCAAAGGAAAGCAGTGTTTTTCAACACCGTTTCATGAGATTTATCATAGCTTCAAGGCACGTACTTTCTTCCATACAGAGGCTGACAGAATTAGGTCAGGAAAGATCTTATAAGACTTAGTCTAAAAATATCGTTTGCTGAATAAGCCCAGAGAACAGTAAATGTTAAATGACTAACTATATGAGGCAAAACATGAAAAAAATCCTTATGGCGCGTGCGCATAACGAAGACTCAGATCAGTCTAAACAGTCTACGCAGTGAGACCAGAGTGTTCACCACAGAGCGCACAACAAAGACTGAAACGTAAGGCTGAATCTTCGCTGGACGAGCATAACGTAAGTTCTTTGTTGTTGTTGGTTTTTTTTTTTTTGGGGGGGGGGGGGTTTGTTCTTTGTTGCTAGTAGTAGAGTAAGCATCGTGTATAGCTTGTTGAGTCCGTCTGCTATACTAAAACGCGCTTTTCCGGTTCTAGTTAACCCTTCTCTTGCTGAGCACGACATGCCCTGTCTTAGCAAACAGTGTAGCTCCAGATCAGTTGGCTTCTGAAGAAGACAACTGATCTGGATCTGCACTGTTTGTCATTCAGAATGTGAATTTATATCAACAACCTGGATCAAGTAATCTGATTGGCTGAAAATTAGAAGTGGGCGTGGCATCTTAATATTCAGCATGACAAGGATTAAATGTCTAGTAAATGTAAACCAGGCTGAATATATCTGGCGGCATTGCTTTATCCAGTCTTGTTTTAAAAGCCATAACCGAATCACTGTATACAAACTATGCCTTCGTCAAGATTATTCCAATCAGTTATGCATCTCAAAGGGAAACTGTTCAGTCTTAAGGAGTTCCTACATGTGGGTTTGTTTATTTTAGTTTTATATCCTCAAAGCCATGAACAATTTATTTTGAACAGCTGTATCTGGTCATAACGTTTTTGTTGTTGTTTTGTTGTTGTTTTTTTTTTTTTTTTTTTGTTGTTTGTTTGGGTTTTTTCCGGTAGTATAAATCCGTAGTCGTTCTAATCTAACTCTGTAGCCGAATCCTCGTAACTGGGATACAATCCTTGTTGCTCACGAAAACACGCCTATATAATTTTGACCCCCTTAAACCCCACTTTTATATAGTAAAACCGGGGTTTACAGGGGTATACATTAATATTCTTATTTTGCTAAAAAATCATAGATTGTGGGTACTCCTTAGAACCGCCTCGGCGAGGCGGTTCTAACGAGTACCCACAATCTATGTTTTGAGAAAAAAAATATGAAAAATATCAGAATTTTTTATCTGAAAATTTTCCTGTTTTTGGATGTAAAATTTTCAATATATTTGAATAGGCGTGTTTTCGTAATGTTTTTCTTTGTACTTAGGTAATAAACTCTTCCACTATAATTTATAACTGAATGCACTAGAGTTTTATATAATAGCAGAAATAATTCCATGTTCAAAGATTTAAAAGTTCTTTTTTTTATAAATCCTATTAGTGTATTAGCTCTATTTACAATGGAAATGATGTGGGACACAGTTTTCTGCAATTGCAACTCAGGTGTTGTCTCGTGACGTTAAAGTAGTGTCACACTTTTATACCTAGCGTAACTTACATCTTCAAAGCAGTCAATCACTGAAAATTATTATTTTTTGAAAAACGGTATCTATGTGTATTTTATAATGAAACGAAAATATTCAGTTTATCATTTAAGAGCAACCATCTATGTAATTCATATATGAACTGGTTTATAAATTGAAAAAGTTCATATTGACGTGATGATAATGTTCTAATATTGTAGAATGTTGGATATTAAATGAATGATGATTTTTACATAAAAAACCTTCTTCTTTAGAGGAAAATTATTAATCCCGATTATTATGTATAGAGCATATCAGACAACAGCGGGTGCGCTAAAAACAGTCGATTGTAGTTATCCCGAAGTCCAAGGGATTCTCTGAAATATTTCATATGTTCATACCAAATTAATAAAAACTAAAGCACAAAATTACAGACATGATAAGCTAACGATTAAGAAGCCTACAACTACAGAAAACAGCATAGTTTAATAGGTAAGAGCAAAATACGACTCAAAACTGAGCAAAGAAAAAAAAAACTATATAAAAACATACAGTTTTAAAAGTACTTGCTAACATTACGAAAACACGCCTATTCAAATATATAGAAAAATTCACCTCCAAAAACCGATTTTTTTTTCAGGTAAAAAACTCTGATATTTTTTCATATTTCTGCTCAAAACGTAGATTGCGGGTACTCGTTAGAACCGCCTCGCCGAGGCGGTTCTAACGAGTACCCACAATCTATGTTTTTGAGCAGAAATAAGATAAATATTGTATACCCCTGTAAACCCCAGTTTTACTATATAAAAGTGAGGTTTAAGGGGGGTCAAAATTATATAGGCATGTTTTCGTGATGGAAACTAAAACACGAAAATTAAAGCATCTAGCAGACGGGCAAACACACATAAAATAGCACAAATAGCAAAAACAGACAGTCATGTGGAGACAGTTATCTACATAAGTTACATTTACAATCCCCTCGTCGGGGCGGTTCTAACGAGTACCCACAATCTATGTTTTGAGCAGAAATATGAAAAATATCAGGGTTTTTTTTATCCGAAAATTTTCAATTTTTTGAGGTAAAATTTTCAGTATAATTGAAAAGGCATGTTTTCGTAATCTTCAGACACAGAGGACATATGAGCTGGGTCATTATCCAGGAAAAAAGATACACTGCATTCGGGAAGTCAGTCAGCAGCCCAAGGGGAGGCGAGGAGAGGATACTCTGAATTTTGTCTGCTACATAGACAGGGCCCCAGCCTTTAGTGTTTACCGAAAAAATATACGGAATATCAGCCATGCCCCCAAAAAATCCGGTATATCAGCCATACCCCAAAAAATATCTTTAGATATTAGTATACTCTTCCATACTCCCCCCCCCCCCCGCTCCCCCCCCCCCCCCCCCCCCAAAAAAAAAAAAAAAAAAGAACACTGCTTTCTTTTTTATAACGGGTGGTTTTAACTTATTTTACCAGTATAATGATTGTATTAGTAATACAAACGCTTTAAACAGTTTCCAGCTGGAGCTCCGTTTTCACTTTAATGGCATTGAACTGATGCACAGCAGAAATAGAGCTGTTAGAACTAAATGGAGACAACTATCATGACTGTCAGTTCAACAGAAGGTTCTGACCCCGATTCTTACAACTAACCCCACAAAAAATACCGAGAATTTTGATAGACCCCAAAAAATAGTCAGTTTGAAAGTGACCCAAAAAAAAATCCTGCAAATGGCCAATACCCCCCCCCCCACCCCCCCCCCCCCTCTCCACCCACCCACACAAAAAAAAAAAAAAAGCCACTTTTTCTCCAAACCCCAAAAATAGTAAACATTCAAAAGTCTAACCCCCCCGCCCCCCCCCCCCCCCCCGCCCCGCCCGAGAGAGCCAGTATATAAATTTCTACTCTTTTTTTTTTCAATAAACCTTAAGTTTGGTACCGCCCATAGCGTGTTAACTATCACCATATTTTAATTCAAAGTCCCTTATGTAATAATCGTCTTGATTGGTGTAGTTTATAAAGCTGGGTCATTCTGACACAGGTTTCAATTTCATATAATCTGTCTGTATCGTTTGGTAAAGTCCCGATCATTACCAGGTTCTGACAATCCACCAGCAGAGCCACCAAGATATTTTTATTACAAGCTGAATGTCGTTACTATTGGCAGCTGTACTTTTTAAAATACTCTTCTTGTTTGAAATGAAAGATAACTCATCCCACACTGTCGGGACGGTTCTATCTCCCTTAATGTGATATGTTATGACGTCATTTCTTTGGGGTTTTCCTTTTAACTGCAATGGAGTCGTCCAATTGGCGTATCATTCCGCTTTTCATATCATTCGTATTCTTTTTAAGTGATGAGTTTTTCTCCCGTGAATTATAAATTTAAAGCCTGGTTACGTCTTTTGAATAAGATTGTTCATTTCTTACTATATTTTTAAAAGTTTATTTTTAGAACTACTTTTTATGCGGAATAAGTTCCGAAAGAGACTAATTGCCATTTCCAGGTTTAGAGGGTGGTTCTACGCATCCAAGTGTCAAAATTACATTTTCGCAAATTCTTTGTAAATATACGGTTTAAATATCCCTGTGTTACACTGAATTCTGTCTAAACTGTAAGTAAACTATATAACTATCATCACCGAATAACAGAAATTTATCAAATTTGCGTTGAACAGGGGTCAGATCGATGAGAAAAATGGCTGACATCTAAATTTATTTTTGTTTTGGAAAATGTAAACATTGTCACGTCAAACATGCAAAAGGCATGGAATATCCGCCCATTAATTCTGTGTAATAGTTCCTTTTACTGAGGGGTTGCTTGTTACTAATTGTTTTAACTAAGTTTACATCTGCTTTGACTAGCATGAGTCATGAATTCATGATCAGGCCACATTAAAATTCCCCCTCCCCCAGTCCCTACATATCTTTCTATAATTCAACAAGTCCTTGATAGGATTAAGTGCATTGCCCTTTTTGCAGTATAAATCTAAAGGCGTTGGTTCATACTTGGGTTCAAGCTTTTAATAACGAGGACCACCTACTTACCTAATGGAATACTTCATATTAATTGTATAAGGACAACAAATTCATTTTAGTTACCAGATTTGTTTCCAGTTAAATAATTTTTTATTTCTGATAAAATAAGGAGGTTAGGTTCCATAGTCCAAACTATTTACCAGGTCTGAAATGATAGGACAATGAGGAAACTGGACAGCTTGGTCTAAGAAAATTGGGACCATTTTAAAAGGACTGACCCACTTTTTCGGACAGCTCTAACCATTTTTGTCATATTCACCATATATATTTTGATAGCATTTAGTAAAAAGAACCACTACAAATTATAGATATTTTTTTTTTCTTAAATTCAACCCTATGTAGTAAAATAAGTAGTAGTGTAGCATAGTAGGACACTATTCTATTCCCTAAAGTACATGACGTTAGAATGTTTTTAAATTTATGTTTTTAAATTTTTTGAAACAATTAAGTGACAATGAGAAGTTCTTTACTTACAAGTGTCTCAAATCATTGCCAATTTGCCTGAAAGTTCAGACCCTTGTTTGACTCCTGATCATTACCATTTATTTATATATAGGAAATGCATGCAAAAATGCATGGATTTGTTAAAAAAAATTCTCTAGATACCTAAATCAAAGTACTACTAGCACTGGTGGGTCGATTGTCTCTGAATGTAGGCTGAGAAAACGGTCCTGAATGGGGACTTAAAACATTTTCATTTAACACTTAACTTCCTGTAATTAAGCAAACAGTGCATACTCTGATCAGACACTACATTCTGAGGCTTCTGATCCCGGTCTGCACTGTTTGCCAATGTCCGTCCAGGTTTTACAGATGATCTTGTACCAACAACACTGATGTCACATCAACAAGAATAGCGTGGCCATAAATAACCGTTTTACGAATTTCCTCTGACATTCTGTTGAGAATTTCCTCTGACATGCTCTTTGATAACCATGATTACATTGGTCAGTGATAATCACGTAGACAACTACCTTAAAGAAATTTTGGCGTTTGTATACTGTGGCTCGATTGTAAACAATTGACCCAAGAATGTGAGTTGGTTAAACAAAAATCAGGGTCGGTAGGGTTTTGTTGTTGTTTTTTACCAGAGCTATAGGTAGACTTCTGTTCAGATCCTCTAGTTTAAAAGTTTCTGACTGAATATTTATATGTTTGATCTTTACCAGGCTTGTGGAAATATAAAATAAGTTAAGCACTCTGTCTGTGGACAAGTGAAATCTTGTAGTGTAGTTGTCCTGTGATGGAATGCTTTGAAGTTCCCATGCATTATAAAACAAAATTATGGTAAATCTAGTATACAAGGCATGTAATTTACTGTTTGATCACATTTAGTTACTTCCCTGAACTGCGCATGCAGAATAGCGTGTTTTTTGTTGTTGTTTTTTCTGGAAATTGCAAGTACATGGTCCCCAGTTTACTGAATACTTGGTACAAAATTGGGGGCCCAAAATCGGAAACAGAGTAACAGCTGATGTAATTTTAGCGATGAGAACTTTAGTGAAATTCAGGTTTCTGTACTTTCAGTTATGGTATTTTGGCATCATGTCACACAACAGTTTCTTCTACCTGAAGAAACTGACCCAAAATCCACCACCCAATTATGCGAAGTTAGAAAATTTTGGATTCAGCAAAAAATGGTTAAATGTGAACCCTCACAATCCAAGATGAGTTGATTGTCAGAATGTTTCAACTAGCAGTCAATTTCTACTCCAATTAAATATAGATCTAGCAAATTAAAATGTGTTTAGTTCAATTTTGAATTTTAAATGTTGGTCAAATGTCAGTGACATGTTCTGATTTCTTTCAAATCAAGTAGATTTATGCGTTACTTTTCTCAAAATCAACAGCCCCCAGTGCCAGGTTCAAGAAGGTACATGTAGGAAAATCCCTGCATAGGTTTTACTGCCTGTTTGGTCTAATTAGAATTTAACTTGTCCTAGAACAAGTATTTTTTTAATAAATAATAACTTGTCCAACTGCATCATGTACAGTAAGTTCTAGTTCAGACAAGTTGAATATGATAATGATATTTCCACAGGCCTGGCTTTATTCAAGAAATAAGAAAATATCAATACATTTTGGATAAAAATAGTTGTTTTATTAGGAGCTATGTCTAATTGTTTAATATCCTTTCAGGTTGAAGGTTGTGTACGAGAGAATAATACTCCTGTAAAGAAGTCAAGTTTAAATATATAAAATGTCAGCACGAGGGGCACAGAGGCCAAATGGTGCAGCACAGGGAAAGATATGCCAGTTTAAGTTGGTGTTGTTGGGAGAGTCGGCAGTTGGAAAATCTAGTCTTGTTTTACGATTTGTGAAAGGACAGTTTCATGAATATCAAGAAAGCACAATAGGGGGTAAGCTTTAACGGGACTTGATACACTTGCTGGATTTTCAGCCATTGTTTCAAAGAAGACAGCTTTTGTGATTTCCTGTTTGCTTTCCTGCTCACAAATACCAGGGTTTTCCCTCAGAAATTTATTTAAGGGGACATTTGTCTCTATTGACCCAGATTTTAGGGGATAAAAGGGTAATTTCAGGGGTTAATTATTGGGATTTTACAGAAGATACTGCAAATTTTAAGAGACATCAGTGTCTCTCCAAGATGAAGGTTTAGGAGACATCAGACCCAAAAAGGGGCCGTCTCATGTTATTGAGGCACAAGGAAAACCCTGCATAAATACCCTTCTGAAAGGGATCTACTCTAAAAGGAAAGAATTTAGACAGAGTTACCTCATCTGAGGATGTATCCATACCTCTAAAAACTCCTTTCGGCATCTTTCGGAAAGTTGTTTTTTGTCCACTACTTCGCATAGGTATCATTTTCATTACGAAAACCATAGCAAGAGATAAGGCGCTTTTTTCATCCGAAAAATGCTGATATCTTTCTTATTTCTCCACGAAAACTTATGCTGTGGGTACTCATTAGAAGTGCCTCGTCGAGGCGCTTCTAATGAGTACCCACATGTTTTCATGGAGAAATAAAAAAAATATTATGTGGATACCCCCTCTTATCTGTAGCTATGGAAAACATGCCTATTCAAATATACTGAAACTTTTACCTCGAAAAAATGAAAAAATTTCAGATAAAATATTCTGATATTTTTTATTTTTCCGCTCAAAGCATATATTGTGGGTACTCGTTAGAACTGCCTCGACGAGGCAGTTCTAATGAGTACCCACAATCTATGTTTTTTAGCAATTGCAAACTTTTAGCTTGATTTACTGCAAAACCATTTGTCGAAACTTAATATGCAGAAATAGTCTTATTCTAGTCATTGGTTAAAAAAAATGCATAATTTCATTTCCCTCCCCCACTACACCCCCTCCCCCCTTCCCATAGAAAAAGGGCTGCAAAATATGCTAAAAATTGATATGGTAGGTAGTTTGGATGCAGATTTTCAACGTTCCACTTGTTCAGAATTTCTGAAATCTTCACAATATTGTTAATATGGATCATCATGGCCCAGTTGTTCAAAGCTTAACAAGCTTGTTAGTAATCAAAATGTTAACTGTTCTAGGAAGTACAATACCTAATTCAAGGTATTTTCAAACACTTTATTCAATGCATTTTTGGCCTTAATTTTGCTTTTTTACGCAGTTGTTTCTTAAAACACCTAGTTGAATGGCAAACATTGTAGACCCTGATCAGACTGCTCCTGGGAGCAGTCCCCAGGAGCAGTTGTAGACCCTGATCAGACTGCTCCTGGGAGCAGTCCCCAGGAGCAGTCTGATCTGGGTCTGCACTATTTGCATATGCCATTTTGTCAGCAATGTTGGGTGTACAAAAGTTTAGGACATTTACCGGAGTTTAAAATAGCCAAAATTACCCAATTGCTTAACCACTTTTAGTCTGGTAACTCCCAAAAAGGTAAATGGCAAACAGTGCAGACCCAGATCAGTTGCAGCAGAATGCAGCATCTGTTCAGGGTCTCTTTTGTTTGCAAATAGCTTTCTGGGCTATATCAAATAACCTTACATACCTAAATTGAAATTCGACTGTCACTCAGTCTTTTCCAGTATATAGTGTGGGTGAGTTTATTCAGTCCAAAAATGGGTTAAAACCTTACCTAGGGCACTGACTGTTCAGTTCTGTTTGTCTTTTAATTAATTAAGACTTAGTGTTAATTCAGTCTTCTCTCTAGGAGTTTGAACATAGGAATCGGAATCCCATAGCCATTTCGTCATTTTCCTGTCAAAAATAGGAGTTCCACAATGTGATTCTGCTACATTCCTCTGCAAAATAGGAGACCCAACCATCAAGATAGGAGTCCATGATTGTAATCTGGAGAACTGTTTTATCCCAGTAGTTGGTAGATTCTAATCTTTTTTTTCAGCTGCATTTCTCACACAGACAGTATGTTTAGATGATACAACAGTGAAATTTGAAATCTGGGATACAGCGGGTCAAGAACGATATCACAGTTTAGCTCCAATGTATTACAGAGGTGCACAAGCGGCAATAGTTGTATACGACATCACAAATCAAGTGAGTACTTCTACATGATAGCACCAGATAAGACTAGATTTCAACCATCTAGGGTTTTGATATTTTATATTGATAAGAAACAAGAAAAATATCAGTACTTTTTTGTTGGAAAAAAAAAAGCTCCTTATGTGGAACTGTTCTAACGATGACACAAGCGTATGTTTTTATGGAGAAATAAGACAATTTCGGATAACCCTCTAAGTTATTTCCAGAGCAGTGAGGTTGTACATGTATGACAGTGCAGTATTTATGACGGGTTACAAGTACCTGTTCAAAGTTTATACAATATTGAATTAAAATGACATAAAGAACATGACAAGGAAGTGAAAATCTTTTAAAAGTACATAAAGAGTGAAACCAGTCGGTCATATAATAAAAAGTCAAACACACACAATGGTGGTCATTTTACTTTCTTTGTTCTTCATTAAGGAAGTGAAAATAATTATATATTGCTTTCTCATAGCTACAGATAAGGGGTGAGCTATTGTGATCACTATCTGTTGTCCATCATGCATTGTCAGATTAGATTTGACCCACTCTTAATGAAACTTGCTCAGAATGTTTGCCCTTATATAATATAGGTCCAGTTTAAAACTGGGTCACTTGGGGTCGAAAACTAAGTCACCACATCAAATTAAAAGGAAATCTTGTTAACATTCTAGAGGTCACGGTTTTAAAGTGATCATCATGAATCTTCCTCAAAAAGTTTGTCTTGATGTTTTTAAGGTCAGCTTCGAAACTGGTTTACTTTGGGTTAAAAACTAGGTCACCAGGCCACATCAAAGGAAAACCTTATTAGCACTCTAGTGGGCTTATTTTAGAAGTAATCATCATGACTCTTGCTCAAATTGTTTGTCTTGATGATTTCTACTGGTAGGTCAAGTCTGAAACTAGGTCAATTTGGTTGAAAAACTAGGTCACTAGGTCAGATCAAAGGAAAACCTTGTTAAAACAAGAGGTCACATTTTTGAAGTCATGAATGTTGCTCAAAATGTTGTCTTGATGATTTCTAGCTCAAGTTTAGAACGGTCACTTATGATCCATACTTCACAGTCCGGGTGACTTGTTGTTTTTTTTCATTTAGGTCAGTTTCTCAGAACCTACTGGTCCTACAACAGTGATACTTGGCACTTGAATACATGTTTGCATAGCATAGCCTGGTGAATGCAGTCATCCATATTTGACCTTGACCTATATTTCTTGGTCCACTGATTTTGTTAAGATTTTGCATTTAGGTCAGTTTCTCAGTTACTATTGGCCTACAGCCAGTGATACTTTGCACATGCATACACATTTGCATGGCCTCTTGAGTGGTCATCTGTATTTGACCTTGACCTATATTTCATGGTCTGCCGGCCAGAGTGGCTCAGTCGGATGCGCGTATGACTTGTAATCGGGAGGTTGTGGGTTCGTCCCCTGCCAAGTTATGTCCCCTACCATAGCAGGGGACATATTGTTTTTAATGCGGATCCTGTCGGCGTCAGCTCTTGTCTGCACTCTACCTCCTTAATGAATGGATGGATTTTGGCCAAACTTACACAAATTAATTATTGGGTGAGGGAAAAATGCTGATTAGATTTTGATGACCTTGACCCCATTTTCAAGATTACATGAGGACTTAGATTCTTGGAAAAAGCTGGAAAATTGCTTGTCTGCACTCTATCTCCTGAAGAAACAAATGGATTTTGACCATACCTGCACATCTAGATTGCTGGGACATGTAAAAGATTTGATTAGATTTTGGTGACCATGACCCCATTTTAAAGGTCACATGATGGCTTAGATGGCTGGAAAATGGCTTGTCTGCACCCTATCTCCAGAATGAATTGATGGATTTTTATTACCAAACTTGTATGTCTACATGTATATTGTTGAGACATGGAAAAGAACTGTTTAGGTTTTGGTGACCTTGATCCCATTTTCAAGGTCACAGGAGGGCTCAGATTGTTGGAAAATGGCTTGTCCACACCCTATCAACAGAATGAATGAGTGGATTTTGACTTAACTTGTACATCTATATTTTTGTGACATGGAAAAGAACTGATTAGGACTAAGGTTTTGGTGACCTTGATCCCATTTTCAAGGTCACACAAGGGCTTAGATTGTTGAAAAATGGCTTGTCTGCACCCTATCTCGTGGAGGAATAGATGGATTTTGACCAAACTTGCACAACTATATTGTTGTGACATGAAAAAGAACTGATTACATTTTGGGGACCTTAACCCCATTTTCAAGGTCACAGGAGGGCTCAGATTGTTGGAAAATGGCTTATCTGTACCCTGTCTCCAGAATGAATAGATGGATGTTGACCAAACTTGCACAGCTACATGTATATTGTTGAGACAGGGACAAGAACTGACTAGATTTTGGTGACCTTGACCCCATTTTCAATGGCTTAGTTGGGGAAGGAGGGGGCTCAGATTGTTGGAAAATGGCTTGTCTGCACCCTGTCTCCAGAATGAATAGATGGATTTTGACTGTACTTGTACATCTATATTGATGTGACATGGAAAAGAACTGATTAGGTTGAGGTGACCTTGACCTTGGTCACACAGATTGCTTAGATTGTTGAAAAATGGCTTGTCTGCACTCTGCACCCTACCTCATGAAGGAATGGATGGATTTTGACCAAACTTGCACAACTATATTGTTGTGACATGAAAAAGAACAGATTAGATTTAGGTGACCTTGACCTATTTCCAAGGTCACAGGAGGGCTCAGATTGTTGGAAGATGGCTTTTCTGCACCCTCTCTCAAGAATGAATGGATGGATTTTAACCAAACTTGTACAGCTATATTGTTAAGATAGGGACAAGAACTGATTAGATTTTGGTGACCTTGACCCAATTTTCAAGGTCACACTAGGGCTTGGGGTTTGGAAAATGGCCATCATCGACAACACACACACACACACAAAAACGATAGGTTTGTTCAAACTGGTGGGGAACATGTTTTCCTCCGAAAACACTGTTCTAGTTTCTATGATCATTCTCTCCCTTCTGCTGATTCAAGAAGGGCAGTTTTCAGTTTCTGGCAAAAGAATTTGCACAATACTGGTTAACCGCTTAGAGGACTAAGCCTGCCCAGTAAAAGTGGCTTGGTAAACTGACAATGCTCAACATGACTTCATTGGGTTGACTGGGCCATAAAACCTCAATTCAAATACAAAAATTAGGCATGCCACGTTGTCTTACTTGTTCATATAATCATAATGAATCTTGGTCAGGATGTTTGCCTTGATCCTTTTTAGGTCAGGTTCTCTAAGTGCTGTGATACTCAGGTGAGCGATACAAGGCCATAATCACCCTCTTGTTTTCAAAAGTATTGATATTTTCCTTATTTTGCCATGAAACCATTAAGCCTTAACATGAGAAAACAATCCTTCTGACTTGTGCTTCCAATGATTATGAAGCCTTATCAGCATAGCACCAGATAGGGTGTGTTTTTCATCCAAAAAATGCTGATATCTTTCTTATTTCTCCACGAGAACATATGTTGTGGGTACTCATTAGAAGCGCCTCGCTGAGGCACTTCTAATTAGTACCCACAACATATGTTTCCATGGAGAAATAAGAAAAATATTATGTGGATACCCCCTCTTATCTGTAGCTATGATATCAGTCTGCGCATCCAAGCAGTCTGATCAGTCTTTGTTGTCCCCATGGAGAAACTTTGCATCCACGGCTATCCAAAATGTGCCTAGAGAAGAATGCGCAGGCTGATCTGAATCTTCGCTGGGTGTACAAGTCTGAAGGTATGTTTACGGACTACACAAATGCCAGTACAGTTTGTATAATCAAAGAAATATTTGTTGCATATTTCTGCCAGATTACACTTTTGACGAAACCATTTAGAATTATTCCAGTTTGAATATAAGGTACCGTATTAGACCCAATTACTGCACTGTGCATATAAAATTTACAAAACTATCAAAATATTTGTAGTAAAATATCAACCTAATAAGGGAACCCTTTATTTAAAATAAGATCAGTAAATTATGTCATGAGATGATTATTTAAAATAGACAAGGCTCATAGACGTGATTTTTTTTTTTTTTTTCTTTTTTTTTTTCTGATTTTTGTTATAAAAGCATGTCAAAGCAATGCAATTCAAAGAGAGTACCCAAATATAGGCTATTATAATACGGTCATTCTCTCCCTTCCGCTGATTCAAGAAGGGCAGTTGTCAGTTTCTGGCGAAAGAATGTGCACAATACTGGTTAACCGCGTAGAGGACTAAGCCTGCCCAGTAAACGTGTGGTTAGGTAAACTGACTGTGCTCGACATGACCCCATTGGGTTGACTGGGCCGTAAAACCTCAACACAAACAAACAAAATAGGCTATTATAAAGAAGTAGATAAAAGTACATAGACTGTAATCTAAAGACTATGCAATTGCTTGACTGGGCACTTATAGGGGTATGTGTGGTAATTATGTTGATTACAGTAATTTGCTAATTGTATAAGCTAATTTGAGTAATTTACCTTTGTTTTTTGGGGGTTTTTTTGTGGAGAAATGAGAAAAATATTTTTATCAGCTAAATTGCAGCTTTCCTAAAACCCTTCTTTGTTTTATTTGTAGGACACATTCGGTAGAGCAAAAACCTGGGTGAAAGAACTACAGAGACAAGCCAGTCCTAATATAGTCATAGCGTTAGCGGGAAACAAGGCAGATTTAGCCAATAAACGGATGGTTGAGTATGATGTATGTATATATATTTCCTGAAATTTTTCAGATTTAACTAAACTGTGGCCAACAGTTAAAAAATTGTATCCCCTTATGCAACCAAAGTTTTAGGGTAGGTGTATTATTATTGTTCTAAGCCCCGGCCTGTCCAAGGCAACAATGGGGCCTGTAGCATTTCACTGTGATGTTAGACCATCAGTGCTTGCACTAACTATCTTAATCAGGAAGTCCGAGGACTGCTCTGGAAGTCCTGTGGGGGCATATAGTATCACCACTGTCCGACCTTCCGTCCAGTCCCGTCCTTCCCATATGTAACACTTTTGCGATATCTTTTGAAAGGATTGGTGTATTGGATTGAAATTTTGTACACAGGTATACAATCATAAAATGTAGGTCAAGTTCGATTTAGAGTAAAATCCATGTATTATTTTGGGTTATGGCCCTTTTTCAAATTTGAAAAATGGTTTCCGTTCCATAATTTTTGAAAAGATTAGTGTATTGGATTCATATTTTATACACAAGCATATAATCATAAATATAGGTCAAGTTTGATTTAGAGTAAAATCCGTCAATTATTTTTGGAGTTACGACCCTTTATCAATGTTGAAAAATAGTTGAAAAAAAGATTAGTGTATTGGATTCAAATTTTATACACAGGTATATTATTATAAAATGTATGTCAAGTTGGATTTAGGGTAAAATCCACCAATTATTTTTGTAGCTATGGCCCTTTTTCAACTTTGAAAAATGGTTTCCGTTCTATAACTTTTGAAAAGATTAGTGAATTGGGTTCATATTTTATACACAAGCATATGATTATAAAATATAGGTCAAGTTTGATTTAAGGTAAAATCCACCAATTATATTTGGAGTTACAGCCCTTTTTCAATGTTGAAAAATAGTTTCAGTTTGATATCTTTTGAAAACATTAGTGTATTGAATTTATATTTAACACACAGATATATAATCATAAAATAGAGGTCAAGTTCCATTTAGGATAAAATCAACCCATTAATATGGTGGTTATGGCCCTTTTTCACCTTCAAAAGATGTTTTCCTTCTGATATTTTTTTTAAAAAGATATGTGTATTGGATTCATATTTTATACCCAGGTATATAATCATAAAATATGATCAAGTTCGATTTAGGATAAAATCTGCCAATTATTATGAGAGTTATGGCCCTTTTTTCAACTTCATTTTTTGCAAAATACCTGCGTGTGGGTGAGGATGGCCCTGGGCGGGGGCATCTGTCTCATACTGACACATTTCTAGTTTACTTCCAGAAATTTAACCAAAATATTCTTATATTCCATTTAGGAAGGAAAACTGCCATTCTGAAGCTAAATTTAGCACAAATTCATTCTAAATCCTTTTTTATAAATGGTGTATTTTAAAAGTTGGGAGTCCAAGACTTCCTGACACTGATTTTTGGAAGTTTCAGGGCAATTTTCGGGAGTCCAGATCTATGGATGACAAATTTGGGTATGACTGTGTCTTGTAGATGCTCAAGTAGGTAGTATTTGAGTCCTTGTAATCTTATTTCATACCGCGAGATAGGAGGGGGTATCCACATAATATTTTTCTTATTTGTCCATGAAAATGTATGTTGTGGGTACTCATTAGAAGCGCCTCAATAAGGCGCTTCTAATGAGTACCCACAACATACGTTTTCATGAAGAAATAAGAAAAATATCAATATTTTTTTGTTGGAAAAAGTGCCTTGTCTGGAGCTATGTTATTTCATGATTTTTTTTTTTTTTTTTTTTTTTTTTAATTTTCAGGAAGCTCAAGCGTATGCAGAAGAAAACAGTTTATTATTTATGGAAACATCTGCAAAAACAGCAATGAATGTAAATGATATATTTTTAGCAATAGGTAAGTCCTTATCTTGACATCATTTGGGGGATAAAACAATCGGAGAAATGGTTTTCCTCAGGGTTTGAAAATTGAGGGTTCCTGGGACTTCCCTATCTGAACTTAAGGGGTCATTTAATATGATTTAGGGGTATATTGTTTTAAAGTGGTTACTTATTGCCTAAATAGTGATCATTCTTGTCTTTTAGATGAGAAATAGATAAAAAATCAAAGCCAAAAATATATAAAATTAAGTTTAAATTGATAATAGATGCATTAATAAGGACCCTTACCCCTAATTTTTGAGGGTCTAGACATTGGTTTTGGTGATAAAAACTGTCAAAATTCAAGTTGGGGGTTGGGTATGCAGGTACCCTGAATTATCCCACCTCTCCCTGCATGGCTGCAGATAAAAGTGGTACTCAAATGAATTGCAGAAACCTGTGGGTACTCATTAGAAGAAGCTCATCTTTTTGTGGAGAAATAAGAAAGCTATCAGCTTTTTGTTTTTGGAAAAAAAGCGCCTTGTATAGAGTTATGATTAAGTATGTGCATTTGTCATTGATGCTATCTCCATAGAGCAAGCTTAAGCCCTGTTTTTCAAGCAAAAATTGTTGAAATTTTTCTTATTTGTCCGTAAAAAGTACTAAAAACATATATTGTGGTACTCATTAGAAGTGCCTCAGCGAGGCACTTCTAATGAGTACCCACAACATATGTTTTCTTGGAGAAATAAGAAAAATATTTTCCTGATACTCCGTTTTATCTGATGCTGTGTATCTCCTAGAGCAATTAGGGTTACAAACTTTGACATGTTCAGATATGTAAACAGGTGTGGGTGTGTATATTATTTTTTTTTCAACCACCAGGGAAGTATCTCTTTGGCAGGTTTTCTCTCTACCATTGAGATCCATGCCATCATGTAAATGAAATGCAAAGAATGTGGTTTGTTAAAGAAAAACAGCTGTGAATTCAAATAAGGAATAACAGAAAAATTGGATTTCTTACTAAGATGCGTAAGCCAGAAAGTGCATTATTGACATGTTCATGTACTTAGTTTTTGCTAGTCAAGTGTGTCATTTAGTAATTAATTTTACCTTTGTGGGGTGTGTTGGGGTGGGGTGGGGTAAGGGTGGACACATCATGCATATTTTGAGGCATTTGCAGTGAACAATAAGAACAGTATTTGTTTTCAAAGACATTGCCATTAAAATAATTTTGCTGTTGTGCAGAATACATGTACTTAATGAGCAGATTGATATGTAAGAAAGGTCTTTTTTGTTCTTATTTCCTCAATAGAACATATGTTTTGGATATTTGTTAGAATTGCCTCAGTGAGACGAATCTAACAAATATCCAAAACGTATCTTTTTTTAAAGTATCAAATACAATATTCTTGCATGATTTGTGACTAATTATTACCTCTTAAGCGCAGGTTTGGTGACAGTCAAATTGTCATTATAACCAATTTTGCCATTGTATCGAGTGTCGATATAAAGAGGGTTGTCTGTAGAATAAAAAGCATCTGGGAGGCTGAGTGGTAAGTGCTCCTGACTTCAGATGGTGAGGTCCCGGGTTTTAGATCAAGCTGGAGGCAGAATTCAGTTTATGACTGTATGGCACTGTATTGCACAAAACCTTTCATTATCCGTCCACCGTTTCCATATGACTAAATCCATTGTAGTCGGGAGACCCGTAAAAGGGTAATTGGCAAACAGTGCAGACCCAGATCAGATGCCACAAAATTCGGCATCTGATCAGGGTCTCCACTGTTTGCAAATAGTTTAGCTATTTTTCTATAGGAATATGAGAGTCTCATATTTTCAACTCTTCCAATATATAGTGTGGGAGAGTCTGTTTAGTAAACAATGGGTAAAATAATGTTGAAAGGGACGTAAAACATTAAATCATCACCATTGGATCATGAAGTCCCAGATTAGAATCCTACTTGAGGTGAAATTCAGCTCATGTCTATGTGGCGCCTGCCTCGGTGGCTCAGTTGGATGTGCCGTCCGACTGGAGACCAGGAGGTCACAGGTTCAACCCCCTCCGAGGTCGGCAACATTCTTTCGTGGAGATTGATCATGAAATATTTTCTACGGTCATTCTCTCCCTTCCGCTGATTCAAGAAGGGCAATTGTCAGTTGATGGCGAAAGAATGTACACAATACTGGTTAACCGCTTAGAGGACTAAGCCTGCCCAGTAACCGTGTGGTTAGGTAAACTGACCACGCTCGACATGACCCCATTGGGTTGACTGGGCCGTAAAACCTCAACACAAACAAATCATGACTATATGGCGCTTCTTTGGGCAGAGCCTTTTCTTATGACTCATCCTCTCAGTATGATTCACCCTAGTCCTGCTGAACCCGGATAAACCCTGCCTTCGCAAACATTGTAGATCCAGATCAGTCTTTACAAACACTATGAAAGGTTTTGCAAATGAGACACGTGTCGACACAGGATGTCTCATTTACAAAAACCTTTCGTGAGGTTTGATAAAGGATAATCAGGTCTTGTATTCAGACACCTGACAGTTGGCTTTCTTGTCCCCATAAGGATTAAGAATGCCCTTGTAAGGGGTAATCAGCCTCTTAATTAAGTCATACCCGACACAAATATTTCTGTCCACGGAACAAATGCTTGGGAAATTCAGCATCGTATGTGTTTCAATGTAGACATAGCTTGCAGTATGTCTTAATCGATATGTTAGATATTAGTATTTCATAGCCAAGATAGCTGAAAATAGCTTCACTATGCAAGGGAAAAAAGTCAAAACAGGAATATCGGACTGCCCTTCTCCAGGTGAAATTAAATAAAAAAAAATAATCCCCTTGTTTTTTCAAGTCCACAGCTATCTTTTGCGTCGCAAAAATGAAAGTTGTTGGGAATAGCATTTTCTGATTTTTCAAAATATGTCTATGAAATTGACTAAAAATCAATAAATCAGGAGAACTTACCCATTTGTTGACATTTGGATGTCTTGCAAGTCATGGCTGTAATTTTGCATACAGATTTTGAGGGCATAATCAAGGGCTACCCCTTACGAGATTACCATGTGTGTATATATGCGGTTCATATAACACTTTTGAATTTTCTGTTTGTCAGCTAAAAGATTGCCGAAGAATGACCCAGGAAGTCAAGTATCTCAACAGAGACAGCAAGGAGTAAATTTAAATCAACAGAACCAAGCTACAGAAGGTGGATGTTGCAAGTAACCTGTGATCTGATTGGCTGAACTGTGGGTCATATGATCAGAATGGTCCAATCATAAATACTGTTACAAAAAAAGAGTGAAGTTGTGCATGAAACAGGCACACCTTCATTCTTGGCACTTGAAAGAGTGATTTTAAATATTGAGACTTTAAAAATTCTGTTATTGCACAGAATTAGAAGCTAAAAGCCAATTATTGTGATGTTCATTAGAAGACTGAGGAGAGGGAGATTATACCACAGATGTTCGTAAAACACAAACCACAAGACAAAAGAAATCATGTCATCAAAGTGCTGTATGGAGCATCAATGAACAAAGAGAAATATCTGACAAGCTTCTTGAGGATATAGCTTTTCTTCTGCAACAATTAGAAACAACATCTAGAACTCTAGTTTTTACATTATTCTACACCAGTACTAGTCGCCCATGTCACAGAACTCCAGATAAGAGTGGGTATCCCCATATTATTTGTCTTATTTCTCAACGAAAACATACGTTGTGTGTACTCATTAGAAGTGCCTTGCTGAGGCGCTTCTAATGAGTACACACAATGTATGTTTTTGTGGAGAAATAAGAAAAATATCAATGTTTTTTGGTTGAAAAGCAGTGTCTTATCTAGGGCTGTGTGTTGGTGAAAAATAAGAAAAAAAATTCTTGATGACGTATGTTCTGGAGCTGTGCTGACGTACATGCAATCTTACAGACATACTGTCAACCTCGGTGGCCCAGGTGGATGCGCGTCCGACTGGTGATCAGGAGGTTGCATATTCAATTCCACTGAGTCAGCAACATTCTTTTGTGGAGATTTGACCACGAAATATTTTCTGTGGTCATTCTCTGCCATCTGCTGATTCAAGAATGGCAGTTGTCAGCTTCTAGCCATAGAATGTGCACGATACTGGTTAACGCTTAGAGGACTAAGTCTGCCCAGTAAAAGTGTGGTTAGGTAACTGACCACACTCGACATGACCCCATTGGGTTGACTGGGCCATAAAACCTCAACACAAACAAACAAATACAGCATACCAAGCGTAATTTCCTGAAAATGTAAAATCTTTGCAGTGATTAGATGTTTTGGTGTTTTTACAACCCCACCAGTTGTCGGACACATCTTCTTATAACTCCAGATTCTAATGGTGGTAATATTGGTTATAATTTAAAGTATATTTTTACAACTGCACAACACTTTGTGAGGGAGAAGTATTTGATTGCAAATTCTAGGACGATTTTTAGATTAAAAAAAAAATGTTGTGGGTAATGACGATGGCTCTCCGAGTATTTCAGTTACCAAACACCCAGAAAGCCTCTTTTCTCTTCTTATACACCACGAAAACATACCTATTTATTTTGACCCCCTTAAACCCCACTTTTATAAAGTAAAAAATGGGGTTTACAGGGTTATACATTATTGTATTTCTGCTCAAAAACATAGATTGTGGGTACTTGTTAGAACTGCCTCTAATGAGTACCTTGCTGAGGGGGTTCTAACGAGTACCCACACTCTATGTTTTGAGCAGAAATATGAAAAATATTAGAGTTTTTTATCAGAAAATTTTCAGTTTTTGGAGGTGAAATTTTCTATATATTTGAATAGGCGTGTTTTCATAATGTAAATTATGACTGTAGATATGAGTAATCAGATAAAAAATTCTCTTAATGTGGGACAATTCAAATGAGTTCTCACAATTTATTTATATGGAGTGATACTTAAAAAAATATTTTTGGTGGAAATAACATGTTTTATCTGAAGTTATCATATTTACCCTAAGCTTTTGGACAGACAGGTCAGACCAGCAATGCAGACCCAGATCAGGTGCTTCAGAAAGCGGCATCTTATCGGGATCTACACTGTTTGTAAATCATCCAACAGTCTTATGAACACGTCATTGGGAGTAAAATGTACTTTTTTTCAAACTGTAAAATGTGGCAGAGAGTTAAGGTGTCCAAATACATTGGTCAGATATGGTAGACAGTCATAATTGACTGGCAGAAATAGTCTGATATAGAAATAGACATATCTTTGATAAGACCTTTTTTTTAACCAGGCACAAAGGCATTTTTTTTCATCCAAAACAGTATTGCTATTTTTCTTATTTCTCCAAAAACATTGTGGGTACTCATTAGAAGCGCCTTGTTTAGGCGCCGCCTTGTTGAGGCGCTTTTAATTTATAAAAGTACCTACTATATATTTGTTCATAGAGAAATAAGAAAAATATTATGTGGATACCATCTGTTATCGGGAGCTAAGACAGTATTGGTATTTCTAAAACTTGCTAGGCATTCTCACTTGAACTACCTCAGTGATGCAAATAGTATTCAAGGCATTTTGTTGTTTTTTCCCCGGAAAATACCTGACTGTTTAGCTTATTAGAAGTGCGTTGATGAGGTACGAGAACCCACAACATAGGTTTTTTTTTATGTAGAAATAAGCAAAAATATTTACCTGATACTTCTTTATCTAGAGCTCCTCCAACGTGTTTTTTTTTTTTTTTTTTTTTTTTTTTATGAAGAATTAATCCTTGCCTTGCTGAATAAATAAAGATGCCACCCCCACTTCTAATTTCCATCCAGTCAGAATACTTAGTCCGGGTTTTTTGGGTTTTTTTTATAGAAATTCACATATTTAATAACATGACATGCCCTGTCTTAGCAAACAGTGCAGATTCAGATCAGTTGGCTTCTTCAGAAGCCAACTGATCTGGATCTACACTGTTTGCTAAGACAGGGCATGTCGTGTTAGCAAGAGAACGTTAAATGAAATATGCCTTTACTTTTTGGTTGACAAAAAGCACTTTATCCAAAGTGCAGTGGTGCAAAAATAAAAATTATCTGCAAGTTATCACCTTAGTTGTCATATCTGGAGATATAATAAAAGTGGGTAGGATTCAGTGCACACTTTTTTTAATTGAACTATTTCTTCTAGTTTTTTATACAGCGTCACACAATAGTGACAGGCTATTATTGTTTCACATTGGTTGTCCATGTGTCTGTCCATCCATCAGTATTTTTGTTTCCGGACGATGACTTTAGTAAATATTAGTGGATTTTCAGTTTTTCAGAACACTCAGTATGTGCATTGATATCATGGCGATCTGATTTGGCAATTTTCGTCAGTTTTTGACAGTCATTTGCCGGCTACACCAAAGTGGCAGGGTATTATCGTTTAACATTTTTATTTCCTATGTGTTATCTGCAATGTATTTATATTGTAATACATTCTCTAAGTGAACTAAATAATTGTAAATCATGTAAATATGTATACCTGGTTTTCATAAGTTACATAGCTCCAGATAAGAAGGGGGTGTCCACATAATATATTTTTTTTATTTCTCCATGAAAATGTGTGTTGTGTGTACTCATTAGAAGTGCTTGGAGAGGCGCTTCTAATGATTACCTGCAGCATATGTCATTACGAAAACAAGCCTATTCAAATATATGGAAAATTTCACCTCCAAAAACTGAAAAAATTCAGATAAAAAACTCTGATATTTTTCATATTTCTGCTCAAAACATAGATTGTGGGTACTCATTAGAACCGCCTCGGCGAGGCGGTTCTAACGAGTATTCCCAATTTATGTTTTTGAGCAGAAATAAGAAAAATAATATTTACCCCTGTAAACCCCAGTTTTACTATATAAAATGGGGTTTAAGGGGGTCAAAATTATATAGGTATGTTTACGTGATGTTTTTCGTGGACAGATAAGAAATAAAATACTCGTACTTTTCCCTGGGAAAAGTTGTGTTATCTGGAGCTGTGAGTAAGCATAGCTAGATTAAGAAGCTTTATAAGCATGCATTAGACCCAAAACTAGTTATTTTGCTAAGCTACCTGTGGCCAAGGAAATAGCATCCCTGACTGGATAATAGTATCTGAATTTGAATCCCACACAGTTAAAGTGGACAACAGTTGTCATGATTGTAGGGGGTTTGTTGAGTTTCATAATCACCCCTCCCTCTTAAATATTGTTGAAAGAATAGGAAAACAAATCTATCTACCTACCAATAAGATGGTCACATTAGCTCTGCCTTGCAAAAATGTCTTTGGGCATATACGGACACTGCAGACTCAGATCAGCAAGCGCGTATATGCAGCCTGATCTGGGACTTCACTGTCTGCTAATAAAATCATTTACTACTACAGAATGTATGAATGGAGAGCAATGGCCTGGATGATACTTTTCGCAAGCGTAGGTTGATCTAAATGTGTGCATTTTGCGCATGTTTAAAGGCACTTTTGCGCTTAACATGGCCCACATATTTAGGCAATAAAATAATCTACAATGATCTTGGAATCATTTCGCCAAAGCAGTTTTTTGACATACAGAATATGTTCATTGGTAGATTAGATGCAGCTGAATGCTACAAACATAACCCTTCTGCTAATCCCGGATATGCTCTGCCTTTGCAAACAGTGTAGTTCCAGATCCTATCCGGCCTCGGTGGCTCGGATGCGCCATCCAATTGGAGCTCAGGAGGTTGCGGGTTCAACCCCCGCTGAGGTTGGTATCATTCTGTCCATTTCGCTGAAGGGCAATTGTAAGTTTCTGGCAAAAGAACGAGCACAATACTGGTTAACCGCTTAGAGGACTAAGCCTGGCCAGTAAACGTGGTTAGGTAAACTGACAGCACTCTACATGACCCCATTGGGTTGACTCGGCCGTAAAACCTCAACACAAACAAGTTCCAGATCCAACTGCTCTGGATATGCACTGTTTGCACTTCAGTATGTTGGTTTGTATCAATAACCCGGATCAAATAATCTGATTGGCTGAAAATTAGAAGTGGGTGTGGCATCTTAATTTATTCAGCATGACATGGGTTAGGTACCTAGTTTATCTTAAAACACTTAGCACTGTGGATAAAATTTTCAGCAGATGACATACTGAAATATTTTTCACAGAAAACAGGTATTGGCATTTTATGCAAATTGTCTCCACTGGAGACAATTTGCATGAAGTGTCAAATCCTGTTTTCTGGGGAAAAAAAAAAACGTCTCCTGAATTAGCCCCGAGAGAGGTAAAGATTAAGTCTGCAGACAGGCCTGAGGAAACACATTGATGAAAGTTTTCAGTTTTATACTAAATTCAGCATTGGGATGGAGAACTTTCCATAGCTTGTAGAAATGATTGGAAAACTGAAGAGTTTTAGCGTTGAAAAGATAGCTTCTTGGTATTAAGAACTTAGTCAGCTTTCATCCGTGCTGCAACAGTGTGGATCCAGATCAGACACTCTGATTCAGACAGGGCTGTTGTCAGTTTCTGATAAAAGAACATGCATAAGTACTGGTTTTTTAAGTACTGGTTTACTGCATAGACAACTAAGTCTGCCCAGGAAAAAGTGTGGTTAGGTTAACTGACCGTGCTCCACTTGACCCTAACTGGGCCGTAAAACTTTAACACCAATACGCATAACTTATCTAAAGTTCTGCTTTTATGAAGGTTGATTTCAGAAGACAAGTTCAGTTATTTTTGCCCCAAACATATATTGTGGGTACTCTCTTGAAGTGGCAAGTGTTATTACCTTCTGAAGGCAAATACAAAAAGTACTCACAAGACATGTTTTGAACTTGTACAGAAATAACAAAAAAAAAAAAAACATGAGAGTCGACTGTACTTTATCTCATAGTTCCAGATAAGGCACCCTATTCAACCTAAAAATACCAGTATGTTTTCTTTCTCTGCAAAAAATATATATTGTGGATATTCATTAAAAACCCTAGCCCTCTTAAAGTGAGCATTGAGTTCCCTGTCATATTCAAACACCATCGCAATATGATTGAAAAATTGTTGAAAATGGCGTCAAACCTGAATCAAACAACATTAGAAATGCCTCAAAGAGGTGCCTTTAATGAGTTCCCACAACACATATTTTGGTGGAGAAATAAGGATGATGGTTTGTGGATACCCCACTTATCTGGAGAGTAATGTTGTCTGTAGCTGTGAGTCAGGCTTGAGTCTTAAAAAATGAGGCTTGTTTCTTGTTGTTGTAGTTGATAATTTGTTTAACACTAGCTATCTGAAGATGAGAAAATTTATGGGAACCGGAAATACATGGTACATTTTTCACCATGTCTGACAAGGGCGACAATTTTTGAGGCAAGTTTTGTGACTTCCTGTTTGCTTCCTTGCACAGCAGGTCCCTTCTGAAAAGGGGTCTATCTAAAAGAAAAGAATTTGCTCCCAGTAGGGAGCAGATTCTTTCCTTTCAGAGTAGACCTGTTTTCAGAAATGAGCAAAAATAATTTTGATAGAGCTGCTGCCCCTGAAAGCGGCGTCCTTTCTGAAAAGGGGTCTATTCTGAAAGGAAATAATTTGCTCCCAATAGGGAGCAAATTCTTTCCTTTTAGGGTAGACCTCTTTTCAGAAATGAGCAAAAATTGCCACCCCTGAAATTGTATCCATTCCCCTTAAATAACAAAAAAAAAAAAAACACAAAAACAAAACATTATCACCTCTTATATTTATTTGCTACTCTCTATACATAGAAGATATGTACAGAAATATGTGTGAATGAGTTTAATTGTAATATATGTGTTAGATGTATAAAAGACAGATTCATACATGTATATATTGTGTGTGGATGTGTGCACTTATGAGCTGTTTAGTTGCAGGTACACGTAGGCTTTTGTAAAGTGGTCTGTAAACAGAATTTTAGTTGGTATGGAAGAAATGAAAATGTCTTCATTGATACATTTTAATGTTCTGATACCCTCCTGAAAACCTCGTACAGAAAAGAAAGGCCAATGAATGCCTGATGTACATAATGTTGTAGAATAAGAAGATCGTGATAAATATTTCTGCACAAAAGCATACCATATTGGTATGCAGTATAGTTGCATTGCAGAGCCGAGTCCAATGAGTGCTTACAGCATAGGTTTTTATGAAGAAATCAGAATACTATGAATACTTATGTTGAAAAAATCGAGGTTTCAGCGCAAGACTGTAGTATAACGCAAACATATTTTTGAAACCCTTGTTTAGGGGCAACTTTGACCCCTTTGTAAACAATGCAGATTTAGGTGCCATTGCTCATACGAGCAATGGCACCTAAATTTTCATTGTTTACAGAAAGAAATGTTGTAATCTTCATAACGCCTTCATGGTGAGGAGATTTAAGTTTGGGGAAAAACAACCATCTGATTTACTACAGTCATGCGCTCAACCCTCGATTAATGTTTCTTATCTAAAACTACTGGCATAGGAACCAAAATGTTCGTATTTTTCTTATCACTCCATGAAAACATATTTTGAGGGTATGCATTAGAAGTGCTGAGAAATAAGGAGACATTATCTTGATGGCAGGCCTTGGAGTCTCATTCAGATGTGTGTCCGATTGGTGATCATGCAGTAACGGGTTTGATCCCTACCAGGTCGGGAAACATTCTTTCGCGGAGATTGATCATGAAATATTTTCTATGATCATTCTTTCCCTTCTGCCCATTCAGAAAGGGCAATTACAAGTTTCTGACGAAAGATGCATACAAGTACTGGTTAACACCTTAACCTGCCCAAAAAAAAGGTGTGGTTAGGTAAACTGACTTGCTCAACCTGGTACTGATGGGTTGACTGGGTCGTAAAACCTCAGCCCAAGCAAGTAATTTATCTGGCTACTCTTATGTAGAGTTATGTATGACATGTCATAATAAAGTGACGATTTAAAGATTATGTGTCAAAATATACCTTGTGGTCATCACAGGGATGCCATTCCATTGAGAACCCATAATGATATACTTTGATGCAAAAATAAGTAAAGTTATAATAAATTGACGCATAGATATTCAGTGTGATTGAGCTTGCCTTGGTGGTCATATGTGCATTCGAAAGAAGGTTGCAGGTTTGATCCCCACCTTTTCCGGCAAAATTCTTACGTGGAGATTGATCATAAAATATTTTCTATGGTCATTCTCTCCCTTCTGCTGATTCAAGAAGGGCTGTTGTCAGTTTCTGGTGAAAGAATGCACACAATACTGAACTGCTAAGAGGACTAAGCTTGCCCAGTTAAAGTGTGGTTAGATAAATTGACCACACTCAATATTACCCCATTGGGATGACTGGGCCATAAAACCTCAACACAAACAAAAAAGCACATTTATTGAACTGGAATAGGCCCTAGTATTGATTATTTTGGACAATATGTTTTTGATTATTGTTATTGCTTCATCTAGACACTTCCACAAAAATATATGTTGTCGGTATATATATATAGATATATATAGGTTGTGGTACTCATTAGAAGTGCTGCAGACAGGGACTTCTAATGAGTACCACAACTTATGATTTTATGAAAGCGAGTACCCAAAAGTGAGTACATGTACCTAAAAGTGAGTACCCACAAGTGAGTACCCAAAAGATTTGTTTTAATGTAAAAACTGTAAAATTATTGTCAGAATACTTCATTTAGTTGGAGCTACATGTAATTATGTTAGTCAAAGGCATATTATGGTAAATATCCTGAAGTTTCTTACACTAAAATGGCTGACAAAATGACACATGCAAACAGTGCAGACCTAGATCAGACTGCTCCTGAAGGAGCAGTCTGATCAGGGTCTATACTGTTTGCCAAACAAAATTTAAGTGGTAAAAACTTTTAAAAAATGTAACCTTCAGATTTTAAATTTTATCCCAGTTACTTGCCCGTAACTAATAAAAATTTACCTTATGTTATGTAATGTTAAATTTTCTGTTTTATATAAAGTATTTGAATAAATAATTGCATAAAAAAGCCAAAATTATGCCAAAAAAGTTTGGGAAAAAAGCATTAAAAATTTTAAGACATTTACCATAACTAGATGCTTGGACATATTATGAAAGCATGGATTTGGAATAACAACCATATTTCAAAAGTGTATGAGATCATATTGCCAATAAAACAGCATACAGTTACGGTTATTGTCTTAAAATTTTATACACCAACTATTCTGACAAAATGGCTTGTTCTAACTGTGCAGACCCAGATCAGACTACTAAGTAGGGTCGTATAGACCCTGCTCAACAGTCTGATCTGGATCTGCACAATTTGTCATTAAACCAAGATTTTGTAAAATAAAGGCGTTAAAAACCAAATTTAGACAAAAAAGTATGGGATTAAATGTTCAAAATTTTAAGACATTTACCATACTTGTTAGTATTTTCCTCAGCAGAGAGACTCTAGTTAGAATAACATAGTTTTTATGCAAAAGTAAGCAAAATTATGTTTGAATCCTATCTTAACACGAATCACGAGATATTGAAACTTAAGCTTAATGTGCGTCATAGTGTGTAAAGTATATACTCTAAATATTCAGACCCCTTTACTCCTTATAGACGACACAAAATGACCCACAAGGTTTACGTTACATTAAACCCCAACACAATCTATACTCCTTACCATACTTTTCATAAATTTTGAAACTTTTTCTAGGTCTAAAAACTGCTGGGTGAAGGGTAAACATTGTAGACACTGATCGGATGACACATTTTGTGACCTCTTATCTGGGTCTACACTGCTCAGGTCTGTCAACCCATGTTTTGTATTCTTATCTGGGTCTACAGTCTTTGCTCTGCCTGTCCAAGAAATTAAGGTAAAGACCTATGTATTTGCATATTCTTATGCTTAGCACTCTGGGTATAAATTTCAGCGTAGGATATTTTAAAATATTTTTCTTATTTTTATCAGAAAACAGGTTTTGAAATTTCATGAAAATTTTCTCCAATAGAGACAGTTGGCATGAAATAGCAAATTCTCAGTTTGTTGTCTGATGAATTTGCCCAGAAAGTGGTAAAGGTTAATTGGAATCTTTGCCAGTTACCTAGAGGAAGCAGGGACACAACAGAATTTGTGGACAAATCGGCAAGTCCTTTCCTTGATGAGATGACAGAGATTCACCGGCTGATCTGACCCTACCCTTTGATTTGGAGATTGAAATGTAAGCCAGGACACAACAGGACCTCTGAAGTGTGTGCAGAAAGTAAAGGTGTGAACTAGTCTGCTTTTTTCAATGCACAATGTTAGGAGTTCGTTGATTCAGCACTGTTCAAAAGGGCCATGTTAGCCATAAGCGGGCAAAAAAGACCAAGATCGACCGGTATATTTGTGCTGTCTGATCATGCATTTCATTGTCCGCTTGCAGAATCCATGGCATTGATTGCTTGCTTACAGAATTGATCTTGCCCCAAGGTTATAAAACTTTTTTCATACTCGACTTAGCCGAGCATGAAATTTTCTCGGCTAATAAATATGAAAATGCCAACAGAAGTTGGCATTTTCATATTTATTAGCAGAGAAATTTTCATGCTCTGCTATGTTAAGCAAGAAGGAATTTGAGTTGTTTGTGATTTGAGATTTATTAGCAGGACAAACTTCATGCTCAGCTGAGTTGAGCATGAAAAAAGTTTTATAAACTCGGGGCCTGGCTTGGACTGTTTGCATATGACATAAGGACCCTTTCAGACATCACAAATCAAAGGGGCCACACAATGCGAAAACGTGTTCAGGATGTGGGGACAGCTACGGCCCTGATCAGCCTGCGCATTCGCACAGTAATCTGGGTCTTTACTGTTTGCCAAAAGAATGGTAGGATGCTACAAAATGTATAAATGGAGAGTAAAGGCTTGGATGACACTTTGTTCATTTGCAAGATTTTTTAATCTGCGCATTATACGTATGTTTGAAGGCACTTTTTCACCTGACGCAGCTCAAATAATGTCTGTTTGAATAGAGAAGGGGGCTGACCAGGCTGCCCCAGTGAGCAGGCTGGTCCTGACCTTTGCTTTCTCATGCATGGCATTTTGTACGTTACGCTGTGTCTCAGCGCAGGTGTACGTCGCATTGTGAGAAAATGTACGTATTGATTTGCACCCACATAGACTCTTATCAGCCTGCCCATCTGCACAGTCTGATCCAAATCTTCGATGGGCACACATGTTGCGAGGTACGTTTTCTGACATAGCGGCTCAGATGTAAAAAAAAAATTTTTCTTAATTTGTGTCTCACTTGTATTTTATTTTAAAATAAATAGTACTAAATCTGTATTGTGTAAAATTTTGTTTTGCATTTCTTGCAATACATATGTTATTGACAAAATAAAATATAGATGAATAAAACCACATGAATTCAGCTTTAAATCTTTCAACTCTGCAGACCAAAACATATACCGTACCTTTGCAAACAGTGTAGATCCAGATGGTCACGAGCCGTCTCATCAGGAGTTACACTGTTTGCTATTCCATTCTAGAATTTGACGTTTCCTTATTTGCAACAATGGACTACTCCAAATTTGAAGACGGGAGAGTCTACTGGGTGAAAAGAGTTAACCCTTGTCCTGCTGAATAAATTAAAATGCCACGCCCCCTTCTAATTTTCAGCCAATCAGATTACTTGATCTGGATTGTTGCTATAAATGCAAATACTGAAGATTGTTGCTATAAATGCAAATACTGAATGGCAAACAGTGCAGATCCAGATCAGTTGGCTTCTGAAGAAGCCAACTGATCTGGATCTACACTGTTTGCAAAGCCAGGGTATATCCAGGCTCAGCAGGACAAGGGTTAATGCTCTGAAAATTAGATTACTGGATATGTCAGCAAATGAGCTTATATTTCCCCTACAGAATAGGATTTAGTGTTTCATTCTAATCATTTTCAAAGGACTAACTATTAAGTCCTATTTTCAGAGAAAAATCTGAGAAAAATCTGAGAAAAAATATTTGAAAATGTAATTTTCTGATTTTATTTAACCTTTACCCTTCTCTGGCTTAATTCCGCAGACGACAAATTGGTGATAGTTTTCTTACTTTTCCCAGAAAACATTCCCAGAAAACATTATATGACATTTCATGCAAATAGTCTCCACTGAGGATTTGACATTTCATGCAAGTTGTTTTTTCTTATTTTTCCTAGAAAACATGGAGACAATTTGCATGAAATGTCAAACCCTGTTTTCTTGGAAAAGTAGACTGAGATGTCAAATCTTGTTTTCTTTGTAAAAGTAAGAAAAATATTTGAGCATTTTGTCAGCTGAAAATTTTGTTCAGAGTGCTGAGCGTTAAACACAACATACTAAAGGTATTTATGATGCGGCCATATTAACTCAGAATATTCATATATCATATGAATATTCATATATCTTATATATCTCCATATAAGAGGGATATCCATAAAATATTTTTCGTATTTCTCCAATAAAACACACAAAAAAATCTCCAGCACAAAAACATACATATATAATTTTGACCCCCTTAAACCACACTTTTATATATTAAAAGTTGGATTTACATGGATATACATTATTTTTCTTATTTCTGCTCAAAAACATAGATTGTGGGTACTCATTAAAACTGCCTCGCCGAGGCAGTTCTAACGAGTATCCACAATCTATGTTTTGAGCAGAAATATGAAAAATATCAGAATTTTTGTTTGAAAATTTTCATTTTTTGGTGGTGAAATTTTCAATATATTTGAATAGGCATGTTTTCGTAATGAGTGTAGCGCTTCTAATGAGTACCCACAACATATGTTTTCATGGAGAAATAAGAAAAATAATTACCTGATATCCTTACTTATCTGGAGTTATGCATAATTACAAAAAAATAAAAAATTATCCTTAATTATCATTTGAATTATCATCTGGATCCATGCTGTATTTGACTGAATGAAAAAATAAACCATGTAAAAGTACATAACTGAATTGTCTTATTTTATTGCCTTGATTGACCATGCTCGACATGGTCCTAATGGGTTGACTGGGCCGTAAAACCATCTCAGAATTTTATTGCCTTGTGCTAAGTAACGTAAGTCTGTTTCGCACAATTAAGGGGATTGGATACACTTTCAGGGGAGGTAACTCAAAATTGTTTTGCCTTCCTTTTGAAAAGTCTGCCCTAAAGAACGTGCTCCCCTAACATATACTTTGAGGTCAAATTGGTGTAATATGGAACTCAAGTATGAGTTCATCCATCAAATAGTCTTCAAACTCACTGGACTGTGAAATATAGGTCACATTGACCTACTTAGTTCAATCTTGGGTGTCACACAGAACCAATATCCCAAGTACGTTATTTATCAATGCTATAAGGCAAAATCACTGAACACACATCAACCTACATATGCGTTCAGTCTTGGGTGTCACAGAACCAACATCCCAAGTAAGGCATTGATTCATCAAATCTTTAAGATGTACTGCGAAATCATTGGACCATGAAATATAGGTCAGCCTGACCTTCAATTCGTGGCACTGAAGTCAAATGTCATATGGCTGTCCGATCTATGACAATGTGTTTAAGTGTTTAGATGTTGTTTCCATAACAGAAATGCATTAGAACTTGTGACAAAGGTGACCTAGATTTTAACCTCTAGCACCACCCCCAGGATAGTGTGACCTATATTACCATGAGATAATGAGACCTTCCATCATCTCGATATGATTTAAATAATGTTGAAAGGGACGTAAAACATTTTTCACCATTAACCTTAGTTCAACAACAACTCGGTATATTTTATTGAGGAAAGAAAATTAATTAGACTGTGAGACTCATCTGAAATGACAATGTTGAGGAATTCATTACGAAAACGCGCCTATTCAAATATGCTGAAAATTTTACCACCAAAAAATGAAAATTTTCATATAAAAAATTCAGATATTTTTCATATTTCTGATCAAAACATAGATTGTGGGTACTCGTTAGAACCGCCTCGCCGAGGCGGTTCTAACCGGTACCCACAATCTATGATTTTGAACAGAAATAAGAAAATTAATGTATACCCCTGTAAACCCCAGTTTTTCTATATAAAAGTGGGGTTTAAAGGGGTCAGAATTATATAGGTATGTTTTCGTAATGTTGTCAGCTACAGATAAGCAGCGCTTTCAAGATTTTTTTCTCGCGATTTCTTCACAAAAAAAAAAAAAAAAAAAGCTATGCCTACTGTTCAAATCATTTAAAATGATCCGTCCGACTGGAGACCAGGAGGTCGCGGGTTCAACCCCCGCCGAGGTCGGCAACATTCTTTCGTGGAGATTGATCATGAAATGTTTTCTACGGTCATTCTCTCCCTTCCACTGATTCCAGAAGTGCAGTTGTCAGTTTTGGCGAAAAAAATGAGCACAATTCTGGTTAACCGCTTGGAGGACTAAGCTGCCCAGTAACATGTGGTTAGGTAAACTGACCGCGCTCGACATGACCTCATTTGGTTGACTGGGCCGTAAAACCTCAACATAAACAAACATTTAAAATTATACGGCACTTAGCAGAGAAGGTACCATTCTCTGCTAAAGGAGACAACTATTTTTACTTTTTCTTTGCTTTATTACACATTGCGAAAACAGGCTTATTCAAATATATGGAGAATTTTACTGCCAAAAAATGAAAACTTTCAGATGAAAAATTCTGGTAGTTTTCATATTTCTGCTCAAAACATAGATTGTGGGTACTTGTTAGAACTGTCTCGGCGAGGCGGTTCTAACGAGTACCCGCAATCTATGTTTTTGAGTAGAAATAAAAAAATTAATGCATACCCCTGTAAACCCCAGTTTTACTGTATAAAAGTGGGATTTAAGGGGTCAAAACTATATAGGCGTGTTTTCGCGATGATGGCAAGCACCTTGTATTAAGAGTAATCCACTTTTCAGAAGGGAGCCAAAACAATCTTGAAGATTTCCCTCGCCTCCCTTGAATCCGTATCCGTTCCATTTTAACCCATTTATGCGAAGTGGATTCTTCTACCACAACTCTTTGGACATGTCCATTTCCAGTAAAAGGGGTGTGTGGTTAGTCTTTATTATTATCATGGTTTACAGAAAATCCTGTACATAATGCAAACATAGTAGACCCTGATCAGACGCCGCGTTCTGCGGCGTCTGATCTGGGTCTACGCTGTTTGCCAATGTCCCTTTTATGGGACACCAGGCATAAATAGGTTAAGATCAATAAGTGATGAAATAAAACCCCGTCACATTTCTTTAAAAGGAGCCCCAGTGCCAGTAAACGTAACCTTCAAATATGCGCCCAGCGAAGATTCAGATCAGCATGCGCATTCACGCAGTCTGATCAAAATCTTCACTGGGTACAATTTGGATAGCCAATGAGGCAAACTTTTTTATCACGCGGACATGAAGATGAAAAAAAGGATAATCTCGAAAAAAAAAAATAGTTAGGTCAGGTCGTTATTTTCATATCAAATAAAGCCGGAAATTTCCCATTATTTTAGGGAGACTGAACAAAAACGAATGAAATAATTTACGCCACAAAGGTGTCTTAATGAAATACAGCTCTGACAATAATAATAATAATAATAATAATAATAATAATAATAATAATAATAATAATAATAATAATAATAATGTCATTTGCTCTCTATCGAACGTTTACTTTATTTTATTCGTGTAGTAGTTTGGTCTCCAAAGGAAGTCTCGCGATGACCTCGTGACCCTGGTTTCTAGGCACTTGTCAACAATAGGAGCAGTGCAGTGTGGCAAAATTTGCACTTTTTTGTGCAGTTTTGCATTCTTTTCCACACTTTCTGTTACTCTTTAGCGATGAGCTTGAGATAAAATAGAAAAAAGCTAAAAAAAATAAGTAAAATTTAAAGAGGTTATTGATAAATTCGTCGTGAAATTAAAAATATCGGTTTCGAAATGACATCACAAACTCAAGTGAAACTGCCTGAGATAGCAACTCAGTCGATTTATGCCGGGAAATACAAGGACTGGACACCTCACATCAATCCTGTAAGTGCATTTTGTTTAAAAATATATTTGTCACATTCGGAAGTTTGCTTTGTTCAAAGTATTTTATTTATTTATTTTTATTAATCACTGGCAGGCACAAGCGAATTGCCCCCTTCCTGATACAATCAGTTGTAAGGCACTGCTGTTCTTTCTAAAGAAACATGACACTCCAAACAGATGTTCTAAAACCCGTGGTGGTCATAATGCCCGTGTAATAAAACCTGTGTTGGTCTTAATGCCCGTGATGGTATTGTCATGGGTTGTCACTGGTTTTATTAATACCATCATGGCAATGTCAGGTTGTCACGGGTAATCAGTTTAGCCGTCATTTGCTGTCGTGGGAATTCCATATGATATAGGGTTGTCACGGGAAATCAAATAGCCATCACAGGAATTCAATATATTTGTTGTGACTGAACATCGGCACGTCATTTGTGCTGTTAACAATCTCCGGAATGTCCATTGATATGGATAAATTATGTTTTGCATCATAGTAACATAAGTTCCGTTTATCTTTGAACATGTATCATGATGCAGTTTTCGGCTGAAGCAATATTAGAAAATTTAAGGGATCTGGATTCTGCACCAGTTTCTTCATTGCTTTTTCATCCAAATTTGACTGGTTTACACGCTGTAGACAAGAAACGGAAAGCTGGCAGAAAACGTCCAAGACAGGAGATTTTGACTATGTCTTAGAAGAAGCCAATGGTGTTAAAAAACCTGTGACAAATGTTGATGTCACAGAAGATTCTTGCCTTCCCATCAGAGACATTTGTCACAAACTGAAGAAAAAGAAAACCTGTGATGAAGGAAGATTGGTCATTGTCAGAAATGACAGACAAACCACCACAAGCCTTCACATACTGTGCTTTCAACATCTTTCAGAAATTTGCTGTTTGCTTGGTGTTTTAACAGAAGAAGTAAATTTGCAAAATTTTTTCATGATTTAATGCAAAACCATCAGTCTGTCATTATCTAGGCACAAAAAGCTTTTTTCTTGTCATTTGTTTTTAAAAAATCAAATACCCGGTATTATCACTTTTGCCCCTTAGTAAAAATGAATGCAAATTGTGTGGAAATGTGTTGGGTAGGTAACTTGGAGGCAGATTTTCAACAAGTTCTTTTGGTTCAATTTTCTGAAATTTTCACAATATTGTTGTGAAACATCAGTATTCAAATTCAGCAAAGAACAGTAAAAATTATTCTTAGACAAAAATTAAAAAAAAAAAGTGTACCCAATGTAGGACTTTCCGCGATACCCTCCTTGCAAGTCCAGTGCTCTACCAACTGAGCTAGCCAGGTTGACAGTCCCACTAATCACCACACTCATTCCCTTTTAACTTATAAGTACATGGCATCAACTGAATATACTATCAGTTTATAGCCCCCTTTTGTATCCTCCAACACCAGTCCTGTGGGTTATTCACACTGGGTGCCATTTAAGTAAACTAAGGAGGAAAAAGTGTTCCTGATACAGGATATGAACCTGTGACCCCTTGCTTGCATGTCGGATGCTGTACCATTGGACCTAACCGGGCCAAACAGCTCTGCTAATCACATAAATTTGGCATGTTCACGAATTCCACAAAATAAATTGAGCATCAAATATATGTGAGTTAGATGGATACAGTAAGAAATATGTTGTGAGTTTTTTTGTTTGTTTTTTTTGAGGTTTTTTTTTTTTACAGTAAAATGCCTGTTTATTTTAGGCTGGAAAGTTGACAGCAACAGGAGACAAGGTTGTAACTTGTTTGAAACCACCAGATGATGGAAGAGTAAGTTAAATTTCCTTGTACACCACAACGTCTTTATAACACTATTGTTGGGGTCCATAGCATAAACCATGTTAGTTAAACAATCGTGTTATATCCAAACAAAAATGTATAGATTATATTGAAAAATGACCATTTATGGTCATTTTTCAATATAATAATATACATTTTTGGGATCCATCTTTGAACCGTGTTATATCCAAAACTATGTTATAATGAACTGTGTTATAAAGAGGTTGTAGTGTATATGTTTGTATAATACCATATTTACACTTACATATGTGGTCCATCAGGCAAAAAGTACCTTCGAAAATCTGCAAAATGTGCAGATTCAGATTAACCCGCACATGAGCAACGTATCTGGGAATTTGCTCTCCGCTCATACATTCTGTAGTATCCAGTGTTTCTGTTAGAGGACAGTAAAGGTCCTGATCAGACTGAAAATGCACAAGCTGATATGGACCTTTGCTGTCGGTATATGCTAGAAGACACGTTTTTGAATGGCGTGGCCCCATACATTACAAAACCACGCCCATCAATATAATGACACTTTTTATGGCTGCAAAAACGAAAAGTTTCAGATGAAAAAATGAGATATTTTTGTTATTTTGGCTTGAAACAGAGATTGTGGGTACTCATTAGAACCATCTCATTGAGGCAGTTCTAATGGGTACCCACAATCTATGCTTTATAGTAGAAATAAGAAAAATAGTGTATACCCCTGCAAATCTATGCTTTATAGTAGAAATAAGAAAAATAGTGTATACCCCTGCAAACCCCATTTTTTTCTATATAAAACTGGGGTTTGTGGGGGATCAAAATTACATAAACATGTTTTCGTGATATATCACTAAAACACACCTATATAATTTTGACCTCCTTAAACCCCACTTTTATATAGTAAAACTGGGGTTTACAGGGGTATATATTATTTTTCTTATTTCTGCTCAAAAACATAGATTGTGGGTACTCATTGAGGCGGTTCTAACGAATACCCACAATCTATGTTTAGAGCAGAAATATGAAAAAATATCAGAGTTTTTATCTGAAATTTATCATTTTTTGGAGGTGAAATTTTCTATATATTTGCATAGGCGTGTTTTCGTAATGGTGTATTCTAACAGTGTACCTTGATGACAAATTGATCAAAGCTTTATAGCTCCAGATGAGAGGGGGCATCCACATGATATCTTTTCCTATTTTCTTCTTGAAAACATACATTGTAGATATTCATTAGAAGCACCATGCTAAAGTGCTTCTGTGGAGTACTCAAAATATGTTTTTATGGAGAAATCTAATAAAAAAAAATCTGTACTTTTCAGAAAATATTCTGGTACAAACAAGTGAAAATGTTCTGACTACAATGCATTTTAGGATCTGGAGTAATATTCTAAATTCTTGGCAAAATATTTTGATATAAATTGCTGTTAGGCAAGAATTCAGAGATTTATGGTTTCCATTAATAGACATTTTGATTGTTAACACTAAAAAGCATTTTAATCTTTTTTTTTAAAATAAGTCTTGACATTTCATATGAATCCTCTGCCAAGCAGAAAATAAGTCTTGAAATTTCAAATGAATCCTCTGCCTATATGTAGCATATATATCAACCATTCAGTTTTTTTTTTGTTTTTTTATTATTATTATTTTGCTTTTTGCAACATTATAATTCCATAAACAATCTGGGCCCAGTTGTTCAAAGCTAACGATGTCGTTAGTTAAAGATTCGTTAAAATTTACATCGAGTGATACACAAATATGCTGAAATGTTTTGCTGAAAAAATGTGAGTAGCTTTTGCAGTGCAAAAGCTACTCACATTTTTTCAACAAAAAATATCAGAATACTGTATATTGAATCTGCTAAAACAGTTAACAAAATGACCCTTAATGAGCTCGTTAAGCTAACAACGCTTTGAACAACTGGGCCCTGAATGTATTTGATGCTACATTGTATTACTGCCATATTGGAGGCAATTGGAAGCAAAATGATGTTAATCAGTTTTCATGGAATTTTTTCTTATACATCATATCATTTCTCCAATTAAAAACAAAAAAAAATATATGTACCAATATTTCTGATTACAAAAATATTTATCAATCGTCCAAGAGCAACATTGCTCGAAAACTGTATTGTTTGCCAATGTTTGGCATGATAAGCACTCCTTTTTATTAGCAATTGTTTGTTCATATCTCAAAATCAGTTTATGGATAGCATATTTTGATGGATATTCAGTATATGGTAAATGCTGTCCTAAAATTTCGAGCATTTTATTCCACACCATTTTGGTCTAAAGCTTACTTTTCTGTGCAGTTGCTTCTTAAACTAGCTAGTGAGATGGCAAACAGTGTAGACACTGATCAGATTGCTCCTTCAGGAGCAGTCTGATTGGGGTCTGCTCTGTTTGCTTATGTCATTTTGTCATGAAACTTTTGGACATTTACCACAATTTATGGATATCTATCAATCAGTTATGAGGCCCTGCCAGGGGTTTTGGGGAACAGGGGAATAAGGCCATTTATTTCAGGGAACAAAAGTCTAAAACTGAAGGGAACAGAGGAACAAAGGCAATTTTTGGGAACAGGGGATATTCAAGAGTTTGACTTTGGGGAACAAGGGAAAATGTTGATTTTTTTTCAGGGAACAGGTACCCCCCCCCCCCCTCCCCCCAGGAGGGCCTCAGTTATTGGAGAGCCATATTAGTTGGTTCAACAATTAGGCTGATCATTTGTTATATGTGATGTATATTCCTTGAAACTTTCCATTTGTATTTCAGCCCCCAAGTCCTGAAGTCATTCGCCGTTTTCGGGCAACTGTTCGTCCTGATGCAGGAGAGATGCGAGTATTTTATGGCAAAGCAAATGATCCACATCTGGTTTGGGCTAAAAACATGGCCCATGGTATCAAAACACAACCTTCCTACTTTGCCAAGGATCTCTGTAACCCGCGACCGAAGTCTCTTTTCCAGCAGCGCTTGATTGATAGAAAAGAAGGGCTCTATGCTAGTCATATAACAGCGCCTTTAGGAAGATCACATAATCAGGCATCTGGTTTACCTAAAGGGCTGAATCCGGTGGAATTTACATTTGGAATACCAACTGAACTTGGTAAATATTTAGCTATATTATTTAAATTGCACCACAAAGAACTGCATCAGAAATGGGCTTAAAGGGGAAATGATACAATGTCAAGGGAAATAACTCTGATTTGGAACTAATTGCTTCTGTCCTCATAAGAGCTACTCATTAAGGAAAGAATTTGATTTTTTTTTTATAGGTTTTCCATGGCGGCAACCTCCTGGCTGCAGAATAATCTCCCTTCACAAAATAATGGCAACATCTTATAAGTGTGTCCAGTCACCTTACCAATCACCTTACCTGCTAAATTTAAATAGGAGCAGATGAATTTTTAAAACATATATATGCTAAAATTTAACTTGGGAAGCAAAAGTTTGAAATACATGTATATTTCTTTCTAGAATATAAGGATTTGGCATTTCATTTGATGTTGCAGTGATGATAGACATCACCTGTTACAAGTCAGTCTAAATGTTCTATTAAGAATTCTGGGCCCAGTTGTTCAAAGCTAACGATGTCATTAGTTACCGATTCGTTAAAATTTACATTCAGTGATACACAAATATGCTGAATGTTTTTGCTGAAAAAATGTGAGTAGCGTTTGCAGTGCAAAAGCTGCTCACATTTTTTTCAGCAAAAAATATCATAATATTGCATATTGAATCCACTAAAACAGTTAACGAAATGACCCTTAACGAGCTCATTAAGCTAAGGACGCTTTGAACACCTGGGCCCTGATTTTAAAAAGCTGCTTTATACTGTGCTATATGGTAATGAAACACATATCTGAACTGTCGGCCTTGGTGGCTCAGTTGGATGTGCCGTCCGACTGGAGATCAGGAGGTCGCGGGTTCAGCCCCCGCCGAGGTCGGCAACATTCTTTCTAGAAGATTGATCATGAAATATTTTCTACGGTCATTCTCTCCCTTCCGCTGATTCAAGAAGGGCAGTTGTCAGTTTCTGGCGAAAGAATGTACACAATACTGGTTAACCGCTTAGAGGACTAAGCCTGCCCAGTAAAAGTGTGGTTAGGTAAACTGATCACACTCGACATGACCCTATTGGGTTGACTGGGCCGTAAAACCTCAACACAAACAAACAAACATATCTGAATTGGAATACCATTTTTACCCTAATTCATTTGGACACAGGTCTGGCAAAACACTGTAGATCCAGATCAAATTGCAGTTTGATCAGGGTCTACATTTTATTATGCCCCCCACCCCCACCCCACCCCACCCCATAAAAAGGGCATACCATGGAAAGGGCATACACTACAGTGTTATCCCTGTCCATCCATCTGTGTCCGAGATGCCGAGATTGCAATTTATATTCAAGTTTTTCAGGTTTAGTAATTTGGACACATTTCTAGTGTTATTAAATAACCCCCTCTCCCCACGAGCTCTAGATAAGAGGATGTAAAAGGTATTAGGATTGATTTTTTGAAAATCAGCATTGAAATTGGAAGCTGTGGGGGAATACTCAATGAAATTTTGGATTTCAGCATTGAAATCAAATTTAGGGGGTAAACATTTTCAGCGAACTTAACATCTTTCTGGAGCAGTTTTTCACAGGTTCTTTTTTTATGAGCACTACCCGTACATTAGATCAGAAAGAGTTTAACCCTAAAGTGCCGATGACAAATGCAGAAGATGGCATCTTGTTTTTCTTGTCAGAGAAAATAAGGCTTGGCATTTCATGTGAATTGTCTGCTAAATAAGGCTTGACATTTCATGTGAATTGACAATTCACATGAAATGCCAAGCCTTATTTGCTATAGTTCTGCTTTGAGCTTGAAGAGTTAATTGCATTGCAAATTGGTATTCAGCATTAAGCTTTAAAGTAGGGGTAAAGTAAAACGCTCATTGTACCAAAACTTACCTCAAGCACTGAACCCCATTTTAGACATTTATTCATTAGTGAAATGGACCTGTTTAAAATTTAGTATACCACAGAGCTAAGGTGTTTAAGTATTGAGAGTACTTAGTGATAAATATCTTGAAGTCTGTATCAGAATCCTAGCCTGTCTCTTGAATGACATAAAGTTTTCTTACATGCTGTTTCTTTTTTATTTTGTAGATACTGGAGCAGGAGGATTGATCAACCCAAACAAGACATATGCAGATGTTGAAAAAGAGGTGGGGTTGGGTCATGAACTCTATGTCAAATCCCATGCCGACTTCAACGTAGGAGAAAAATTACACCGCAGTTATACAGCACCAAACTTTCAGTCAACATCTAAGTTTGGTATTCCTACTCCCCATGATAACACAGGTAAAAATGTCATTTTTTTTTTTTTTTTTTTTTTTTGGTCAGTAAATCATAGTTCCAATAAAAAGGAATATCTTGATAAATATTTTTCTTAAACTCCTATTTTCTGGGGAGAAATAAAAAAAAAAAAAAAAATAACAAATTAATTTGTTGTCTGCTGATGTTGCCAAGAGAATGCTTCAGGAAACATTAATAATTGTTATTAATTAACCCTTGTCTTGCTGAATAAATTAAGATGCCACACCCACTTCTAATTTTCAGCCAATCAGAGTACTTGATCCAGGTTGTTAATACAAATTCATATGCTTTCTGACAAACAGTGCAGATCCAGATCAGTTGGCTTCTTCAGAAGCCAACTGATCTGGATCTCTGCTGTTTGCAAAGACAGGGTATATCCGGGTTCAGCAGGACAAAGGTTAACACAGATTCTTGTTTTATCATCCCATTTCATTTTTTTTTTTTTTTTTTTTTTTTTTTTTCTTTTTCAACATTTGACCTGGATATGGCTTTAATGAAATGTTGAGTCTTTTTTTTTTTTTTTGCAAAAAATAATATCTATAGATTTTTAGGTACTGATTTAGCCTTCCAGGTGCTAAAACTTAACCCTTGTCATGCTGAATAAATTAAGATGCCACGCCTAATTTCCAGCCAATCAGATTACTAGATCTGGGTTTTTGATAGATATTCACACACTTAATGACAAACAGTGCAGATCAAGATCGGTTGGTTTCTTCAGAAGCCAACTGATCTGGATCTTCACTGTTTGCTAAGATAGGGCATGTCATGTTCAGCAAGAGAAGGGTTAAAAAAATTGATACAGTGTACTTATACAGACAGAGTAGATCCAGATGAGACAGCTCATAAAGACCTGTCTCATCAGAATCTACACTGTTTGCCATTCAGTTTTTGATTGACATCTTTGTTTCCACTGGTGGACACATCAGATTCAGAGAATAACGAGTCCACTTCAGAAACTTGGATGTGAAGGGTTGAATAATAAAAATAAATAATTTTGATGACAGGATTACATCTGAAGAAAACTCTGAAGTGGATGACTGAAGCGCAACAAGAGAAGGCAACAAAAATAGTCTCAAAGAGAGTTGATGAATTCAGAGAGAGAACACAGGAGCAGCTTGGACAAGTACATGACCCGTAAGTATGCCAGCAAAAAAAAAATGCAAATGGATCAAACTAATAAAAGATCATTTTGTTTGCTTGTTGCCAGCAATTAAAAAAACATGGCTACTTGACTGGCATGCTTGTTGTAAACAAGAAACATGCCTAATTGACTGGTTTGCTGATAGGGAAGAAATGTAGCTACATGTCCTTGACTGGTTTACTTTGGGCAGGCAAGAAATATGACTACTTGACTGGTTTATTTGTTAACTGATTGTAATCTGGAAACCCCTAAAAGGGTAATTGGCAAACAGTGCAGACCCAGATCAGATGCCACATTCTGTGGCATCCGATCAGGGTCTCCACTATTTGCAAATAGTTCAATCATTTTTCTCTAGGAATATCTAAATCACATAGCCTGACATACTTAAGATCAAAATTAGAAGCTTACAATATATAGTGTAAGAGAGTTCATTCAGTCTACAATGGGTTAAGAATCACTACTCATAAAGTAATTGAGCATAACATATTTAGTATATGTAATATGTTTTAATAAATTATTAAGATATAGGAGGGGGTTTGATTGAGCCCCTATCCGCTGATACCCTGAAACCCCTCTGGACCTGCCACTGTGTATTACCATAAGAAAGAGTGGACAAAAAAAAAATCTTCATCAAGTTCAGGGCCCAGTTGTTCAAAACTAACGATGTCTTTAGTTAACATATCATTAAAATTTTGATCATTAAATATGGCATTTACGCTGATACTTTTGCTGAAAAAATGTGAGTAGCTTTTGCATTTGCAAAAGCTACTCACATTTTTTCAACAAAAATACCTGTGAATTAGATACTGTACTTACTAGAAAAGTTAACATTTTGACCACTAACGGGCTTGTTAAGCTAACAGTGCTTTGAACAACTGGGCCCAGGTCACTTTACTTCTTATTGCATTGTGTTCTGTGTATACATAAAAACTGCTGTATGAGTGGCAAACAGTGCAGTTCTTGCTCAGATGACATACTCAGTGACATCTGATCTGGATCTACTTTTCCACAAAGGCATGACATCATAGCGTATTTAAATCACTTTGCTTGACTAGAAGTCAGTACTGGCCAATCAGCATTTGATTTGTACTGAAGGTGGTCACTGATTGGATATACTGACAACACACTGTAAATACAACTTTTCAGTCATCTACTGACAGTTTAAAGTTTAAAAGCAACTTGTCAGTGCCTTTTTGATTTTCTTTCAGAATTAAGGAAACCCTGAGAGTTCCACCTGATCACACATTTGGTATCTTGGTGAAACCTGATGAATATGGAGCAGGTGATTTGATGCACATGCGGGGACCTGGCCAGTACCTCCGTGGAAAAGATCGTCAGAGAGGTGTGCTAGCAGCAGTAAGACAGCACCTGAAGAAGGCAAATTATCACAATTTCCAGGACCTTCTGGCTGCCTTTAAACATTATGATAAGGTAAGTTAGGCTGGCACAATTAATCGGATAATCAATTAATTGGTCGATAAATTCCACAAAAATGATTATCATTACAAATTTGCTAATAACTGATCATTTGAATTCTATATCTGTTACTTTACAGTATTTACTCTCAGTATTCTGACACCTCACCTCCTTACCATATTTTATCTAACATTTGAACAAGTATAATTTACCCAATGCTGTGTCTAAATTAGCTGTATGAGTGGCAAACAGTGTAGACCCTGATGAGACACAGCATTTTGCGGCGTCTCATCTGGGTCTACACTGTTTGCTCAGGCCTGTCTGACCAAATTCATACAGTAAAGTATAACATATGGTAAGAGTTATTATGCTCAGACAGACTGGTAAATTATGACCAAATCTTCAGTGATTACTAATCGATTATCAATCTGGACTGATAATCGATTATCTTTTCAGCTCTGATTAGCCAGTCTTAAAGGCAAAGTTCCAAGGTGGTTTGTCTGTTGCAGATCCTCTTTGTTTGTGCGTCAGTGTTTTTAGTACACTGGAACCTCTTTATAAGACGGTTCGGATGTAAGACGGTTCAGATATAAGACAGTTCAGATATAAGACGGTTCGATATAAGACGGTTCGGATATAAGACAGTTCAGATATTAGACGTTTTAGATATAAGACGGTTTAAAGGTGTTGTATCCAAACAAAAGTGTTGTATCCAAACAAAAATGTGTAAGTTATATAGAAAAATGACTATAGGTATGGTCATTTTTTTATAAAATTTGGTCATTTTTCTGTACAATCTAGACATTTTTATTTGAATACAACACGGTTGTTTACTTAACACGGTTTTTTACTTTGGATCCAAGCAATCGTGTTATAAAGAGGTTGTGGTGTATGTGGTGTTTGTTTGTCATTGTTTGTTCTTTAAAATCATTCCTTTTGGTGCCTCAGAAAGGCTGTATTTTGTGACATTTCCTGGGTGTCTTCATTTACATGATTGTACATAATCATATCACAGCTTTATTTAGGATGTATTTTTAAGAGTGGCAACTCTATCAAAATTATTTTCCTTTCCTTCGGAAAGTGGTCTTATAAGGAAGTAATTTGCTTTCCATGGGAGCAAACTCTTTCCTTTTAGAGCAGACTCCTTTTCAAAAGGAACTTGATCTGCAGAAAAACAAACAGGAAGTCACAAACAGTCCACCATCACCCCCACCCCTACCATACCAACCCCTCCCCCCACTCCCGCACCCGCACCCCCCCGACCAAGTTAACAAAAAATTATATTTGTAGGACGGTAAAGGCAAGATTGACATGAATGATTTAAGAGAAGCATGTATACAGTTCCACCTCCCAGTTGAGCCGGAACTACTTTGTCAGTTGATGGACTACTGTGACTCAGACAAGGATGGGCGAATCAACTATTTGGACTTCGCTAATTTCTTAAACTGGAAAGATAAGATGCCATCAGGTCTTGGTATGTATATGATTTTGATTTTCCATCTTCAGAAATCAAAATTCACCCTAAATATTTGTACAGACATGCCTGTCTAAACAGATCAGACTTTCATGGTGAAATGACAAAAAATTATCCATACTTTTTGGCTGAAAGAATGGCCATATCTGGAGCTATATTTAGAAAAAAAATAGAGTAATTGGTTAAGATATCCCAGTATTTGATGAATATTCAAATAGAAAGAAATTAGTCAAAAGACTGACAACAATTTATCTCTAAAAAAAACGCACACAACCAAATACTAAATCAAATATTTTTAATCTGATCTGAAATGATACTTATTTTTTATATAGTTTCTGGCGAAAGAATGTGCACAATACTGGTAAACCGCTTAGAGGACTAAGCCTGCCCAGTAAATGTGTGGTTAGGTAAATTGATGCTCGACATGACCCCATTGGGTTGACTGGGCCATAAAACCTCAACACAAACAAACAAATCTTGTTATATAGCATTACAAAAACATGCCTATTCAAATATATTGAAGATTCCACCACCAAAAAATGAAAATTTTCAGATAAAAAAAATCTGATATTTTTCATCTTTCTGCTCATAGATAGATTGTGGGTACTTGTTGAAACTGCCTTGTGGAGGCAGTTCTAATGAGTACCCACAATCTATGTTTTTGAACACAAATAAGAGAAATAATGTATATACCCATTTTTACGATATAAAAGTGGGGTTAAGGCGGTGAAAATTATATAGGCATGTTTTCCTGATGAAAAAATAAAAAACGAAAGAGTAAATAGATTAACATTTTTTAACTGCTTGCAATAGACATACATGTAATTATATTGATTTGCTTCGGCATGCCATTTTTGTACTATGTAGTAATAAACTTTAAATTCTGCTGTCACTAGTCATTTGCATTTTAACCCTTGTCATGCTGAATAAATTAAGATGCCAAGCTGATTTCTGCTTGTCAGCCAATCAGATTACTTAATCCAGACTGTTGATATAAAGTCACATGCTGAATGACAAACAGTGCAGATTCAGATCAGTTGGCTTCTTCAGAAGCCAACTGATCTGGATCTACACTGTTTTCAAAGATAAGGTATATCCGGGCTCAGCATGACAAGGGTTGAGATTTAATCTATCTCTTCAAGACAAAAAAGCAGAGGTAATGGTTGAAGACAAAGATTTGGTGAAACCTGATGACCTGATACCAAAGACACCTCAGAGTGCAGAAAGCACACCAAGGCGGCTACAGAAACAGATTGACACAGCGATTGGGGACCACAGAACAAGTGCTAGTATGATCAATGCAGTTGTTGGATCAGGAGGAATTTCTACAAAGGGTTAGTATACAGATTTCAGTTTAACCTTTACCGCTCTCTGGGCAAATTCAGCAAAGAACAAATTGATAATATTATTCATATTTTATCCCAGAAAATAGGCTTTGACATTTCATGCTAATTGTTTCCTAAGGAGACAATTAGCATGAAGTGTCAAAGCCTATTTTCTGGAAAAATCAAGAAATATATTTCAGAATGTCGCCTGCTGAAAATTTTACTCAGAGTGCTATGCGTCGAAGAGATGCTGTATTAATTTTACCAAAATGTTTGGACAGAAATGTCTGTGCAATCAGTGTAGACTAGGGTGGCTAATCGGAGCTAAAATGATAATTGAATATCAGTCCTGTCATTGCGATCAAATTTGATTAGTGATCACTGAAGATTTGGTCATTGTCTCCTTTCTAGCTGGCTTTCTGATCATGAATGTTAGTATATGTTATGCTTAAACAGTTATTTTGAGGGTCAAACCATCAATTGTCCAGCCTACAAATCAAAATGCACAAGACAGAAAGAATGTGTCTCATTGGATATAAAAATGATGCAATAAACACAAAAATCAAATAATTGATTATTAGGAAAGCAATAGCGATAATCATTTTTTTTCTGCTAACCAACTGAGAAAAAAGAAATTGCAATCATTCTTTGTCTGAAGAAAATGCAAATTATTGAAGTATTTATATGTTGTTAGTGGTCAATTTTGAAATTAAAAACAGGAGGAATCATTTCTTTTTCTTAACACAGATTTTCGGCGATACGGTGTACCGACCATTAGAACAGATCTGCATCCACCCAGGATTCGTCGAGTTGATGACAGGAAAAATTATGGTGATGAAAGTGATGCTTATGGTCTTGTAAATCCATCTGTATTCAGTCTGAAAGGTGTACATGAGAAAGATTTCCTTTTGCCCAGATCGAAAGAAGAGGTTTGTGTCCCCTTATTTTCTTTAAATTTATTTTGTTAACCCATAAATGGTGAAATTTTTATGTATGGTAGGTATCTTTAGAATGTTGATGTAAATTAAGCTGTATTGTGGGAAATGTAACCAGGGTCCAGTTGTTCAGAACTAAAGATGTTGTCAGTTAACATATCGTTAAAACTTTGATCATTAAATATGGCATATGTGCTGTTATTTTTGCTGACAAAATGTGAGTAGCTTTTGCATTTGCAAAAGCTACTCACATTTTTTCAGCAAAAATAGCTGTGGATTAGATATTGTACTTACTAGAACAGTTAACATTTTGACCACTAACAAGTTTGTTAAGCTAACGATGCTTTGTACAACTGGGCCCAGGTTTATAAGAAAGGAATCTGAATGATTTTGGTTATGTTATGGATGGTATATCTACAAATATATACAACATATAATTATTAACAGCAAGGAAATGTTTCATTGATGATTTCCAGTGATCATGTAGAATATTTTACTATAGAAAAAAGGAAAAGACCGAGTTTTTTACTCTTCTCACCTGTTTAAATATATTTGATGTCTTTACAATTTAGATAAATAGTATACAGGGACTTTCTTTAATATGTTTTATATATTCATTTTATGTCCTCCCTCACTTTGAGGAGGGGTACATATTGTTTTTGGTGGAATCCCATTGGCGTTGGAGTCAGCATCGGCATTGACATCAGCAACACACTTTCTTCTCTGCACAATATCTTGTGAAACAGTGGTTGTATTCTTAGCAAATTCTCATGGGACATAACAAAGAACTGATTAGATTTTGGTGACCTTGACCTAATTTTCAAGGTCACAGTGGTAGATAAACTGAAAATTCGTGATGCAAGGACATCTGTTTTCTCTGGAAACACTATTACGAGTATATATTCTCTCTTTTTTTGTACAATTTGTAAGTTTGAGAAATCTTTCTTTTGTTTTCAGCCAGCTTGGATGCCTCCGGTTTTTCCATTATTGAACAATTTTGTGGAGCGTTCATTGTAAACTGTCCTAAATTTGACAATATATTAATGAATGAATGAATGAATTAATTAAAAAACAAAAACACATATACACATGTGCATTATGCCATTCTGCTTGTTCTGTAAACTCTGACAGGAAAATATATGTATAAAAGAAACGGAGTAGTTAGAGTTTCTGACTTGATATTTTATATTTACTCGGGACTCGGGATGAATTCATATTGAGATTAGAGTTGTTGTTTTTTGTTGTTGTTTTTTTTTTCATTTTTTGTTGTTGTTTTTTTCTTTCTGAAAACACATATTTAAAGGATATATTTAAACAGCAGTTATACAATTCCAGAAGAAATTTACTCTTATAATGTTCCAAATTTTTGGAGGAAATGTGCATGACACTGTTTAACCACTTAGAGAACTAAGTCTGCCCATTAAAAGAGTGGTTAGGTAAACTGACCACGCAGGACATCACCCCATTGGGTTGACTGGGCTGTAAAACGTCAACACCAACAAACAGGCCGATATACATCTTTGTTGGGCACATGTCTGGAAGTACATTTTCTTATGTTGTGGCTCAAATATTGTTTATTGATACGTAATCAAGATATTGTTTATGATAAACGTATTCTTCATATACACCACGACCTCTTTATAACACTATTGTTGGGGTCCATAGCATAAACCGTGTTAGTTAAACAAGCGTGTTATATCCAAACAAAAATGTATAGATTATATTGAAAAATGACCATTTATGGTCATTTTTCAATATAATCTATACATTTTTGGGATCCATCTTTGAACCCTGTTATATCCAAAACCATGTTATAACGAACAATGTTATAAAGAGGTTGAAGTATATTAACAGTCTCATATTGCTTTTAAAAAAATATGTATTTTGGCTTTTGATGGATGTGACATTGTTGTGTGTTGATGACATACTGTTTTGACTACTGCTCTTTTAATATAAAACATGAAAAATTCAAACCACATACGAGAATCTATATTCAATTGTTCTGAGTGCTCTTTTTCACTCTACACTTAGAGTATTTTAATAACGATTATCATAACTAGCTAGCTAGTAGTTGTAAGAATAAAGAGTTTAATATTAAATACAAAAATAGACAATGACTGTGAGATTTGAAATAATGAAAGTTTGGCACAAATGATGTGTTTGAAACAACATTTAATTGTGTAACAGAAGATAGTCTTTTGAATGTTTTTTTTTTTTTTTTTCATTTCTTTAAAATAACGATACTATTTGTTTTATTTTTTTATTTTTTTTATTTTTATTTTTTATTTATTTATTTTATTTTTTATTTTTATTTTTTTTTTTTTTTTTATAGTTTTTAGGTTACCTTAGATTCATCTAGAGGACTTGTTAAGGAATAGTATTTGTGTTACTCCTAGATAATTCTTCATAATTTTCACAAACATATATATTGTGGATTACTCGCTGAGGTACTTCTGATAAGTTCCAAAACACATGATTATTTTTAAGTCACAAGAAAATTATTCCCGAATTATCATCATATACCCCTCCATAACATGTCTTCTGTTTACCATATTTATCCTAAGTGTTTGGACAGACAAGCATGAGCAAACTGTGAAATAGTGTAGACACAGATCAGATGCTGCAGAATGCAGCATCTGATCTTGGTCTACACTGTTTTACAGGTAGTAAAATGGATACATTCAAGATTTAGGACAGGTATGGTAATGAGTTAAGGTTTCCGAATAATTAGGGCAGATCTAGCCCCGACTTAATAAAACTTTTTTTCATACTCAACTCAGCTGAGCAAGAAATTTGTCCTGCTAATAAATCTCAAATTACTAGTAATTGCAAATTCTTTCTTGCCAAACATAGCTGAGCATGAAAATTTCTCTGCTAATAAATATGAAAATGCCAACTGTTGTTGGCATTTTCATATTTATTAGCAGAGAAATTTTCATGCTCAGCTGAGTTGAGCACGAAAAAAGTTTATAACCTCGAAACCTGGTGTATGAAATGAGATCTTATATATTTTCATGAAGAAATAAGACAAAGTCTTCATATGAATTTCTCTGCTTTTCTGGAGACCTTAAAATTCTTCTTCTTTTTCAGATTAGAAAGATTTTTGAATCCATTGGAGTGCAGATGACAGGAGAAACGTTTGAGAATTTCTACAAGGCTGCCGCAAATAAACATCCGAAAGGTCATGTTAGTGTGGAGTCCTTCCGAAATGTTCTTGATGAATTACAAGCTTATGATGTTGAAACTAGAAAACACCCATTGACTGTTTAATAGGCATTTTATAGATACTCTGAGACATTTTGAATTATATGCCATAACTCTAGATAAGAGGGGTAATTGCATTTTTTTTATTTTTTTTTCTAATTACATGTAGTCCATGAAAATGTGGGTACCCATTAGACAGCCCTCATGGGGCATTCATAATGAATATCACAAACACGCTTTAATGGTGAAATATGAAAATATCAACAGTTTGGGTAAAAACAAGAAAAAAAACAAGTGCCTTATCTGGGTTTATGCACATAACTCCAGATAGTACATTGTTTTAGCCAAAAATGATTTATATAATTTGCTTATTTCTCCACAGCATATAAATTTGTGGAGAAATAATAAAAAGTGTCAAGATATCCCTCATATGTAGAGCTATGTGTGCATACATAAAGTTTTGAATGACCCTTTTCACTTTGTAACTTTTTTATTCATTGTTAACGGTTACCCTTATCCTGCTGTTCATGACAACCCCTGCCTTTGCAAACAGTGTAGATCCAGATCAGATGGCTTCTGAAAAAGCCATCTGATCAGGATCTACAATGTTTGTCATTCAGTTTGTGAATTTGAACAAAAACATTATATGATATAATCTGATTGGCTGATAGTCAGAAATGGGTGTGGCTAATTAAATTATTCAGCAGGATAAGTTTAAAGAGATAATTTCATGATATGGGATTATTTGAAAGCAGATTTTTAACAGAGAAACAGCATTACTTAAATCAAAGAAGCATTTCTATAGAGTATTGCTTTTATAATATAAATATAGAATACCAAAGAGCCATATTTTACAGAAAATGTGATTTTATGGATATGCTGCTTGCATTTTCTGGGCAGTATAACCTGACACTATATGTGATATTTAAGGGTGGGACTTTTAGGTTGGTTTCATGGGAAATGTGTTTGGAATACCAGTATTGTTGAATTGTTTTTTTATTTCCTGGTGATCACAATTGGTTTCATGGGGAATGTGTTTGGAATATCAGTATTGTTGAATTGTTTTTTATTTCCTGGTGATCACATTTTAGCTATCCCATGCAAAAAGTTTTTAATGCATATGTGAACAAAAAAAATGAACTCCCAGATTAGCCTGTCCATTTACACATCCTAGTTGGGATCTTCACTGATCATCTGCAGTGTCTTTGAACATGTAAAGTCTGCTGTCTAAAATGAATATTCTGACCAATTTGTACAGATGTTTGTGTTGAGGTTTTACGGCCCAGTCAACCCAATGGGGTCATGTCGAGCGCAGTCAGTTTACCTAACCACACGTTTACTGGGCAGGCTTAGTCCTCTAAGCAGTTAACCAGTATTGTGCACATGCTTTCGCCAGAAACTGACAACTGCCCTTCTTGATACAGCAGAAGGGAGAGAATGACCGTAGGAAATATTTCGTGATCAATCTCCACGAAAGAAAGTTGCCAACGTCGGCGGGGGTTGAACCCGCGACCTCCTGGTCTCCAGTCGGACGGCGCATCCAACTGAGCCACCGAAGATGTACAGGCTTATCTGTCCCTTCATGTATAACTGTGTTTAACCTCATTTTTGCATGCCTTGACTTATATTACTACATTTTATGTAAAATTGATACATGTATTATCCACTTGCTAGTTAAAGCCAAAGTTTACAGGCTATATTTGATCAAAACTTATGCAGCATTAACTAAATTTATTGTGATATGTTCTGAAAACCAAAGATTAGGTTATACTTGGACTAAAACTTATACAGCATTAACCCTTGTCATGCTGAATAAATTAAGATGCCATGCCCACTTCTAATTTCCAGCCAATCAGATTACTTAATCCTGGTTTTTGAAAAAAATTCTGATGTTTAATGACAAACAGTGCAGATCCAGATCAGTTGGCTTCTTCAGAAGCCAACTGATCTGGATCTACACTGTTTGCTAAGACAGGGCATGTTGTGTTCAGCAAGAGAAGGGTTAACTTGAATCTATTGTGATATGTTTAGAAGCCAAAGTTTAGAAGGCTATACCTGAACCAAAAATTATACAGCATTAACTTGAATCTGTTGTGATAATATGTTTAGTAGGCAAAGCTTAGAGGGTAATGTTTAATCAAAACTATTTAGCATTAACTTGAATCTGTTGTGATATGTTTAGAAGCCGAAGTTTAGAAGGTAATGTTTAATCAAAATTATTCAGCATTAACTTGAATCTGTTGTCATATATTTTGAAAGCCAAAGCTAGAAGGTAATGTATAATCAAAATTATTCAGCATTAACTTGAATCTGCTGTTATATATTTTAAAAGCCAAATCTTGAAGGTAATGTTTAATCAAAATTATTCAGTATTAACTGTATGTCATTGTGATATGTTTCTGTTTGCTATATTTTTGCACGTAATTAACAACATTAATATCTAAGATGACCAGATACATCTGACAGATTTTACTACCAAAGGGAGACAACTTTTGCGGACAACAAATTACCGCCCAAGTTTTTTTTTTTTTTTTTTTTTTTTTTTTTTTTTTTATTTAGCCCTTTCAAGGCTGGGAGCCACTCTTAGAAGAAGGAATTTGCTCCCAGGGGGAGCAAATTCCTTCCTTTAAGAGTGGCTCCCAATATGAAGGGAGGCAAATATTAAGAATTTCCATTTCAGTCATTTACTTAGAAATGTACATTGTATTCATTTCCGTTAAAGTCAATAGATACACCTCTAAAAGAGATAATTGTGACCAAAAATATTACTCTTCTATCTCAAGAGTATCTTCTCTTAGAGGGAGGCTGTGGGCAGCAAATTCTTTCTTTTAATAGTAGACCCTTTAAGGAGGAGTTCATATATGAGATAAACCCAATTCTATTCTGCTAGAGTGGTTTCCTTTTGAAAAAGGAGGCAGACACTTCCTACTAGAGTGTGGTCTTTTTGAGGTTTGCCCATGTACCTGTAAGTTGTATATGCAGTGGATCAAAAGAAGACAGCATTAATCTACAATTAGGTTATATATTTACAGTCACTCAGCTCCATGTAAGAAGTGATATTCAGATTTATTATTGCTCCACAAAAATGTGTGTTGTGGGTAATCATTAGAAGCATGCTTATAATCTGTCCCTACAACATATTTTTCATAGAGAAATAAGAAAAAAATATCAGAAGTTTTCAGATGAAAAAAAGCACCAATTCTGGAGTTATGTTAGATTTTAGGAATTGTATTTGTTGAATCAAAAGTAACAGTATTAATATTTACAATTTTAATAGCACTGGATCAGAAGATAATAAAATCAGATTTTTGTATACATGTATTAAAAGTAATGTGTTATTGATGTATTGATGCACTGTAAGTGTAATTGTGCCCTGATGCTACCTCTGAAAATGTCTTGATGCATTATGCATTTATTAAACTGTCTATCATTGTTTTTTTTTGTTTTTTATGTCTATTTATTGATTACCTTGAGGCTCTGAAGTGGACTGTCTCAGAATTGTACAGATCCATTGTGGCAAATAAGGATGTCAGTTGTACATGCAGAACACATTACGAAAACAAGACTATTCAAATATACTGAAAATCTTACCACCAAAAAATGAAAATTTTCAGATAAAAATTCTGACATTTTTCATATTTCTGCTCAAAACATAGATCGTGGGTACTCATTAGAACTGCCTCAGTGAGACGGTTCTAATGAGTACCCACAATCTATGTTTTGAGCAGAAATAAGAAAAATAATGTATACCCCTGTAAACCCCAGTTCTACTATATAAAAGTTGGGTTTAAGAGGGTCAACATTATATAGGCATGTTTTCCTGATGAGAATTGCAATCCATGTAGACTGTGGTGAGATGACTCATTACAAGCTATATCATCTAGATTTAAAGTACACCACAACCTCTTTATAACACTGTTGTTGGGGTCCATAGCATAAACCATGTTATTTAAACAACCGTGTTGTATCCAAACAAAAATGTATAGATTAAATTGAAAAATGACCATTTATGGTCATTTTTCAATACAATTTGTACATTTTTGGGATCCATCTTTGGACCCTGTTATAGCCAGAACCGTGTTATAATGAACCGTGTTATAAAGAGGTTGTAGTATATAGTGCTCGCAAAAGTATTTGTCTTGATCTGTGGAGATGAAAGGATTAAATATTGATACTTTTGCAAACTATTGATTCAGGTGAGATGGCTTATCTCACCTGAATCTTTGCAGTGTTTGCAAAATACCTGTCTTGGTCTACAGAGCTGAAAACGCAAAACATTGATCTGTATACAAGCAATAAAAATTGGAACTAGTGTGCTGTGGTATAGGCTTGATTGTGGCATCTTTGTTAATGTGTCATGAGGCTTCTTATCTTTCACATTACAACGCAAGTTAGTATTTACTTTCAAGCATAAAATAACTTTTGTATGTTTTACTTGAATTTATATGTGCTAGATTGTTTATTCCATTGGTTTAAATTGAAGAAGAGATTTTGTACATAAATATATTAATTTTATTGCTGGAGATTTTTATTTTCAGCATTCTGACACTGACTGTGCTTCAGCTACAAATTAAAATATTGCATTTTACCAAATTGTCTATCTTTATTGATATAAACATGTATACTGTTGATGACGTTACTTTATAGAGGATATTTACTCTTTTACTGTGAATACCATAAATAATTTCATTGAGTGTAATGAAAACATCAATATTTTCACGAGTGCAAAGCATGAGTGAAAATTAGAATGTTTTCAATATGTGAGATGAAAATTTTTATGGTATTCTCTGAAAAAGAGAAATTTTTCTTATTTTATTTGTTTGTTTACATGCCAATGCTAGCTTCTGATGTAAAAACTAATGTCGCCAAACAAAACATGAATGTCATGGTGTCCACATTTAGTGCTTAATGTGAAGCGGTGGAGAGACAAAAACAAAAAGTTTTGGCAAACCAAAATTATCTTGTCACCAAAATGTTCCTTACATTCTAACTGAGAAAATGCATACCTGGTAAACACTTGATAGTTTTGCTCAGAAACAGATAGAGGAGTTACAAGAAAAAACAAAAAAATGGGATTGGCATCTGTTAGGGAAACAATGAAAACAACCGAAGTAATCCAAAATGAGGAATGAAAACAACATGACCATGTTACTTTTCACAAGTGAAAATACTGTATACTTTTTCTGTCAAGTTGTGAAAGTAACATTTTTATTTATTTGGGATATACAGTGATTTCACTGCTTGCAATTAAATGATTAAATATTTAATCAAAAAATTTAGACAGATACTTCTTAACAAATAATGTAGACCCAGGTCAAAGTGCTTCTAAAGGAGCTGACTTTTGATCACTCATGCAGTTAAATTAAACTGTCTTTCTTTTCAATGTTTCAAGTTGTATTTTAATATGTTTCCATCAACAGTATACATGTACTTTTGTTTTAAAAATCAAAAAAGTTATTCTACAATATGTACCAAAATACACAACATGACATGAGCAGCAAGCTCAGAAAATGTACCCTCAGCACATGTGTGCCAAGGGAAGATTCAAATCATACTACGCATTCGCGCAGTCTGATCAGAATCTTCACCGGTCACATTTCAGATAGCCAAGGATGCAGGGTTTATTTTATGCCAACAACAAAGATTTTGATCAGACTGCGCAAGCTGCAGGATTATTTTAGTCTTTGTTGGACACACATGTCAGAAGGTATGTTTCCTCAGGTTGTGGTTTATAGAACATGACAGCTTTTTCTTTTATCTTTCCGAAAGCCATTCTGTGATATTGAAGTTGCATCCATTTCACCTGTTATCCTTTACAATACAGTCGAACTTTGATAGCTCGAACATCTTTGGGACCATAGAAAATTGTTCGAGACATGGGTGGTTCGAGCCACTGAGGGTTAATTATGGTGCCAAGTCAGAAAGCAAATGGTGATAATTTAGGGATTTTGTTTTTCAATTTTCTACACTATAATTGTATGTTGAGTGTACTCATTAGAATTGCCTTGATGAGGCAATTCTAATGAGTACACACAACATACAATTTCATGATAAAATAAGAAAATTTCCCTAAATATTTTTTTCTTGAGCTATCAGAAGAACTTCGTAGGGACTGAAAAACGAGTTCGAATTAGCCATGGTAGATGAGCCATCGGTGTTCAAGCTATCAAGGTTCGACTGTAGGTATTTTCTTAAGTGTATAAGTCTAAGTGAGAATATATTTGATAGATAATAGTTTATCCCTTTTTTTTCTGGAAACCCACAAAAGGGTTATTCACAAACACTGCAGGACCAGATTAGACCCTGCATTATGAGGTGTCTGATCATGATCTTCTCTTTTTGAATTAATTACAGGAATTTCTATGAAACATAGAAATAATAAAATTAACCAGACACCCTGCTAGCGGATAACGACTGGTCCAAAGAGTTGTGGTAGAAGAGTCCACTTGTTGGATTAAAAATCAAATAATGAAAAGAATATTTCTTTTTTTAGTGGTGTTTTAATATTGGTACATTTGAACCTCGAATGGCTCGAACATCTTTGGGACCATGGAAATTCATTCTAGATATTGGTTGTTTGCACCACTGAGGGTAAGGGTTAATCATAGTGCCGTGTGGTTAGGTAAACTGACCGCGCTCGACATGACCCTACTGGGTTGACTGGGCCGTAAAACCTCAACACAAAAAAAAAAAAAAGGCTAGGAGACAAATGGGAAAAGTTTATGGATGTCTTTTCAATCTTCTGTAAAATAATGGTATATTGAGTGTACTCATTAGAATTGCTTCAATGATGCAATTAGAATTGCCTCATCAAGGCAATTCTAATGAGTACACACAACATACATTTTAATGGTAAAAAATAAGAACAATTCCTAAAATATCCCTAAACATTTGTTTTCTTGAGCTGTCAGAAGAGTTTCCTAGGCTCTCAAAAAGGAGTTCAAGTTAGCAACGGTGTTTGAATCATTGAGGTTTTACCATTATTTTTTTTTACAGGTTATCAAAAGAATGGAAACCTGTTTCATGTTGATTTATTCACTACATCTGTCATCTTCACTATTTATTTCAAAATGTACATACTTGTGTGTACATATCAGAGTGTGAAAGTACGATTTATGGTATTCTATATTAAATTCTGTGTAGGAATGAATTTCATTTTTGTGGTAAATGTCGGCAGATCTCTCACAAACTCATCATGAAATCAAACCTATATAATTTTGACCCCTTCATATCGTAAAACTAGGGTTTACAGGGGTGTACGTTATTTTTCTTATATCTGCTCAAAAACATAGATTGTTGGTACTTGTTAGAACTGCCTCAGTGAGGGGGTTCTAATCAGTACCCACACTCTATGTTTTAAGCAAAAATATGAAAATAGAATATTTATCCAAAAACTTTCAGTTTTTGGTGGTGAAATTTTCAATATATTTGAATAGGCCTGTTTTTCTGATGGAATAAAGCCCAAATAATTCACTTTTTGACTGATTTGCTAGCATTTAACATCGATAACACCCGCAAAAATAAAATTTCTTTCTCATAATTCAACCCAAGTCATATCTATATAAAAAATTTGGGTAAAATTGCTCATTTTAAAAATATCCACCAAGAAAATAGTTCCTCATTGGATGTATTGAAGTATAAATCTCATTTTCAAATTGCTCTGAGTGACAGTCAAATTGTACTATTTAAAAAAAATTGTAATCCTGTTGAGTTAGAGTTATATGAAAATTTAACTGTGTAGTTGTATTCATTAAGCAAGAATGGAAGTAGGCACAGGATGAGGCTCTGGCCACACAGGATGAGGCTCTGGCCACACAGAATGAGGCTCTGGCCAAACAGGATGAGGCTCAGGCCACACAGGATGAGGCTCTGGCCACACAGGATGAGGCTCTGGCCACACAGGATGAGGCTCTGGCCACACAGAATGAGGCTTTGGCCACACAGGATGAGGCTTGGCCTCACAGGATGAGGCTCTGGCCACACAGGATGAGGCTTTGGCCACACAGGATGAGGCTCTGGCCACACAGGATGAGGCTTGGCCTCACAGGATGATCTGAAACTACACATTCTGAATATGCCAGAAGACATGTTTTGCCTTGACCTAGCCCATATTACTATGAAATTTGTCCTTGTTTGTTAAATTTGTTCTTGTTCCCATGTACAACATATTTGTTCTCAGACTACTGCCCAATGAGTTATATTTTTAACTTTTAATCAGTATAATATGTATTCATGTAGCTATACCATATTTCCTCTGTTTAGTTGGGGACTGGATAATATTCTGCATACCAATCCCCTTTTGAACAGGGGCCTTTGCTGGAGAAAAGAATTCCTTCCCCTTTAGAGTAGACCCCTTTTTAGTAAGGGTGTATTATTTTAAGAACTTAACATGTCTGATTTGTGATTGCATGTTAATCCTTGTCCTGCTGAACTCAGATATGCCCTGCTTTTACAAACAGTATAGATCCAGATCAGTTGGCTTCTTCAGAAGCCAACTGATCTGAATCTGCACTGTTTGTCATTAAGTATGTGAAATTGTGTCAACAACCTTGGTAAAGTAATCTGATTGGCTGAAAATTAGCAGTGGGCTTGGTATCTTAACCCTTCTGTTTCTGAACACGACATGCTCTGTCTTAGCAAACAGTGTAGATCCAGATCAGTTGGCTTCTGAAGAAGCCAACTGATCTGAATCTGCACTGTTTGTCATTAAGTATGAGAATGTGTGTCAACAACCTTGATCAAGTAATCTGATTGGCTGAAAATTAGCAGTGGGCTTGGTATCTTAATTTAGTCAGTAAGGCAAGAGTTAATAAATCAGAGCCATCTATGGGAAGGCTGTCAGAATACTCTTACCCACATTTGTATTTTCCCCTAAAATTCCTTTGTATAGCTGTTTGTTGTTTGGTCTTGCTTGTGCAGAGTGGCAGCCTGTATATGATTTCATCTCACATGTATAGTGGTTTTACACATATCTCCATAGGTGATGTTATTTGCAGTTGAGTTTGTTTTACCAACACATTGTGATCCAACAAATTTGTAGGCAGAATGTGGATATCTGGACAAGGCAGCATAGACACAGGGTATGTTCTGGTCAGGACATTTTTAATCCCACTGGAGGTCAAATTCTGCTCATGACTGGTTCTTCAATGCACAGAGCCTATAATTATCACATTTCTGTCATCTATAGGACTTAGATAATCTTGAAACAGACATGAACATCAACTCATCATCATTATGCATTTGCTGCATTTTTTTTCAGTGGTTCCTTATCACTTTTCTTGCTTAAAAAATTAAATGCCATGCTGATTTCAAATTGTCAGCCAATCAGATTACTTGATCCAGATTGTTTATATAAATTCACATACTGAATCGCAAACAGTGCAGATCCAGATCAGTTGGCTTCTTCAGAAGCCAACTGATCTGGATCTACACTGTTTGCAAAGGCAGAGCTTATCCAGATTTAGCAGGACAAGGGTTAAGATAATTAAACTGCCTGCACAGTCGGGGAAGACACTGCCCCCCTTTATTGTACAATGCCTAGTCCTTAAGTTAAATTAAAGGTTTACCGTATTTTATTCTAAATATAAGGAAACCAAAACTCTTTACCATACTTGTCCTATGATTTGAAAAAGTGTTCCACTAACTGTTGATGTGTTTAAAACATTGCTGGATGAGTGGCAAACAGTGTAGACCCTGATCAGATGCCACATTCTGTGGCATCTGATCTGGGTCTACACTGTTTGCTCAAGCCTGTCCCAATACTTAGTGTTATTACACTACATGAGATAAATATGGTGAACTCTAGAGCACCAATCAAATTCTACTACATAATCATTAAAATGTATAAATGAGAGGTTGATTGTGAAAATATTAATAAACATGTCTCTGTTTTCTTTGTGTTAATTCTCGTTTGTAGCCCACTTTGGGGAAGACAACATATTCTCATACAGCTTGTTGCAAACAGTAAAGGCATAGATCAGCCTGAATGTCCATTTTGATCAACGTCCTTTACTATAAAGGTTCTATAACGTTCTGAAATTGTGTACTGTAGCTACCCTTAATTTACCCCAAATATTCTGACTCCTTGACCCCTTACTAGATGTCTCCTAAAATTTGAATGGGTCAATTTTACTCCTTGTTGTGTCTAGAAACTGCTTGACGTGTGGCAAACAGTGAAGACCTAGCATTCTGTGGCATCTGATTTAGTCTACACTGTTTGCTCAGGCCTATATTTCTCTGATAGCAATATTTTTCCTAAATGTTTGGAAAGACATGCCAAAGCATACAGTGTAGTCCCAGATTATATGCTACAGAACAATTAGCACTCTTGGTGAAATTTCAGCAGAGGACATTTTGAAATATTTTCTTATTATTCCTAGAAAAAAGGTTTTGACATGTCATGCAAATGGTCTCCTTAGGTTAGAAGACCATTTGCAAGGAGACCGTTTGCATGAAATATTAACGCCTACTTTCTGGGAAGGTAAGAAAAATATCATTAACTGGTCATCCACTGAATTTGTCCAGAGCATCTGTAAAGCTAATTTAGAAGCTAAGTAATGTGTCCTATTTTCATATTTTATTTCATGAAATTGCACTCATAAGCATGTATATAAATAAAATCTATAAATATAGGCATGATTAGGAAACATGTAAATCAAATTAGCAAGTTTACCTTCAAAAAATAAAACAAATGCATACTGTATTGTCTGTAATATTGAACCTGGAGGAGTTAGAATTTACAAATAACAATGTATATGATAATACCTTGCAACTATCATGTGGTGGGCAGATGACACAAAAATTAAAGAAATTTGCCCATTAGTAATTCCACTATGTCACAGCACATACCAAGTTTGGTGAACATCCACTGATATTTACTCAAGTTGTCCAGAAATGAAAATATGGATGGATGGATGTAGGACAGACGGAAGGACGGACACACAGACGACCAGTGAGAGACCATAATACCTGCCACTATCATATGGTAGGGTGCAAAAAAAATGGGGCATCTGTGAGACAGAATTCGTAAAGCCAGGAAGAAAGCTTGAAATAAATATAGTGATATCCTAAACAGGCTTTTATGGTCCTTTATGATAACTGAGCCAATTCTGGGACCTTTGAATATTTGAGGATCAGAAAACTTGTCACTTCAGCTGTTTTCAGTTTTGAGAGTGTGATAGGTGTTCCCAAGGGTCATTCATTTTAGAATCTTATAAATAACCCTTGTCATGCTGAATAAATTAAGATGCCACACCCACTTCTAATTTTCAGATAATCGGATTACCTGATCCAGGTTGTTGGTATGAATTCAAATCTGAATGGCAAACAGTGCAGATCCTGATCAGTTGGCTTCTTCAGAAGCTGAAGAAGCCAACTGATCCGGATCTACACTGATTGCAAAGGCAAGGCATATACGGGTTTAGCAGGACTAGGGTTAACCTATAGCATGCAACAGGGGAGGTAAATTTCTAGATATGGCCTGATCATAGATCTTGAGACACTGGCTTTAAAAGCTTAAGCTGAAAATATGATCAAAGCAGGGTGCATTCCAATTTCCTACATAGGTTCAGATAAAACAACCATTCATGATTATTTTATTTTTGCTCCCAAGTAGATCTAGGAACTCACTGGAGTTACCATGTGTAGGCAATCCCAATAAGTAGCCACAAAATATACTTGAAATGAACTTTTCAAATTTTGGACCAGTGTGGTGTCTTATGGTATCCAAATATTGTGGGCAGATATGTTATAGTGGCAGCCGAACAGCTCAGTCGGAATGGTAATCAGAGGGTCCAGGGTTTGAGCACTGGAACTGCTGTACATTTTTCTCATTCTGCAACCACGAGCACGATCAAGCAGTTATTTAACCTTTTATTCCTAATTCTGATGTGGATTCTTCTGTCCACTGATGCAAATAGGGGTTTCAGTCTAAACAGACCTCATATTGGTCAAGAGTTTTCAGGCTTGAAATTCCTGATTTTAAAGCCTGAAACTGAATTTTTTTTTACATAAAGTTATTAGAAAAAATCAAAATCTTAAAGCCTGAAATCAGGACCAGGCCTGAAAAGTATGAGGCCTTGTCTAAAATAAAAAAAAACAACAAAAAAAACGGAATGGCAAGCAGTGTAGATCCTTATGAAATGGCTCATTATGGATCTACCATGTTTACACAGGTACAATGTATCTGTTTTGAGCTAATGGGTTGAAAGGGTTAGATTATACATATGAAATATTCTTAATTTATTAGTATGTAATCAATTTTTATCACATAAGACATAAAATATACATTGTGATTTATTAGTAAACATTTTTTTATCACAGACATAAGACATAATAAAAGTTTATTTGTATTTTTAGTAAACCAATTCAATCACATACATCTTTAATAACTTCTTTAACCTTTACCACTCTCTGGGCATTTTCAGCAGATGACAAATTGATGATATTTTTCTTATTTTTTCCAGAAAACAGGATTTGACATTTCATGCAAATTGTCTCCTTTGGAGACAATTTGCATGAAATGTCATATCCTGTTTTCTGGGAAAAATAAGAAAAAATATTTCAAAATGTCGTCTGCTGAAAATTTTACCCAGAGTGCTAAGCGTTAACCATTAGCACACTGGGCAAATTCAACAAATGACAAACTGATTATCTTTTTCTGATTTTTCTCAAAAAAAAACAGGGTTAGATATTTCAAGAAATTGTTGCTTCCATAGACAATCTGCAAGAAGTCAAACCCTATATTCTGGGAAAGTTAAAACAATATTTCAAAATGTCATCTGTCGATTTTTTTACCCAACATGCTAAGTTTTATAACAAATTATTTTAATATGCATGAAGTCTGCTTACAAAGTGTGCAGTTCTGTTTTCTAGCGCTGTAATGCCAAATTAGATGATATCTGATAAAGCAACTATTTCCAAGGTGTTACTTTTTTATGCCACCATCTGTGGCAAACATTTGCCTTGTCCTTGTGTGTGTGTGTATGTATGTATGTGTGTGCGGATGTGTGTGTTACCAAAATCATGTCTGGTCTATAACTTTGTTATTCCTTGATGGATTTTGTAATTACTTGGCAGAAATGTTTCCCATCATAGCAGGGACCCAGGTCCAAAGCTCCAAGGTCAAGGTCACACTTAGAGGTGAAATGCAAAAAATGTTGTATTCACATTATGTCTATACACAATACTCATTTGTGTGTACCATGGCATATAGCAGGTATCCATTTAAATGGTTTTCTTATTTCTTTACAAAAAATATATGTTATTAGCATGATTCTAATAAGTATCATATGTTTTCTTGGATTGATTGATTGTGTTGGGGTTTAACGACACATCAAGCCTTGTGGGTCATTTTGTGTCGTCTCCCAGAGAAAGGGAGAAAAGAGATAGAAGAGATAGTAGAGGAGATGAAAGAGACGATTAGGGAAGAAATAGGAACAGGAATGAAAGTGAAGAAACAGAAGAAATAAAAACATTCCCCCTCTACCCTTACCTGCTACAAGAATAGCAGGCCTTGCCCAACTGTAAGCCAATTTCAGTTGGACGCCCCGGTGACGTAAGATACAGGACACCATTGCCACTCCCGACCACCCCCATGTTTTCTTGATACTTTTCTTACTTTTCCATGTTTTCTTGGAAAAGTAAGAAAAGTATCAATACTTTTTTTATTAATACTTAGCACTCTGAGTAAAATTTTCAGCAGTCGACATGTTGATATATTTTTTATTAATGCTTAGTACTCTGGGTAAAATTTTCAGCAGACAACATTTTGAAATTTTTTATTAATGCTTAGCACTCTGGGTAAAATTTTCAGCAGACAACATTTTGGAATATTTTTTATTAATGCTTAGCACTCTGGGTAAAAGTTTCAGCAGACAACATTTTGAAATATTTTTTCTTATATTCCGAGAAAACAGGATTTGACATTTTATGCAAATTGTCTCCAATGGAGACAATTTGCATAAAAATGTCAACTTCTGTTTTCTGGGAAAAATAAGAAAAATATCACAAATTTGTTGTCTGCTGAATTAGCCCAGCGAGTGGTAAAGGTGAGGCCCTCCCAGAGGTTATGGGGAACAGGGGAATAATGTAATTTATTTCAGGGGGAACAGGGGAACACATCTAAAAATGAAGAGAACAGGGGAACAAATGTAATTTTGGGGTGCAGGGAACATAGAAAATTAAGATTTTGATTTTGGGGAACAAGGGAAAATGCTGAAATACTTCAGGGGAACAAGGGAATAGGTTCCCCACCCCAACCGACACACACACACACACACACACACACACACACACACACACACACACACACACTCTAGAGGGCCTTAAAGGTTAAAAAGCACCATATCTAGGGCTATGTTTATTTTATTGTCTATAAAATCTAATAAAAAACGATGTACTTAAAGGCCACAGCCAGGCAAGAGTACAACCATAACAGAAATATTATCTTTAGCCCCAGCTAAGAGGGCTGCTTGTACGAGATGCTCTGCCATCATTTTGGCTTGATCTCTCTGCACTTGTTCCTTTGTTAATGGGCCGCCAGTCATTGAAATACGAGATATAGTCCCAGGAAAAGGTGACATGTTGTCAATACATGTATCAACATCCGCTTCATTCCCAGAATCCTCATCACCATGACGACTGCCAATTTCTGTCTGCATGTCATGGTCAATGTACCGTTTGGAAACTTTCTGTCCAGAACTGGGCTTAGAACTTAGTGTAGGAGTTGAATGATGGAATTCTCTTTCCCTTTCTAACTGTTTTTCGTGGGTTTCACTGCCAGTAATAGAAATCTTTGGTGTGCTGACCTCTGACCTTGACCCTGACCTTGCTTTTTTGTCCTCATCTTGACCTTCAGTAGCCCCCTCCATCACTGATTGAAGGGCAGGACTTTTGTGAGTGCCTGAGCGGAGTCTCTCAACACTGACCTTCCTCTGCCTCGGGGTATCCATACTAGAAAATGAAACTCGTCTTGAATTTGGTTCTGACTGTTGTGCAGGGGAATATCTGTTCCATTCTTCCAACAAAGGTTTCAAGGTCGAGTTGACTTTGCTTGGAGGTGGAATCTGGTTGCTTGGCAACAACTTAAATATTAAGAAGGGAGTAAACAGTAACACTATTATTCAGCATATACATGTAAAATAAGGATATTTTTCACTTGTTTTAATACTTAATGAAGGATTCTGTATTTATTGAACTATTCTGACACCTAAGCTCCTTACCACAGCTGTCCAAAAATGTAAACAAGTCCATTTTACAAACTGCTGACATATCTAAAATTTGATGAATGAAAGCAAACAGTGCAGACCCTGATCAGATTCTGTGGTGTCCGATCTGGGTGGGTCCACACTGTTTGCCTTAGCCTATCTTTCCCAATACTTAGGTTAAATTCAGCAAGAATTATCTTATTTGCACAAGTTTCAACTGTTTTCTAATCATGTAATAAGCATAGCTCTTGATAAGATGTTTTTTTCAATCCAAAAGTATTGATATTTTCTTATTTCTCCACAAAAACATATGTTGTGGGTACTCATTGGAAGTGTCTCATCGAGGTGCTTCTAATGAGTACCCACAACATATATTTTCATGGAGAAATAAGAAAAATATTATACCTGATATCTAGACCTATGAATGAGTTACAATTATTTATCATATTCACCCTTAGTACTCTGTCAGCCAGGCCTGAGCCTATTCTAAACACAGATCAGATGCTGCTGTCTGATTATACAGGTTGTAAGTCACTCATCCTGATTTCTGTATCAGGGGTGGATTCATTCAGAGGTGTGTGTTTGTGTGTGTGTGTGTGTGTGTGGGGGGGGGGGGGGGGGAGGGTGCGGTTCAACTGAGGCCCCCTTGACTCAAAATTTCATTTTCAAGAGAAATTGTGGATAAATCTGATAAATTTGGGATACCATATTTACCCTAAATATTCACAACCATTACTCTTTATCTTATAAGGTCCATTTTGCTACCTAAGAACGTGTGTAAAATTGCTGGATGAGCGGCAAACAGTGTAGACCCAGATCAGATGCCACATTCTGTGGCATCTGATCTGGGTCTGCACTGTTTGCTTAAGCTTATCTACCCACATACGTAAAGTAAGTATGATAAGTTGATAAAATCGAACCCCCGAAGAAATCATCCGTACCTACAAAACAATGCATCCCTCATTTGTAACTACTGAATCCCGGCCAATACCCACCAACCATTATAGCTGGGTAATGGATAGCTGTGGGGAGCTTATGGATTTAAACTTCAGGATCCTGGAGAATTTCTGAGGTGGTTCTATTGAATCATATTACCGTACTTACTTCATGTATTTGGACTGACAGACCTGAGCAAACAGTGTAGACCCAGATCAGATGCTGAAGAACGCAGCATCTGATATAAGTCTTCACTGTTTGCTACTCACCCAGCAATTGAGTCCTCCGTGAAATCACCTGACCAGTAAATGACACCAAAATCTGACCAACCAAAATAGCTTACCAGTTAACGGTTAATGTTACTGCTTAGACAAACAATATTACCTATGTACTTTTTCATTGATAAATACAGGTACGAATGCAGTTTTCATTGACAAATACAGGTATCACGATATTGTTTGTCTAAGGATTTACGCATGGGCGTGGTTATCGCCTTCTGGCGGAGGAGTCAATTTTACACACATTCACAGGTAGTAAAATGGACTTGCTGAAGAGTATAAGCTAAAGTGTCCAACATTTCTCAGATTTATCCAAAATTTCCCATGAAAAAGAAATTTTGAGTCAAAGGGGGGGTTCATATGAACCCCACAAAAACCCATCTAAATCCACTCCTGAGTGGAGCTTAGGAGCTGATCCGGTGGCTCTGTGGTTACCAATATGACTGGCGTGCATAACAACCAAACATACCCTGAGTAGAAGAGATGCTGCCTCTTGCTTTGAGAAAACTTCCCAGACTCCATTTGTTGCCAGAATCATGAATTGTGCATACTGATCAATGGGTACACAAGTGGTGTATGGTTCGACCAGAACACATTTCTTCAACTTCTTGTCACCGTGGTTACCAAGTCCTCTGGTTGTCAGAATGACACCATTAACTAGAGTCTCCCTGTTACTCTCACTAATGTCTGCACCTGAAGAAAATTTATGGTAATATTGTCTTAAAATTTTGAAGGCTAAATAGCCTTCAAAATTTTAAGACAATTACCATAGCCGCTAACTTTTTTGATAAAATGATATACTGTATGTAACTAGTGCAGACCCACTTCAGATGGGACATGAGAAGCAGTCTAATAAAGGTCTACACTAGTGTCTGTATTTTCTGAACCACACACATATATACACATGCTAACACACACACACACACACACACACAAACACACACACAAAAAAAACAAACAAAAAAAAAAACAGGCAAAACAATATTGAATAAAGTATTTGAACTGGGAATACTGACATTTTCATCACCAACTCAAAACAAATCACTTAACCATTTAAGTGCCATGCAAGATATTTTTGTTGGGAAATAAAAAAATGATCGGCACTTTTTTGGCAAAAAAAGCGCCTTTTCCAGAGTTATGCATATTTTTTAATCGTCTCTAGGCAGACAATTAGGCATTAAATGCAAACCCATATTTTCTCTGAAAAAAACAAAACAAAAAAAAACACACACACACACACACACACACACAAAGACAACAAAAAAACATCTAACCCTTCTCATGTTGAATAAATTAAGATGCCATGCCTAGTTCTATTTCCAGCCAATCAGATTACTTGATCCGGGTTTTTGATAGAAATTCACATATTTAATGACAAACAGAGCAGATCCAGATCAGTTGGCTTCTTCTGAAGCCAACTGAGCTGGATCTACACGGTTTGCTTAGACAAGGCATGTTGTGTTCAGCAAGAGAAGGGTTAAATAAGTCAAAATGCCATCTGTTGCTGTTGTTATAATGTCTGGCAAAGTTTTTCACAGATATTAACCAAAATTTATGATGGGTGGACTCTTCAACCAAAACTTTTTGGACCAGTCAATTTCCAACAGCAGGGTTTCGATCTGGTTAGTTTTTATTATTACTATGTTTTATAGAAATTTCTGTTTTTAATACAAACAGTGTAGACCCTGATCAGATGCCACATCTGCAGCATCTGATCAGGGTCTGCACTGTTTGCCTATTATTTTTTTGCGGGGTTTCCCAACTAAAATGGGTTAAATTAGATTTTAGAACCATACATTTACTAACCTTCTTTTATTACTCTCGATTTCTCCTTATCATTGTTCGGTGTGTGGTCTTTAGTGATTGTATAGGCACGATTACCTCTCACCAGCACTGCATGGGTGTTTCCTGAAGAGAATTAATCAGTTAATCAATCAATCATTGAATCAATCCATCAAGTATTGAACCAATCAATCATTGAATCAATCCATTATTCAATCAATCCATTATTCAATCAATCATTGTGGTCTCTAGTGATTGTATAGGCCCGGTTGCCTCTCACCAGCACTGCATGGGTGTTTCCTGAAGAGAATTAATCAGTTAATCAATCAAAAATTGAATCAATCCATCAAGTATTGAACCAATCAATCATTGAATCAATCCATCATCATGATCTCTAGTGATTGTATAGGCCCTGTTTCAGCTCACCAGTACTGCATGAGTGTTTTCTGAAGATATTGAATCATTTAATCAAACACTGAATCAATCAATCAATTATTGAATCAATCGGTCATTGAATCAAGCAATTATTGAATCAATATTGAATCAAATCAATTCATCAATCAATCAATCAATCATTGTGTGGTCTTTAGTGATTGTATTGGCCCTGTTTCCTCTCACCAGTACTTATGAATGTTTCCTGAAGAGAATCAATTGGTTAATCAATCACTGAATCAATCAATCAATCAATCAATCAAATTAATAGTAAGTGCTTCAATATCAGAAAACGTACCTTTAAACATGTGCACCCAGCAAAGACTCAAATCAGCCTATGCATACATTGTATGTGCAGTCTTATCAGAATTTTCATTATACACATGAAGAAATTACAGATCCTTGGCTATCCAAAATGTGCATAGTAAATATTCTGCACAGAGTGCACAGATGCACAGGCTGATCAGAATCTTTGCTGGACACACACGTCCGGAGGCACATTTCTGATAATGCAGGCTGGTATAATGAAAGAATAAGCTGACAATTCAAATACAGTATTTGACCGAATTACCACACATACCCCTATAAGCACACAGTCAAGCAGTTTAGTGGGCTTCAGATTGCTGTCTGTTTAATATTATCTACTTCTTTTTAATACTCTTCATGCTATGGGCAGATTCAGTAAATGATGAACTGATGATATTTTCTAATTTTTTTTTCATTGAAAATAGGATCTGACACTTCATGCAAATTGTCTCCTAAGGAGACAATTTGCATGAAGTGTCAAATCCTATTTTCTAGGAAAAATAAGAAATATTTTTCAAAATGTCTTCCGCTGAAATATTTACCCAGCAGCAAAATGTTAATAGTATATGTTGTGGGTACTAATCTAAGTTGAGGCAATTCAAATGAGTACCCACAGCCTCTACTTTTATAAACTTGTTGAGGTAGTTCAAATAGTACTGTAGTACCCACAATATATGCTTTTATAAAAGAAAATCAGATCAGATAAGCATCATTGAATACGCCCCTCAGATCCCGAACTCCTCTGCCCATATTCTTTAAAGTGTGCCCTTATTAGGAAGATATTTTACTACATTTTTTTTCCAGTACCTAATTCAACCTAATTACTGTACATGCTCCTATAAGTGCACAGTCAAGTAATTTAGTAGTCTTAAGATTACCTACTTCTTTATATAAAAAAAAAAAAAAAAAAAAAAAAAAAAAAAAAAACATGTTATGGGTACTCATTTGAACTGCCTTGACAATCAACATATGCTTTTATAAAGAAAATCAGAAAACAATATCACATAAACATCATTAAATATATGCTCCTCATGGAGTCTTCGACTGATCTTTATTTAAAGCAAGTGTGCCCTTATTAAAAAGATATTTTACTATAAATTTTTTCCAGCAATTTTGAAAAACTTATGAGCACAGTATGGTAATTAAGTAAATAAGATAAATAATTTGTTGATACCCAACTTATCTTGAGCTAAGAATATGTACCTGGAAGAGGGCTAAAATAAGAATGAAAATATTTTTTACTAATCGACTTTGAGTTGATGATCAGTCAGCTTTACAAAGCCAATGATCCACTGTGAAATTTTAGCCGATTCCCAACACTATACATGTATTGTGTGTGTACTGATCAGGAGTTCCTCATTCAAGCACTTATAGTGAGAACCACTACATAGCCCCAGATAAGAGGGAGTATCCGCATAATAATTTCTTTATTTCTAAAAATAAACTATGTTGTGGGTATTTATTTGAAGCGCCTCATCGAGACACTTCTAATGAGTACCCACAACATAAGTTTTTATTGAGAAATAAGAAAAATATCAATACTTTTTGGTTAAAAAAAGTGCCTTATCTGGAGCTATGCACACATATGATTTCATGACAAAATAAGAGTTATCTAGATTTCCTTTTATATCATGGCCCTAAATAGGGTGCATTTTGAACCCCCAAAAATATTGATACTTTCTTAATTCACCATGAAACATATATTGTGGGTGCTCATTAGAACAAGGCACTTCTAACGAGTACTCAAAATATATGATTTTATGGAGAACTGGAGAAAATTATCCCAGAATTATCATCAAATACTCTCCTTAGCAAGTTGTCTGCCACTTATTTGAATTTTAGGATAATTATGGGTGAGTAGTTAAGCTGTCCCGATTTTAAGGTTTGTTTGTGTTGAGGTTTTACGGCCCAGTCAACCCAATGGGGTCCTGTCGAGCGCGGTCAGTTTACCTAACCACACGTTTACTGGGCAGGCTTGGTTCTCTAAGCGGTTAACCAGTATTGTGCACATTCTTTCGCCAGAAACCCGATTTTAAGGTAAGTTCAGCAACCAGGCTAAATGTTAACTTACCCACATTTGCTAGATGAATCATGCCCATATCTTTAGGTGGTTCAAACCCACCATAAACACTATCAGTCTCTTTCTCTGTTTCTTCCTTTTCTCCCATCTCTCCAAAAACCTTCCCATATTTCTCATCCACTTCCTCTTTGATGCTTTGAATCACTGCTGTAACAGCTGAACAGCCACTCCAGCGAATTTTTGAATGTTCATCTTTTCCATATGATAAAAGAATGTCCAACAAATAATAGACTTTACGGAGTGCATATTTCATCTTTAAAGCAAATGGGTTTTTTTCTTTCTTTTTCTGTTTAACAGTCTGTGACTCTTTTCCCTCTCTATCAATGTTTTCTGAGATTCCATCATCTTCCTTCATTAATTCTTCATACTTGCTTTCACAAATATTTATAATGTTTTGAATGATATCTACACTCTCATCATAAAGTATTACTCTTTCACTGTGAGAAGTGTTAGGTCTATCAAACTTGTAGTTGGATAGATTTGTAACCATCGCTAAATTGCTAGTAATAGTGGACTTTGTATGAGGATCAAATTTCATCATTTCATGTAGAAGCAGTTTATGCAATTCACTGGCAGCCACTTCCGCAGCAAATCTCCCATGATAGCCATCAAACAGTCCAACATAACATTTATTTCGATCTTCTCCGAAGCAGTCTTGGAAAGCCCTAGCATCTTCCATCTGTGACTTCCATCTTTCATTACCACTAGCAGCAATACCCACTGCATAAGCACAATCTGGACTGCAATTTAGAGCAATACCTTCAACATTGGCATCAACATCTTCTCTCAATTGTCTCAACTCTTCAAAAGTACCATCTATGATTGATTTAAGATATTCAAAAGCATCATTTATCTTTTCAATATCTTCTCGTTTAACAGGATTTTCTTTAGAGGCTGCAGATTTAAGTTTACGTAAAACAGCATTCCTCCTTTTAAGTAAAGCCTCTGAGGTGTCTGGAAAATCCTTTGTATACTTTAATGTTGACAGAGCTGAATGAAATTGTCGGTGTTCTTTCAAAGAAGGTAGATCAACAAAGGAGAAACATTTTTCACATCTGATGGAAATATCTGGACCAGGACGGTTGGGAAAATCAGGCAACATTGTCTCGGGTGTTTCTGTAAAAAGAAATAAATAAAATAGTTCAGAGCTCAAAAGTTATTTTGCACATAAAAAACAAAGGCAGTTTGCAAATTTGCAACAAAATTACCATATTCGACCTAATTACTGCACTATGCACTTTGGCTTTTCAAAATTACTGGGAAAACTTGTGGTAAAATACGTGTCCAACAATACTAAGGGTATACTTAAAAAAAAAAATCAGCAAGGAACTTATCTAATCATCACGAAAACATGCCCATATAATTTTGACCCCCTTAAACTCCACTTTTATATAGTAAAACTGGGGTTAACAGGTGTATACATTATTTTTCTTATTTCTGCTCAAAAACATAAATTGTGGGTATTCGTTAGAACTGCCTCGGCGAGGCAGTTCTAACGAGTACCCACAATCTATATTTTGAACAGAAATATTAAAAATATTAGATTTCTTTATCTGGAAACTTTCAGTTTTTGGTGGTGAAATTTTCAATATATTTGAATAAGCATGTTTTCGTAATGAATGTTAATATGATGTTTTTGTATTTTTAGCTTTCTTCTGATTTATCCTCATAAAAGCATGTTGTTGGTAACCATTTCAATGCAATTCAAATGGATACCCACAAATTGATGCAATTCAAATGGGTACCCACAAATTGATGCAATTCAAATGGGTACCCACAACATATGCCTTTATACAGAAGCAGACATAATATACACTAGCTGTAATCTGAAGACTACAGAACTGCTTGACTGTGTGCTTACAGGGGTATGTGTGGTAATATGGCCGAATACGGTATACTGACATCATTTTCATAGCTCAGGAAAAGAGGGTGCAACAGGAAAGTAGTTTTCTTATTTCTCGATGAAAACAATATTATGTTGTGGGTACTTATTAGAAGCGCCTCTACAGTACACACAACATAAGTATATTTCATGGAGCAATAAGAAAAAAAAATTTTTTTGGTTAAAAATATTGCTTTATCTGGAGCTATGACAAGGTGATTCTAAATGAAGAAAAAAATTTGTTTTCATAAAAAATAAGAAAATATCAATTTGTATACTCCTAAGGTCAGAGCATTAGAGAAGTATCGGATTATTTTTCTTGTTTCTCAGGAGCAGATGCAGACGGGGATTGGGTGGTGGAGGAGGGGACCAGTGGTAATTTGGTCAAATCCAGCCTCTTCAAAAATCATCCTGGATCTGCCTCCGCTGGTATCAGTTTTCTTCCCTCATATCTCACATAGTATAAGAATGGTTTGACAAGGCACTTCTAATTTAAATACCCACAACATATTTTCTGTGGTGTAACAATATACTTGTGGGACGAACAAAGAGTCAAATTCAGTGCTGTGAGACTAATTTCTATTTGGAGTTATTCACATAATAAAAGATGTACCTGTTCTCCACACATCTTTGCTCCATACATCATGTGTCGCATCACGGACACTGTGATCTGATCTCTCTAATTCCCTGATGCCAGCCTGGGGATTTCCCCCATGAGCAGGGGGCATCAAGACATCTGCCATAACTGATTCTTTCAGATTGTCAGATCCTACAATATAGTTTAAATAAATGAAAAATTAGTACTAAAATATACCAAAGGGGCTAAATACACATTATGTTAACAAGAAACCCCAGACAGTTCCTTACTAAAGGGTACACTCTAAAAGACACAGATATTCTATGCCTTACTCAAGAGTAAACTCTCATAAAAACTCATTCTTCCCTAGAGAACAGCCTGTATCTGGAATAATCTCCCACCTGATATTGCCTTTAGTCCTGATCAGAACATTGTTCATTATTCATGACCCTGCAATGTACCTACTTATTTTACTGCTGATACTTATACCTACCTTCCAATTGCTTCCTTTTTTGATTCTTTAAGACTGTTAAAATGTCATTTTTTATTTATTTATTTTTTTGTTACCATTTCCACACACACCCCATGCAATACTCTTTATTGAGGTGTTTGAAGTACCTGGCAGATTCAGGCACTTCCACTTTTCGCATAGGCCTTACAGTTATGTACATATAGTTACCTGAATTTGGAGCCACTAACCCCTTTTTTTTCTATATATATTGCTGTAGCATTTGCTGGGTCTTTCATGAAGTCAAGCATAGTGGTCACCCATCCTGGTACTAACCATGATGTATGTTGCTTAACTTCATGAAAAAGGTAATCACTCTATCAACGTTGCCATAAAAGTTAGCTTCCACAGCAAGACTGTAGAAGTGATTTATATACCTAATCTATTTCATGCCATATGCCCATGTTGGTATTTTAGGCAGGCCTTCCTAGGTAGAAACCAGTATTAAACAATGTGGATAAAGTATTTTGCTCAATGACACAATACTTCTGCTAATGTGCTAACTCTTGATCTTGATTCCGATGCTATACCAATGTATCACAGCCCTCCAAGTTGAACCCTGGACCCATAAGGGTATATATATATCTATCTTCAGTGTTATCTCCTTTTGGTAGCTGACCATAGGTATTTGAGGAACAAATGGAAGCTACCTAAATGGATGGGTGGCTGGTTTGGCATTTCAAGTGTCATACGCTAGAACTGCCATTTACAAGTAGTTTTTTCCCAGACACTACAAGGCTCCCTGCATCTAAAATCTCCTCTGCTGAAAGTTCTGAGGACCCTGTCGCTAGATTCACTTGTGAGATCTAGAGGCTAGTGTTTGCAATCGTTGGCCATAGTGAATGAATGTCTATTGATTGAATGTCTCTGAGGTGCACCTCTCCAATGATTAGTACCGACCGACAACACATGCAGTCTGAATTTTAAATTACATTCTTGTGGAACCTACGAACTAACAACCTAAAAATGACTGACTGATTTTGCAGTTTATTAAAAATATTTCAACTAAGAATGTTTTAACATTATTTGAAGATTCTTTAGCATTACGATGTCTACATTTCGTCTGTCTGCTCTCCAGTCTACCCCAATTACAGATTAATTTCTGTTTCCAGGTGCGATGTAAACATTGACTGGTATCAAACATCTAATGACATACTTTATAATCCAGAGGTAAAGTTTTCCGAACCGGTCTACTTTGGCTGTTGTTTTCTCCACCTACGTCAAAGCTAGTTTATTGGTTATGAGGAATGCGCGTACCATCATATACATGCTGTTAAGTAGCAGACTCAAAAGCGTTACAAGTATTCGGAGTGTGACCCACCAATAAACACATTTTAAAATTGTATTTTGTGGTCCTTAAACCAATTTACACTGCCTGAATTTCATTTGTCTATAGCTCTATGTTTTACCCCCATGAAAATTCCTGAAAAAAAAAAGAAATATAAAAGGATACAATCATGAAGGACAGCCATTCTGAGGCACCGAAAAAAAAAGAGAGCCAAACAATGACAAATTAAAATGGCACATTTGCAATATCCGAAGTACAAGCCCTGCTTACCTACTTATCTGCCTACCTACATCCTACAGCACCCTGATAATTTCGGTGACAGTCTCATACATGTACACCTTTAAGTTGGCACACGATAAAAGGGCCTTATGGCTTCCCGGTTTGAGCTTCTTCAAATGCGCATGCACAGTCCCATATCTGAGCTACAGACATCCGTGTTTTGCCTGAAGCTTGCCCAAAGTTTCTACTACATGTCTGCGAACAGCAAAGGCTCTGGCGAGATTGCGCTTATGCGCAGGCTCGCCTGAGCCTTCGCTGGTCTCCTATATGATAAGTACCTTTTTCCCCTATGCTGGAACATTTTAAGACTTCGCACTCTGCAGGCTTAATCACCAGATGAAAAAATAATTACAATTTCACATGATCAAAAAATAAATAAGTAAATAAATAAATAAATAAATAAATAAATAAATAAATAAATAAAAAATAAAACAAAATAAATAAAAATAAATAAAATAAATAAATAAATAAATATAAGATAAAATAAAATAAAATAAAATAAAAAATAAAAAATAAAATAAAATAAAATAAAAAATAAAAAGTAAAATAAAATAAAATAAATGCTTGACATTTCATTTATATTGGTTCCGTCAAGTATTATTTTCTTCGAAAAATATGAAAATATTTTTAACGTTCTGTTTATGCAGGTTAAAATTTAACGTTTCAACTTTGCAATCCTTCAATATGCATGCACAAATAATGCTTCATCCATTACCAGAAGACGATTCAATAAATTAAACAGGTTCCTAAACTATTTCCGAGGTTTTAAACAACCATAAGAAATGGCTCATTACAATATGAATGAAATGTCAAGTCTTCCCCTACCCCTTTTTAGTAGGCGGGTCCCAATTAAAAACGTTTCCAAAAAAAAAAACTCTAAGGTTTTAAACAGCCGTAAGAAGTGATTCTCTTATTCAGACTTCAGACACTCACTCTTTTCACCACTTTATACGAAAGGGGGAACGCAGTGGGAGGGAGAGACTAGGAAATTATAATTAAGGTCACTTGACGAAAGGTGGACCTACACTAAATTGTGTGGTCTGATCGCTGATCGACCGAGTCCGCGCTGACCCGCGAGAAGATTGTGACTGATGCAAGTCTACAAGGTGCCTTCCCGGGGGGGGGGGGGGGGGGGGGCACACGGCAGTTTCAACGTCATGACGATGCATCGACGTTGAAGCGACGTTGTATAAACGTCATGCGCCCACCGGGTGGTTTGTATTTTGAGGGTATATACACTGAGGGTCTTCCCAGAGGTACATGTCCAAAATGTTTGGACAATATTCCTTGTTCCCCCAAAAGTTTTCCCGCTCTTCTTTTATAAAACTTGCACACCCCCGTCCCCCCCCCCCCCCCACCCCCCCCCCCCCCCCACACACACACAGAGAAAAAAAAAAAAAAAAAAGATAGTATTTTCAACAAATGTTGCCGCGTTCCGCAAAAGATTTAGCCTTGTTTCCCTGTTCCCCCAAATCCCTGGGGACACCTTGCAGTACATTTATTATCTACTCTCTTATTACGAAAACAACAAAAAAGTGACCTGAAATTCTATATGAATGTACAGGTGTACAGACTGCATTATATATAACACACACCTGGGATTGCTCATGTTGCCATCTGCTAGAAGAGTTAAGCGAAATAACCCAGCAAGTATAATCAAAGCACTGACAGCACTGGCGGGTCAATTGCATTATGAAAACACGCCTATTCAAATATACTGAAAATTTTACCACAAAAAAAATGAAAATTTTCAGACAAAAAATTCTGATATTTTTAATATTTCTGCTCAAAACATAGATTGTGGGTACTCGTTAGAATCGCCTCGGCGAGGCGGTTATAACAAGTACCCACAATCTATGTTTTTGAGCAGATATAAGAAAAATAATGTATACCCCTGTAAACCCCAGTTTTACTATATAAAAGTGGAGTTTAAGGGGGTCAGTATTATATAGGCATGTTTTCGTGATGTCTCTGAATGTTGACTTGGAAAATGCTCCTGAACGGGGACTGTTTCTTTTAACCCTTCCTGTAATTTCAACAAACAGTGCAGACCCTTATCAGACGCCGCGTTCTGCGGCGTCTGATCTGGGTCTTAACTGTTTGCCAATGTCTCAGCACTAAGCCCAGTTTAGGTTTTACAGTTAACCATCTTTACATAGCAATCTGACGTCACAACGACAAGAATAGCGCCTGGGTTTCGCACAAACGCTTTTATGTGGATTAACTTTATTGGTCAGCGATAGTCACGTGGACAACGTACAGCACTATAACTCCGATTCTTCAGTAACTTTGATCGATTGATAAACAATAACAATCGGCCCAAAAGTTTTGAAAAACGTTCAATTTGGGAATACAGTTCGGTTCAGAGACATCAGGTTGTGGATTTCATATCACGAACAATTGATCGGTCCATTAACGCGCGGTTGGATTTCATTGGTCAATACTAAACACGTGGACAACAAATTTAGGAACTTTTGGTGTATGTATACTTTAGGTCGATTAACCCCCAAAAAATCGTAAAATATAGTTTCATGGCGGACATTGTACCGAATGTATGCAGTCCGCTTAAGAGTACACACTTAGATATATGTATATCGCAGCTGGAAATATTTGAACTGCAGTTAACGTCTCGCACCCAGCGAAAACTCAGATTGGACTTCGCCATTGCATAGTCTGGCCTGTTTAAACTGGGTGTTTTTTGGATAACAAAGGCCCAAGGCTTTCTTAGGCGGACAGCGAAGACTCTGGTCTAACGGCGCGAATGCACATGCTAACCCGAATCTTCGCAGGGCGTTTACCCTTCTTCCCCAAAAGTTTTCACATGCTCCCCAACATATATTATTTTCAGTAGCCCCAAAAGTTTTAACATTTGCTCCATGGAGAATATTGTAGTAATGCTTTTTTTTTCCCAAACCCCTAAGGGGCCCATAGGCAATGGCCCTTTTTACGATCTAGCAATTGATCGTATTTTGCTTCAGTGTTCAATTGCGTGGCTACCGTAAGCTTCCGTACTACTTTCTTCTCGCCGATAATAAAGATAATGTATGGAAGATCAATTCGTTCAAGGCCAACTTGAAGTCAAGGTCGCATACATAAACAAAAGCAGAAATTTCGGTCGTACAACTGACACAGTGATAATAGTAGTGTACACAGTAATGGGACATACATCTAGGGAATCTATTCAAGACTTCCTGCAATCAAAATGAAGCTCGTGCTGTTAGGGGCCACAGGCAGGATAGGAAGTAGTTTATTGAATGGGGCTCTGGAAAGGGAACACGAAGTTCTGGCGATTGCGAAGGAGACGGAGAATATTAAAACTGAGCACAAAAATTTGCAGGTAAGTATAAAGCTTCCATAATAAATTGAAATATTAAGAAAAATAGGAAATAAAGCAAATATAATCTTATAATTCTACCAAGAATAATGAGTCCCAGTGGGCACATGGCGTTTATGCAACGTCGGCTCAACGTCGATGCAACGTCATGACGTTGCATCGACGTTGAGGCGACGTAGTATTAACGACACGTATCTGCTGGGGTATAACTATAAACCTCTGCAAAAACAAACAACAATAACAATGATAATAATAATAATAATACTTATATATAATTTATCCACATTATGTTAACAAATTCATGTAATATGTACTCCCGTGTTCTCCTATCATATATAGTGAAAACAGGGGTATCTACCCAGCGGCACATGGTATTTATATAATGTCGCATTAACGTTGCTGTAACGTCATAACGTTGCATCGACGTTAATACGACGGTGTTTAAACGCCATGTGCCCGCTTGGATAGGTGCCTTTAGAGAGATTTTCAGTATATGGCAGTATTTAAAGCAATTTTTCATGTGCCCAAGTCAGTTTTACCATGATTAGTAACCAAAATCTTCAATCTCCACATTATATAGTAAAAATGCCCGGCTTACTTAGCTGTAGATGAGAAAGGTATTAAGATAAAAGTTTGCTTATATCTCCACATAAACATATGTTGTGGGTACTCATTAGAAGCGCCTCTGAGAGGTGCTTCTAATGTGTACTAAAAACATATTTCCATTGGAGAAATGAAAAAAAAAATCAATATTCTTAGCAAACCAACTGATTTATCCTGATATATGGCCATGGAATATATATTTTACATAAATTTGTAATTGTAGTGTAGAGGGGTGAGTAGAATTTGTAGATTTATAAACCTATGCAAAGACACAAATAAAAAAAAATCCAGCGGGCACATGACGATAATGTATACAAAGTCCCATTAACGTTGATGCAACGTCATGTATCGGCGTTAATGCGACGTTGTATAAATGTCACGAGCCTGCAGGATTGAGATGTTCTTCCCCAATAAATAAACATAGTAGCAACAGTGCTGTTTCGACGTCGACGTTGATGCGATGTCGAAATTATGTTGTGATGTGTGTTTCTTATGTGATTGGAAAAGGTCTGTCCGCGGGACTGGGATAGGGTTCGCCGGTCTGCGAGTCACCTCAATACTCAATCTTCCTGCTCGATTCTCTGTGTTCGGGACCTTGTTTTGCTACTAGTAGCAGCAGTAGCAGCAGTTGTAGTAGTAGTAGTAGTAGTAGTAATAGAAGTAGTAGTAGTAGAAGTAGTAGTAGTTGTAGTAGAGAGTGAGAGAGAGAGAGTGAGGGAGAGGTAGTTATATCGAGAGAGAAAGAGTCAGTTATATCAAGTTAGAGAGAGAGAGAGAAAGAGAGATATCAAGTCAGTCAAAGTTTTATCAAGAGAGAGAGAGAGAGAGAGAGAGAGAGAGAGAGAGAGAGAGAGAGAGAGAGCGGCGTGGACTCGCCAAAAAGTATAATTGTTATGTTATTGTTGTAAGACTATATAGTAAGTGTATTATTCATTCATAACAATACTGGGTTCAAGGGCGGATGAAGGTCTACAAGTATCGTAATTTATTAAAAGGTATAATTTCCTGTATTGACACAAGTTGATAAACAGATGGCTATATTAGGCGACACAGTACCTTCATTTATTTTTTTATTGCTTGAAATTAAAAAGGCTAATAAGTGAACGTCACCTTTTTCTCAGAGACTTTATAACCACGTATGTGGGTTAAAATAGCTGCTAGAGCCGGCCTCGGTGGCTAAGGCGAATGAGCGTCCGACTATTGCGGGTTCGGTAACATTCTTTCCTGGAAATTGGTCATTCTCTCCATTCCGCCGATTCAAGTTACCGCTCAGAGAACTATAAGCGTGTCCAGGAAAAGTGTGGTCAGGTAAACGGATCGGCTCGACATGACCTTATTAGATTGACTGGGGCCTTAAATTTCAAACCAAACAATATCAACATCAATTAACCATGTTTGTAAACATTGTGGTCCGTTTCTTATTGTTAATCGGAAAAAAAAAAAAACAAAAAAAAAAAAAAAAAACAGACATGTGACACGGTAATAAACACCGTCTAACTGACCTAGTTGTAACACCATCTTTTCCAGGTGCTTTATTTTTCGTATCAACGTGGGAAAATGTACCTTTGGTCATGAGCGCCCAGTGAAGTCAGATCAGCCTGCGCATGCGCGCAGTCTGATCTGTCTTCACTGGGCGCTCTTTGGATAGCCATAGAACCGAGGTTTCTTCAACCGGACAGCGAAGATTCAGATAAGTCTGCGCGGATGCGCATTACCCCTTGTACATTGTTCATGTTTTGACTCATTCAGCCGTCCCAATTTGCATATACATGTTACACGTCTTCATCGAGTGTGAAAGAAATGCAAATTTATGAATTATGTACTCACTGAAAACAAAGGAATAAATTTACTTTTAACTTTATACATTTTTTGGGCAGGACAACAAATGTATCTTCACGAGAACATGCCTATATAATTTTGACCCCTTCAACCCCACTTTTATATCGTAAAACTGGGTTTTACAGGAGTATACATTATTTTTATTATTTTTCAAAAAAAAACATAGATTGTGGGCACCCGTTAGAACCGCCACGCCGAGTACCCACAATCTGTGTTTTCAGCGGAAATATGAAAACTACCAGAATTTTTCATCTGAAAGTTTTCATTTTTTTTTTTTTTTTTTTTGGTGGTAAAATTCTCAATATATTTGAATAGGCGTGTTCTCGTAATGAGACACATTAGTAAAACTCATCGCGCAGGGTTTTATTCATTCGACTTAAGTTAATATAAGTATAAAAGAATACCACTTATAAATAAAATAATTTTGAAGTCAGATGAAAACACACGCTCAATTTTCTAAGTTTTGGCTGCTTACCGAATATCACAGGAATGTAATCACAGAAACCTCTCTTCGTCCCATAATGTTTCAGCAAGAATTAATGTAAGCGTCCGCGTAGTCGAGCGGTTCTCTCGTCGAGGTTCCAAGTTCGATCACACTGGCGGATTGAGTTCCACTTATGACTGTAGTGCGCTTCAATGCACAAGTTTCATTGTCATCCATCTACCATTTTGCTTTAAACCTTAACAAACATTTGCAAATTTACCTCTTCTCGGTAAAGCGCCAGGCAAAACAATCCTTTCCGAAATATATCGAATGCAGAGTACGGTTAAGGCTAGGTTAGGATAGTTGAGGGATCATGTTTAGTATACCAATATCTGAAATATTTACAGACAGTGTAAGCTTTAGTGGCAGGGTTCCATTCGTGCAGCCTTCCTTTCATGGTTTACCTATACACCGCCGTCCTTCACCAAGTACCTTACAATCCACCGAACCCACTTAATAATTAAAAAAAAAAACAAAAAAAAAACATCACAAGATCTGAGCGGGATTCGAACCCAAACTACTTTAAGACCACTTAGAACATAGAGTAGCCCACTTCGAATTGAACTCTAGTACCTACTAGTTTGCCGTTACCTATTAGACCTTACTCCCTTGTAAAAGAAACAACCATTGGTTTCGGTGTTCTGCTGTCCTTCAGGGAAAACCGGCAACCAGTTAACCCATTGCCTAAGGGTGCCCTAACCCATCGTTCGTCTTTAGTAGGTTCGTGACGTCACTTTAGTAGCTACCATCGATGTTCTGATGTTCGATTCGAAGTGGGCCAATATTTATTGTATCTGAACACACAGGCCTGAGTAAACAGTGTAGACCTGAGATTAGATACGTATCATAAAAAGCGTCGTCTAATCAGGGTCTACACTGTTTGCCATTCATGCAGCAGCCTCCAATTTTTTTTTTTTTTTTTTTTTTTTCAAATCTTAATAGAGGTATGGTATAGTTATCTGACTATTTAAGGAGAAATGAATACACTTTAAAGGGAGGCAACTGTGACATATGTTTTGCTTTCCTTCTGAAAAGAGGCCTACTCGTGGGAGCAAATTCTTCCCTTTTAGAGTAGACCCCTTTTCAAAATGGACTTGTAGTGTAGGAAAGCAAACAGGAAGTCACAAAAGTTTTCTCCCTTGTAAAATATGACGGAAAACTACCAAATGTATCAAACGTAAATACGGTAGGCCATACGAGTCAGAACACATGTTCATTTCTACAGGTGAAAGATATCGACATTTTCGACGAAGATGTACTGGCGGAAGAGCTGCGCGGAAAAGATGGCCTCGTATCCTGTGTTGGCGCACCCGGAAGTCTTTTAGATAGCCAGGAAGTGACGATATACATTGACTCGGTGAAGTTATTTGCTAATGCCTTGAGGAAAAGTGGCGTCAGCAGGCTAGTTGTGATGTCAGGCTGGTACTCAGAAGGTAAGTTACTCCCGTGAATTAACTTATTCGTAATACTGACTCCAGTCCATCAAAAATTTGGTAGCTCTTTTTGTTAAAAAACTGTCTTCAGCAAGATATTTTCAATGACGTTTCACAGCTTACGTTATTATGCTTACAACTTCGAAGAAGTTTGGAGGGTATATTGCTTTGGGCTTGTCCGTCCGTCCGTCCGTTTGTCCGTACGTCACGCTTTTGAGACCTCTCATATCTTTGGAACCATGTATGCTTGGATTTTGAAATTTCATATATGCATTTGTTCACCGTACAATATGATCGAAGCCTTTACGTTTTTTTTTTTTTTTTTTTTTTTGTTTTGTTTTTTCAAGATGAAGTCTTATTCGGGGTAAAACGTGTCATGACATCGTCATGGTTTCACCGTACAGTATGACTTCATGCTTTTCTTCCAGATGAAGTCCCATTTTGGGTGAAATGTGTGATGGTACTGCTATTGTTTCACCGTACAATATGACCGTCTGTAAGGTTTTCTTTCAGATGAAGTACCACTTTGGATAAAACGTGTGATAATACCGCAATGGTTTCACAGTACAATATGGCAGCCTTTACGTGTTTTCTTTCAGATAAAGTCTTATTCTGGATAAAACTTGTGATGCTACTGCCATGGTTTCACCGTACATTATGACAGCCTTTACGTTTTTCTTTCAGATTAAGTCCCATTCTGGATAATACTTGTGATGCTACTGCCATGGTTTCATCGTATAATATGACAGCCTTTAAATTTTTCCTTCAGATAAAGTCTCATTCTAGATAAAACTTGTGATGATACCGCTATGGTTTCACCGTACAATATGACAGCCTTTACGTTTATCTTTCAGATGAAGTCTTATTCTAGATAAAACGCGTGATGATACCGCTATGGTTTTACCGTACAATATGACAGCCATTACGTTTAACTTTCAGATGAAATCTCATTCTGGATAAAACAAGTGATGATAACGCCATAACTTCACCGTACAATATGACAGTAAAGAGTTTTCTTTCAGATGAAGTCTTATTCTGGAAAAAAAAGTGTGATGATACCGCTATGGTTTCACTGTACAATATGGATGCATTTATGTTTTTTTTCTTCCAGATGAAGTCCCAATCTTGGTGAAACGTGTGACGGTATCGCCGTGGTTTCACCATACAGTACGATGCCGTTTATGTTTACCTTTAAGATGAAGTCCCATTCTAGGTAAAACGAGTGATGATATCGCCACAGCTTTACCTACAGTATTACAGTTGAGGGTTTTCTTTCAGATGACATATCGTCATGGTTATACCGTACACTATGGGAGCCCTATGTTTTTTGTTGTTGTTTTTTCTTATGAAGTCCCAGTCTTGGTTAAAGATGTGATGGTATCGCCGTGGTTTCACTGTACAATATGGAAGCCTTTACATTTATCTTTCAGATGAAGCCCCTTCTGGATAAGACGTCTGCTACTACGCCATGGTTTCACCGTACAATAAGACAGCATTTAATCTTTTTCTTCCAGATGAAGTCCCATTCTGGGTAAAACGTTTGCTGATACTGTACCACTATGGTTCCACCGTACAATAAGACAAACTTTACTTTTTCTTTCAGATGAAGTACCATTAGGGGTAAAACGTGTGATGGTTTCTTCATACAATATGACAACCTTTAATTTTTTTCTTGCAGATGAAGTCCCATTCGCGGTTAAACGTATAGTGATACTGTACCACCATGGTTCCACCGTACCATAAGACAAACTTTACTTTTGTTTTCAGATGAAGTCCTATTCTGGTTTAAACGTGTGATGATATTGTACCGTCATGGTTTCAGCGTACAATATGACAGCCTTTAAGGTTTTCCTTTCAGATGAAATCCCATTTTGGGTTAGACGTGTGATCATACCACCATGGTTTCAGAACGTGATTCAGAGTATGAGAGACATGGACGACATATTAGATAAAAGTTACTCTGATCTAGACTACACCGCTGTTAAAATTTGTTTTGGAAGAGGCGAAGACGAATCTGGTATGATTTTACTTATTTCCCTATTTCACTTACTACTGCCCCAGGCACTTTTCTTCAGCCGAAAAGTAGTGATATTTTTCTTATTTCTCCATGAAAACCTATGTTGTGGTACTCATCAGAAGCGCCTCGCCGAGGCGCTTCTGATGTGTACTACAACATAGGTTTTCGTGGAGAAATAAGAAAAAATATTATGCGTATGTCTTCTCTTATCTAGATCTATTACTTGCAGTAAAAGTGATCGAAATTTTCGGATATTTTACCACACTAGTTCCAGATCCACCTACAGGCGAAATTTTGTGTAAACACAATCCCGCCCCAGACAAACTCCAAAAAGTCCTAACCACTTTTCCGATTTCGTGTTAAATCAAAGCACTAAGAGTGCTGAAATTCTATAGGCCTTTAGAACTGATTTGGATTTACGCTGAAATTAACCAAAAAAAATGCATATTAACAGTATACAAATTTATTTGTATTACGGATTATCAAAATGTGGTTATGTTAAATGTGGTGGCGGTTTGGCTGCACATACCTCCCATCCTCCCCCCCCCCCCCCCCACTCCCCCCAACCCCTAAAATGCAACCGTCCGAGAGCATTTCTGAATTTTGTATCAATAAACTTTTAACCGAAGACACGTTGCTGATATGTATCTGATCTTTTCCAGAAAAAAAGACGTTGACTGCCAAAGTTCTCCAACAGGGGTATCGGTATTATGAATTTCGGAAAGCTTTTTCTAAGTTTTAACGCAAACACTATGAATTGGATACCGGACTAGAAACACTTCTGCTACAAGGCCTATCCGAATCTTAATTTTATACATTTAGAAAAATATGTTAAATGTTCTGTACTGCTTAACTTACAAATGTTTTGCTTTTAACTACTATGTAAGTTAAAGACATATTCGGTTAAGTTTGGGTAACATAGTTGTCATCGTTTTTGGGAAAGGGCTGCCCTCTGCTTGCCATCTATTCTGTTTGTGTCTGTTTAATTGTATTTGTCTGTCTTTTCCTTTGATGAGAACCTAATGTGGATCTGATTCATCACGAAAACATACCTATATAATTTTGACCCCTTTAAACCCTACTTTTATATAGTAAAACTGGGGTTTACAGGGGTATACATTATTTTTGTTATTTCTGCTCAAAAGCATAGATTGTGGGTACTCGTTAGAACCGCCTCGACGAGGCGGTTCTAACGAGTACCCACAATCTATGTTTTGAGCAGAAATATGAAAAAAAAAGAGATTTTTTTTTTCTGAAAAATTGCCATTTTTTGGTGGTAAAATTTGCAGTGTATTTGAATAGGGGTGTTTTCGTAATGTGTATCAGTTCCTGAGTTCACTTACTATTTTGATATGAAATGAGGTTTTTCAGTACTATTTTTTTATTCATTTGTTTCCCTTTTTGGCAGTTTTAAGCTGTTGATTTGATATCGTACCTTCATAACTACTAGAGATAATCTTGGCGGAGCACAGATTTAGTGTTTTACTCACATTATAAAATGGCGTGTGCATGATTATAACATGAGTTTGTCTTTATTTGAGTTACTTTCCCTTCATTTTCTTCAGGAAAGCCCATTCTGGCACAGGAAGGTCAGGGAGTTCCGGGAGCGGGAAAGTATATTACGTATGGTGACGTCACGAAGTTTATTTTGGAACAGTGCCTGGAACAAGGCGAATGGAAGAAAAAGATTGTTTCTATAGGAACTTGATAAACAGGAACCAGTCCATTACCGGTTAAAGCATAATTGTAGATGCAAGAATGCAAGAAAAGATCATTTTCTTCAAGGCCAGAGCTTAATTCCTGCCCTGATCAATTTATCACGCATAGACTAAAACTACTAATTAAAACAATACGCAGCACAGATAGAGATGTTGTATGATGATGAAGGGTGAACATAGGAATATGAGGCGTTTTCACCGTATATCACATTGGAAATTACTTTTTCAAAGAAGAAATATTTCTTTGTAAACATATAAGAGATAGCAGTTGAGTGGCATATTTCGGTGTGACGTAAAAACGGACATGAAGCGTTAAGTCAAGTGTATACACCTATTCTTAACAGACCATCAGATGACAGGATAATAATCTAGCAAACACCATAATACGGTCGAACTTCAATGGCTCGAACACCGATGGCTCGTTTACAATGGCTTATTCGAACTCATTTTTGAGTACCTACGGATTTTTTCCAATAGCTCAAGAAAACAAATATTCAGGAAATTTTCTTATTTTATTATGAAATGGTATGTTGTGTGTACTCATTAGAATCGCCTCATCGAGGCGATTCTAATGAGTACACGCAATATACCATTATTTTGTTCCATAAATTATCGCCATTTGCTTCCTGACCTGGCGCCATGATTAGATGTCAATGGCTATAACTACCCATCTCTCGAACAAATGTCCATGACCCCAAAGATGTTCGAGCCTTTGAAGTCCGACTGTATACTAGCAATCCAGATAAACTTTTAAAGCGCTACGATGACATTCTAGTTTCATTTTTTTAAATAATTTTTCATGGAAATTAAGACTTCGTATTTCATGTGAATGAAATTTCTGGACTAATTTTCTCTGAAAAGTGCGCATAACAAATCAAAATATCGTCTGCTGCAGTTGTGATTAGCGATTTAAGGGTTAATACATATATAAACTAATGCGATGACATTATTCTAATGTAATTATAATTATTACAATCAGATTAAGCTAACCTGTATCATTGCCTTGCCTAACATAACACGGCCTGCCTTAACAGTCTTTAACCCTTGTCTTGTTGAGCCCTGATATACCCTGCCTTTGCAAACAATGTAGATCCAGATCACTTGGTTTCTGAAGAAGCCAACTCTGCAATGTTTGTCATTCATATGTGCATTTACGTCAACAATCTGGATTAAGTGATCTGCTTGGCTGACTATTAGAAATGGGCATGGTATCTTAATTTATTCAACATGACAAGGGTTAATAAAATAAGTTCAGACAGGTTCAGCCAGTAGTCTGTCTCAAAGGAACTGGCCTTAAACCTGAACAAAATGATGACAGCTAAATGGAACTGGAATTGCTTTTCTGTTTGTTGATTTCTTATCGAGATAGTTGTGCTGTTCTGTCATTGTGATTTCAATCAAAACTTGGAGAGAGTTCACCTAGGTCTCGAATAATCTAGTTTTAATTGATTCTTAACTGTCCGTGGGTGGAGTCACAATGACGGAACAGCAAAACTCTCCTGGATGGAGTGCAGTCCGAGGCGGTTTTAGTAAAGTGAAATTATATTCAGCAATCCGGATCAAATTATCTGATTAGCTGACAGAAACGGTGGTAACATCTTAATTTGTTTAGCATGACAAAGGTTAAGACAGTTCTAAAAGGATAACAATTTATGTGTTCTGTACGATCTACCAGAAACCTAGGTCGAGTTCATATGCATCTTGAGATAGTATCAAGTCCCAAGCGAGCGCTTGCGCAGTGATCGACTTTACTACTTTTCAGAAGCCAATTAATCTGGATCTGAACTGTTTGCAAAGGCAGGGCACATCCGGGTGCAGCAGGACCAGGGTTAATATATACGAGAAACAGAAATCGCGATTGGTGACAAATTCTGACGTGCTGACAATAGGCCAGCCTGAAACTGATCGCTAAGTAGATTTAAGGGAGACCCCGTAAAATTTTGTTTTCTACGTGAGCACAAATGCTGCGGGGTCTCTTAAGAGTGTCTTGCCCCAGTAGTCGCTTCTTAACCATAACTCCTAACCATACTTGTCCTAAACTTGCAACAAGTCTTTTTTGTTACCTGCTGATGTAAATAAAACTGATCGGTGAGTACTAGTGAAAGCAGACCCTGATTTTTTTCCTCAAGTCTGTTTTATTACCTGCTGATGTGACTGAACCTGCTGGGTATGTGGCAGCGAGTGTAGACCCTGATCTGAGCTTAGTTACACTGTTTGCGCAGGTTAGTCTCTCAGAATATATATAGCCAAGCAGGCACACAACGTTGAAACAACGTCGATTCAACGTTGTCAACGTCAAGACGTTGAATCGACTTTCTTTCAAAGTTGTGTGCCTGCTTGGAGGATATTTATACTGTAACCCGGTCACTAGATTAACCTTCACATTAAGAAAACACGCCTATTCAAATACATTGAAAATTTCACCTCCAAAAACGTAAAATTTTCAGATAAAAAAACTCTGATATTTTTCATATTTCTGCTCAAAACATAGATTGTGGGTACTCGTTAGAACCGCCTCGGCGAGGCGGTTCTAACGAGAACCCACAATCTATGTTTTGAGCAGAAATAAGAAAAATAATGTATACCCATGTAAACCCCAGTTTTACTACATAAAAGTGGGGTTTAAGGGGGTCAAACTTAAAAAGGTATGTTTTCGTGATGAGTTAAAGAATCAACAAACAGATTTAAAGAAGTTATGCGACTTTCTTTTGAATCATTTTTGTGTGTACTCGTATTATGTATACGTTTTGTGTCAATTAAATGTACGTATGCTTAATGACAAATAAAATACTGTAGTAGTTTAAACAATATTTATTCCAAATATTTACAACGTTACAAATACAAAGCCACGTGTGACCTTTGACCTTTTTGCGATAAGGTCATTTTTGCGGCAAGGTCAAATTTGCGTCCCTATACATTTTTACGGGGAAAATGAAAATCATTTTCTCAAAAGACTTATGGCTGAAAGTTACAATGTATGATTAAAGTATTAAAATGTTTTAGTAACAATCAAAATTTTGTTCCTCGGAGTTTATCTGTCCTTACCCCTAAGCTATATACATGTAAAAATTGTGTCATCTGTAAATGTTTTCTTCTCTGAAACCACTTGACCAATTTTCACCAGATTTCGCACGGGGCCTTTTTTTCGAATGGGTATTGATAATCTGTTTAAAAGGTTCCACAACATTGAATAAGATGACCACATTAACCATGTATGGTAAAAAAAACCAAAAAACAAAAAACAAACACTTAAAATCTTCTTCTCCAGAACCAAGAAAGCTTTGAGGCTGAATCTTGGTATATAGCATCTACCAAGTTTGTACAAAAGATCATCCTAGGATAACCTTTTTACGGCTTGATCAAATGCGTGTCCTAGTTGCTGTGGCACTACTGGAAAAAAAACATTACATGGAATCTGCAGATATGCAATGGCTGTTTTACTCAGGTGAGCGAATCGTGACCCACGGGCCTCTTGCTTTTACATGTGTTGTCCTGTCCGTTGTCTTATTGCTGATTTTGATGGATCCTGTCTAACATTGTGATCAGACTGGTTCCTTTTTATTTCTTTGACTTGTTGACTACGAGTATGCACTGTCTGTCATTCCTCTTGGTGTCATTAGCTGTATTCGACTGGTAAGTTTCGTGAAATGTCATTGAAATTTCGTGTAGGAGTGTGATATCTTCTTGTAACAACCGGTCAAATGGTCCAATCAAATATTAGTTAATTTTCAAGTTCATAAGCGATCGTGAAGCCCGATTGACTTCGATCATGTCGATGAAACGCCGAACCTTTCGTGAGTTTCGATCGCTTAGAAGCTTGAAACAAAAACAAAATAGATTTGATTGGACCTTGTGACCGGCTGTTACAAGAAGAGATCACACTCCTACACAAAATTTCAGTTGCAACTGACTATTGGTAGGCTATGTTCTGTGATTGTTGCTCTTCCTGGACAATTTCAATACTATATTACATGACAGAGAGAAGAATATGAGATCTAACTAAACAAATGCCATACTCGTAGCAACCAGAAAGGAGTCAAATGTCAAGTTAAGTTCGTATATGTGAAACTGCAGGCAAACGAGTAAATTGAAAGAACATCTTTTTGTCGTCGATATTCAGTTGACCCTCGTAGTCCAAGAGACTCTGAAATACTTCGAGATATCCGTACCTCAAAAATTTGCAAATTGAGAGAAAAAAAAAATCGAACAACCACATTTCACAAATGAATATGTAGGTAGAGATATGTTGTAAATATTGTGGAAAAGGGGAGAAGAGCAATTTCTCCCCTTTGCCACAATATTTTGTCACCTGTAGTTAGATGTTCATGTTACAACAGGGACCAGATTTTCACTTCGAGATAAGCGAAGTCGAGATAACGAGAGTCGACAGTGATTACTACGTAAAGACTGAAGAGAGTCATGTCAGGGGAATCCACTCCTACAATCAAAGGTATACTAATTCTTAGTGTATTACTTCCCTTGAAAACAGCTCGCTGCCACATGTGAAGCTGTCCGTACCTTTTCAATGCATAGAGAATTATAAAACAAAATAGAGAGTTTTACACATAATTCTATGTTGCATGCAATACCCGGTTGTTGCTTGTTGCGCGAGGTGTGTTGCAGCACGAACGTACGTGGTTGATAGCCCGGTTATGGTCACAAGTTGGCGGATTCCGTTGAGAGAATTCGGTATGACCTGCGGGCAGGATGGCGACAGTTACCTCGGTCTATTTCTGGCGCTTGGCTGGCTGTTTGTGCCTGTGGTCCGACCCATCGCGGTTGTGCTTGCGATTCAATTGAGCTCTTGCTTCGTGCCGCGGTTGGGTGGCCCTCTGTTTTTCCTTGATATTTGTTGTTATGAATGTTTTGCGATGTTGTTTCACAGATAAGGATGGGACCCTGCGAGGCGGGCCGGGCCCGGCGTGTGTTTGTAGTTTGGGGCTGCGTCAGAATTGAGGGTGGTGTTTCGCGCAGATCAGGCTGGTTTAGCCCCTAGTAATTGACAGCAATGTCCGTTCCAAAACTTATTTTCTGTTGCGGGTACTCTTTGCTGTAATTCGAGTATTGTGGTCACCCGCTACCCAGCAGACACATGACATCTATACAACGTCGCCTCAACGTCGATGCAACGTCATGGCGTTGCATCGACGTTGAGACGACGTTGTATAAACGTCATGTGCCCGCTGGGTACGTATATGGTATTTTCCATTTTATTTTGTGTTCACGTGTCATGTTATCCTGGTTCTTATTTTAACATTATGGTCACCTTAACTCTTTCACTGCCACAGGCAATAATAATAGGCTTTTGCAAACAGCATAGATCTAGATGAGACGGCTCAATGAGCCGTCTCATCTGGATCTACGCTGTTTGACATTCAGTCTTTCAACTTTTACTTACAAAACGTCTTTCCAAACAATAGTTTGTTTAAATAAAAAAGCAGACGACAAATGTCGTCTGAAGTTTGGCGCCGAGAGAATTTGCTTACTGTTTACTTCGTGTTTGTATGGGCATTTGCATTTGTGTTATTATGTCAGTGTCTGAAGTTTCATCGAGTGGGTGGGTAGGTTTCGCTCGAATGAGGCTGGTTTTCGGTAACCCAGTGTGGTTTTCTGTTGGTCCTTCCGCCCCTCCCCCCCCCCCCCCCCCCCCCCTGCAATACCTGTTGAACCTGAAGTCTATGCTGAACCAGGCAGTAAATGACCTGTTCATTTATTGTTTCTTGGGTTGTGGGGTGTTTAAAAAGTAGTTTAACCTTTACCACTCTCTGGGCTAGTTCATCACACGACAAACATATAATTTCCTTTTGTTTCCGAGAAAACGGGCTTTGACATTTTATGCAAATTGGAGACAATTTGCACCTGTTTTCTCGGAAAAATAAGAAACATATTTCAATATATCGTCTGCTGAATTTTTATCCAGAGTGCTGAGCGTGAATAATTTAATCCTGGCGGTTGTCTGTATTCTGAAAGATACTCAACCTGTAGTCTGTAACGTAAGACCACGGGGTTGCGCGTGGGGAGGGTGGGGGGGGGGGGGGGGGGGTGGGGTGGCGACAAAAAGGCATCCTATTCAGGGGGACTGAATATACGTGGTAGATTTTCTACCATTGTTTAAAAGGGAGACATTTTTTTGCTTTCCTGCACTTCACGCTCATGAGGAGCAAATTATTTGTTTTAAGAATAGACCCCTTTCCAGAAGGGAATATCACCTATTCCGATATGCTCATATGAAATTAATAGCGGAACGGCGCGTTACATGTGTACCTGTTTATTAAAGTAAAAGAGTCGAGGTATATCAAGTTTATCTTTTTCCCAGTTTATGCACAAACACATACATATACTGAATAACAATAAAAAGGTAACATTTAGTGTTTCGTCATTTTTCCGCTTTTAATTTTATTTTGCATTTTCACTCTGTCTGGAGCGGTCTTAGTATAAACATATTTTATTCAAATAGTTTACAATATAACACAAACAGACGAAAGCTGAAAACATATAAAGGATTAGAACGAAAGCAAATGCTTATAGAGTCCCTCTCCCAGTAAATATACAGTTGTAATGTTTGTGGCGGATTACTACTGATATAAGTTAATATTAAGTAATGGTTCAGGCAGACTGATATGAATCAATTTGAATAACAACAGATGAATAATATACTAACTGACTAACAAAACAAAAAAAAAAAAAAAAAAAAAAAAACAAAGAACAACGGAAATAAACTAAGGGGAAAAGAGAATAAAAGTGGGTACCTATTAATATACTACTATGAGGATTTCATGACTATTCATTAAAATTTATGTTCTTTTACTTTAGATATTGCTTTAGATTCCCCTGTTTGTCTGTGTGTGTGTGCGGGGGGGGGGGGGGGGAGTGGGGGTTGGGGGGGGGATGGGGGTGTGTTTCACATGGTGTGGTAAGTGGTCACGGCTTTTCTTCTGAAAAAAAAAACGTATAAAATGAAAATAGACTTAATCATATACAAAGCGCACGAAAGCCATCTATAAGATAAAAAAAAAAAAAAAAAAAAAAAAAAAAAACGAGGGCTAATGGAACAGCCCCCCACCACCCCCACCCCCAACCCCCACCCCTCACCACACACACACACACACACATACAGTACCAAGCTTGCGTACTGTAGTTTTCGCTATTTTATTCGAAACTATATATTTTGTCAACTAAACTATGTAATTAGACAAAAAAGTGCACTTAGTTGGAACTACGTGTGAAACCAATTTTCACGTGATCCAGCCAGCTATATCCCAGTAAGCATTCTACATAAATCTATAGCGGGGCGTTATCGGCCCGTCAGGGTAGCTGACGGGCTGATAATGACCCGCTGTAGATTTATAATTAATGCTGGGATCGGATCGCTATAGGCCCGACAGGATTCAAAATAAATTTAAGCAGAATGCTTGTTGTATTTTAATGCTGGTTAGTATACATGTAGTTTTGCGACTGCGATAACCTTGGAAAAGAAAGGTAGGGTAGAATATATATGTTTTCCTTTTTCTTCTTAACACCCTACTAATTATAGTTGGTACCCCGGGTTGGTACGTATTTAGATGTAGGCCACGTGTCATGCGCTTTGCCCTGGAATCATTGTTGTTGCATCCGGCTAAAGCTTATCTCTCGGTATGGACATTGTCCTTGAAGGCAGCTATTAAGACCTTGACAAACTAGCAAATGCTATATCACAATGCAGCCGGTGTACCGACGGATGCGAATGGATGCAAAGGTCAGCAAAGGTCGATTGATTCACTAAACAGAAGGAAACCCCACTTCCATCTGTTTCCATTCTATTAATGATTTTCTTGTAGACCTCTATTTTCTCCCGTTTTGTACGGGTCCCCACTTTTTAGCTTAGTGAACAACTCGGGGTGGGGTAGGGGTGGGGAGGGAGAGAGAGCTGGTCATTTGGCTATGTTCTGACTGTAGATTTTTGTTTAGAGGTCTAAATTATTATACAGGCATGTTTTCGTGACGAGCTATATATGATATAGTACGGATGTGCGTGCCGAATGGCCCCCTTTTTCAGCGCTGCCAGGTATATGATTGGCCCTCTTTTTTCGACAAAAAGTATCTGACTAACCCAATTTTTCTTGATTGGTATATGAAAGGCCCCACTTTTTTTTCTGACATCCTGGTATATGCACATATTTTTCACTCAGAGATTTTTGAGGCTGCTGGTTCTCTTGGTATTCAATGACTTGACTGCATATTTTGTCTAACTACCAGCAATAAATGGTACAAAAAATCAACGGGCAGTATATGAATGGGTCATTATTTCAGATGATCTAGTATATGAATGGGTCCGTTTTTTCAAAGGCCGGGTGTATGAATGGGGTAGGTTTCAAAATACCGGCTCGCACACCCGTACCAAAGTTACCCATAAGTTCCCCCCCCCCCCCCCACACACACACACCTCCCCCCCCCCCCCCCCCACCCCACCCCACCCGAGCATCTGGACTTCTTGCCTTGATTATGTTTATTTTCTTTCTCGTTATAGATATGTTTCTCTGTACGTGCTCCTATCTGGGCCGAAAATTCGAAATAGAATTCTTGTATCTTGTATCTTGCGTCTTTTCGTGTTCGTTCGCCCTATCATTCGGTATCAGAAGTAGACTGCGATCTATGGTTGTGGCACGACCACAACGTCGTATTTTAGCTCACCTCAGCACAACGTGCTAGGGGAGAGCTATTGTGATCGCCCCGTGTCCGTCGTCCACAATTTGCTTCAAATGACATCTCCTACGTAACTACTGGGCGGATTTTGAAGAACCAAAGTTAATAGGGTTGTTCCTTTGTAGGTCCTCGACCAAAATTGCTCAAATCGTTTCGCTCCGCTGCACGAAATGGTCACCAAAGCTAAAAATAGAAAAACTTTAAAAGCGACATCTCCTCCCAGGCATGTGGTCCGATTTCAAAATAATTTCACAGACATGTTCATTGGGTAACCCTCCACCAAAATTGTTTCGCTCCACTGAACAAAATGGCCAACAGAGCTAAAATAGGGGTGGGGGGCGGGGGGGGGAATAAGCAAATAAACGACATCTCCTCCTAGGCCAGTGGCCCGATTCAAAATAATTTCACAGAAATGTTTCTTGGGTGACCCGCTACCAAAATTGTTAAAATGGTTCCGCTCCGCTGAACAAAATGGCCGCCTGAGCTAAAAATAAAAAAAGAAAAAACCTTTAAACGACATCTCCTCCTAGGCCAGTGGCCCGATTTTAAAACAATTTCACAGAAATGTTCCTAGGTGACCCTCTACCGAAATTGCTAAAATGGCTCCGCTCTGCTGAAGAAAATGACTGCCAGAACTAAAAGTAGAAAAACCTTTAAACGACATCTCCCCCTAGGCCAGTGGACCGATTTTTAAATAATTTCACAGAAATGTTCCTTGGGTGATCCTCTACCGAAATTGCGAAAATGGCTCCGCTCTGCTGAAGAAAATGACTGCCAGAGCTAAAAGTAGAAAAACCTTTAAACGACATCTCCTCCTTGGGTGACCCTCAAAATAGGTTAAATGTCAAACGTGTTTCTTATTTTTCTATCTAACTTTTTTCCTTTCTTTTTTTTTTTTTTTTTTTTTTTTTTTTGCGTCGTTTTTTTTTTTTTTTTTTTCCGCATACAAGTACTTACGCAACCCAGCAGGCAAACCGACGTCGCATCGACGTTGATACGACGTCATTTTAACATTGTGTGCCCACTGGGTATGCGCATATTTGACATATCAAGGATCGAGATTTTGTAATTGTAGCTTTGTCATAATATCATTATTACTGTTTTATAATTTTGATTGCTATTTGTCACAGTCACACGGATCAGGCATGGATACGAAAACAACATTTACAGACGAAGCAGCCTGTAAGGCGGCCTTTAAATGGATAGCGCCTGGTTTAAAGCCAGGCATTAACCAAGAAGAACTGGTGGGTGCCTACAAAAGCTGGACACAGAACTCAGATTACGAGAAGGTATTTACTCAGCGGGCTCTCAACGTTGTCACGGCGTTGCATCGACGTCGATGCGACGTTGTGTAAACGTCATGTACCCGCACAGGCGCTTGAAGTTTGGTCCATCAAACGTACTGAAAATGTCCAAATATAAAAACTCTGAAGCAATTTCAAAGAAATGGCTGTCACTTTTGGTTTTGGACTTTATGAATTATTTATGGACAGAACTTCAAGCTCCTGTGGTGCTTCCCCCACCCCCACCCCTCAACCCTTGGTAGTTGAAAACCCATAACCCAGTAATCACGTTGAAACAACGCAGATCTAATTACGTTGTAGGTTTGCTGGGAAGATTAATTCACTGCGTTTTTTTTTTTTTTTTTTTTTGCTCCGGCTGTCATATCTGAGGTGTTTGCCATGAGCATCTCCCAGCGGGCACACAACGTTGAAACAACGTCGATTCTACGTCGAACCGTGTTGTTCCTTATTTGTCTTTACATTTCCTAGCCGTACTTTATCTAAGGCATTTGAGCATAGGAATTTCGTCGCGCGCAATCCAAGAGAAACCAATAATTTAACTGTTGCGAGAGTTGCACCCCTGGTAACTATGAACGCTAGCTTACAATATTGGCTGAAACATTCATGGACAAAATTAAGACATGAAATGATCTATGAACATTGCAGTTCTTTGACTTTTTTACCTGATTAGTTCCGTTCCAGGTTATACCATTCAAACACATTCGTTTTACTTTTTGTTTTCATCTTGTATTGTTGACCCTCACGAAAACAAAAGTAAGTCAGTTAACATTCTTATTTTACTATTTTATATCCGTCCTCCTTAGGTCCATCGCGCAACTCCAGTTCCATGCATTTTGCAATTCTTTCATGAACACAGGATACAAGTTTGTGTGTGTGTGTGTGTGTGTGTGTGTGTGTGTGTGTGTGTGTGTGTGTGTGTGTGTGTGTGTGTGTGTGTGTGTGTGTGTGTGTGTGTGTGTGTTTCTTTTATTTTACATCGTTTTATATTTAAAATCGTCAGCTGATTCGCATGGGAAATCCGCCATCTTGAATATTTCGTCATCGAACCTTATAAACTACGTAACCGTGTGACGTAATGCTTAAGGGCAATAGTCAACTACCAATGGGGAAGTCAGGTTATATTTATTATATAAAAAAAATAATGAAAAAATTTCATTTATGCAAAAAAATTCGCTCAATGAGGGGTGTTAGACAAGAAATAAATTATTCCAAACCGTGCTCGCTGCACTCGCTAGTGCTCAAGCGAGTACAACCCAAACTCAACTGTGCTTTATCTGGGGCATTTGAGCACGGTTTGGAATAATTTATTTCTTAATTCAACGTCAAGTAACCCAACGTCTTGACTTTGAATCAACGTTGAAACGACTTTGTCACTTGTTTTATCCCAGTGACTTAATTTTTATTTAATGTTTATGTACATGTATTTCTGTAATGTTTCACTGAATAAATTAGGGGTCCTCTATGAGAGCTTGACGACTTTTTGTGTTTTTACAATATTTTAAACATGAATATCTGGTACCAATAAAATCGATTTTACTTCCTACTCCCACCCAAGGTTTAGCGCTCGTCTTTTTTATTATTGTAGAGTGTTTCCTAGCATGGAACTTTATTATGTTGTCATCTTACCATAGCCTGAAATGGCTGAAATACTAATGTTGTGACGTAAATACCCTAAACCATCATTATCATTCTACTTCTTCATCATCATCATTCATCAGCACCATTCATCATCATCATCATCATTCATCATTCATCATTCACCATCGTCATCATCATTCATCATCATCATTCATCATCATCATCATCATCATTCATCATCGTCATCATCTTCATCATCATCATTCTCCATCATCATCATCATCATCATCATCATCATCATCATCATCATTGTACTTCTTAATCATCATCATCATCATCATCATCTCCATCATCATTACTCTTCTTCATCATTATCATCATTCTTCTTCTTCATCATCATCATTCATCATGGTCATTCTTCTTCTTAACCATCTTCATCATTCTCCCTCTTCTTCATCATCATCATTCATCATCATTATTGCCATTATTATTATTATTATTATTATTATTATTATGTTATTGTGCGCTGCAGCTGCCATACTAACCAACATGGCGATATTAAACCATAAAAACTACATAAACTTTTCTGTTACTAATTTAGGATTTAGCAGGCATCGGGTACCAGGGCCATCTACTGACAATACAATATTTCACAGAAGACTTTCCGGAAGAGAAGCGGGCCGAGGCTAGGGTTTGTGATGTAGGGGCAGGAACAGGGATGGTAGCTCGTGGGGTGCGTATTATTAAACATACCGTATACAACAACAGGCAACATATAAAATAGTAAAATAATAGAGATACTTAAGTTATTTAACGTATGTGTGCTTTGAACAATTTTGACCGATTTTTAATGAAAACTGTAATCTTATACCAGTTAGCATGTCCTTAGTGACGTTTTAACGTAGACAGCCTAAAAAGTTAAGACACCCAAACCGAACTTGCGTCTTTTTATTTCCGCTAGTATATATTATATTGACTGACTTCGTTTCAGGGTATTGGCTCCTAGCTATAACCGCTCTTCTGCCAAACTAGTTTACTCCGCGTAAAATATCATCCAATCAAATTCATTTAACGTTTTCCGCGAATTTAGTTTCACCTAAGAAGGTTGCAAGCTAAATCTAAGGTGCAGACAGAGGTGCTGGACGAGTTCCTCTTTGCTGATGACATGGCAAAGGGTGCTCCAACAGAAGAGAAAATGCAAAAAAGGTATGGATCAAGTATCTGATTCATGTGACAGCTATGATCTCACATCAGCATTAAAAAGACTGAGGTAGTATATCAGCCAGCACCTGGAAAGCTTTACAAGGAGCCTACCATCACACTGAAAGGTCAACGACTGCAAGTGTAGACAAGTTCACCTACCTTGGAAGCACATTGTCTAGAGTTGTGCACATTGATGATGAAGTCAATGCTAGGATTGCCAAAGCTAGTGCAGCATTTGGCCGGCTACGTGGAAGTATTTGGGACCGAAGTGGAATCAGACTTGACACAAAGCTGAAAGTATATAGATCGGTAGTGCTGCCAACACTATTATACGCATGCGAAACTTGGACAGTTTACCAACGGCATGCCAAAAGACTGAACCACTTCCATACAAGCTGTCTTAGAAAACTTCTAAAGATCAAGTGGCAAGACAGGATTCCAGACACAGAAGTCCTGAAAAGGGCAGGGATGCAGAGTATACATACTCTTCTGAAATTGGCACAGTTAAGATGGAGAGGCCATGTTACCAGAATGCCTGATGAACGTTTGCCAAAGAAAATCCTCTATGGAGAACTTCAAGTAGGAAAACGCTCCCATGGTGGTCAGAAGAAGCGATACAAGGACACCCTCAAAGCCTCCCTTAAAGACTTCAACATACCAACAGAGTCATGGGAACAGATTGCACAAGATTGTACAAAGTGGCGAGGCCTCATAAAAAGAGGAGCTGGTGAATACGAAGCAAAAAGAATCAGCGAAGCCGAGCAGAAACGTGCACAGCGGAAAGCCGGAGCTAAGGCATCACCAACAGAGCTAACAAACAGAGCCTCTCTTGTTCTATCTGCAACTGGCAGTTTAGAGCTAAGATTGGTCTCATCAGCCATCTTAGAGCACACAAATAATAACACCTCACACAGTTGATTAGGATTGGTCATTGTCAGTAATGACAGACGAACAACTAAAAGTTTCACCAATACTGATTGGTCAGATGCATACATCCGGGTATTTTCGAGCTAAGCTCAGACCATGCACAAAAGCGTGGTCCAAAATGGCTTTGGCTAGAGGACACGTGACTTTTGTTCGGTTGGAGCTATAGCAGTAATAGCGGACAATAGCCCGAAACGAAGTCGGTCATTGTATACAGTTAAACATCGATGACTCGAACACCGATGGCCCGTTAACCGTGGCTGATTCTCACTCGTTTTGAGTACCCAAGAAATTCTTCCGATAGCTCAAGAAAACAAATATTTAGGGATATTTTAGGGATTTTTTTTTTTAATTTTTATCATGAAAATGTATGTTCTGTATACTCAATAAAATCGCCTCATCGACCTTTATATTAAAGATCAAAAATATATCTAAATTATCGCCATTTGACTCCTGACCTGGCGCTATGATTAACTCTCAGTGGCTCGAACTACCGATGTCAAGGGTCTCAAAGATGTGCGAGCCACTGAAGTTCAAACTGTAGTATCCAATGATTCTGAAAGCGGGCAATGAAGGCCCAGAGCAGACTGCGCGGATGCGCAGTCTGATCTGGGCCCTCGTTTGCCGCATATGCCCAAAAGACCTTTTTTTTCCCCTTGATATGTCTCATTTCTTCAGCTTAGGGAACAGGGGTTTCGTCACATTGATGCCATTGATGTATCCGAAGATATGCTGGAATTTGCCAGAAAAGAGGGATTATACGAGAACTACTTCGTTGAATATCTGACAGAGAACGAATTGCCTATACCCCCAGGTAAAACAAAAAAAAAAAAAAAAAAAAAAAAAAAATAATAATAATAATAATAATAATAATACACACATTACTATGTGTGTAGACTTGTAAAAAAAAATAGGGGGACACGTACTGGTGGTAGCTTTATTTTGGCGGTAACGTAATAAACGTGCAATTTTGACCCATTGGGCGAAAACTGCACGTTTATTACGTTACCGCCAAAATTTAGAAGACAACATATTAAATACAAACAAAAATACAAAAATGATTAAAGCTTTATTTCGTACGAATAACTTTGCACTTTCTACTTGTTGAGTCTCTTTTCTTTACTTTACAATATATTTAGTGACCGTTTAGACCACCAGTTCGTTACCTACGTTACAATTTTAGACTATCTTGAGACTTTGTGATAACGCGTCTATGTTTGTTGTTCTTGAAGTATATCTTTACTTTTTCTTTCTTTTCAAAACACATTTTAACTGTGGAATGGGATGAAAAATATGCATTACAATATGAAAAACAAAAGTATTCGACACTAGTTGCGAGCTATAGGGCCTATTACATACTGCCCCTTTGTTACGTTGTTTTAAGAAAATCATATAAACTTATGACAAATACTTTTTTTGTCCAGATACCTATGACGGCGTGACAGCAGCGGGATGTTTTGCTGCTAGTGGTGTTCATGGAGAGGCTTTGCATGAACTCATCCGAATAGTCAAACCTGGTAAGATCATACCCATGGGCGATGGATCTGTGGGAATGATGCGGGTTTCTATGCTTAGCACGCTGGGTAAATTGAGCAAACGGCAAATTGATGACATTTTTTCTTATTTTCCTGTTTCTTGTGTGCTGTTTTCAATGGAGACAGTGTGCAAGGAATGTCAAATCCTGTTGTTGTTTTTTTCTTTTGTTTTTGTTGTTGATGTTTTCTTTTTATTATTTTATTTTTAAATAAGAAATATATTTCAATATGTCGTCTGCTGAAAGTTTTACCCGTCATGCTAAGCGTTATGGGGAATTTTTACACCTTCGAGGAAGTCTCATTTTTCAAAACTGTATTTGTCGCCCTTCTGAAAAGGGGTCTACTCTATAAGGGAAGAATTTGCTCCCAGAGCAATATTGTTGTGAAACATCAATAATTTAAATTCGCAAAGAAAAGGAATAAAAAAATTCTTAGACAAAAACACTAAAAAAATCACTTTACTATAGAAATTGCAAAGGTCAGACCAATTTTTGGCCATAAATATAATTTTACTGTAAATATTTGAGAACAAATCGCTGAAACAGAAAAGACAAATGGTTTCTGATTAGATATGGTCAATCAGAACAAAATATTTTCATTCAAAATAAAACGCCAAGCAAAAAACGTCTTTCCTAGAGATGTCGAAAGGACAGTAGTTATCTTAGTAATAGATGTTCAAATGATGATAAAAGGTAAAACAGGAGCCAACATACAGAAAAAAAAATTTTTTTAGCGCGACTTTCGTGTTTTAGATATATTTACGAGTATATGTTTTTTTTTTTTTTGGAGACCAACTTGACGCGAGTTTGTTGTTGTAGATATATGTACAAGTATAACTTTTCGAGGACGCACACTTTTCGTGATTTTCTTGTTTTAGACACAGTCAACACTCTTTATACCGACACTCGATACAAAGACAAAATTCGTTATAATGGCAATAAATGGCTTCGCTCAAGAGGTAACAGTTAATGAGAAATTGTGCAAGAATATTGCATTAAAACTCAAAGCAACATATGTTTTGGATGTTTGTTAGAATCGCCTCACTGAGGCGATTCTAACAAATATCCAAAACAAATGTTCTGTGAGGGAATAAAACAAGGTCTTTCTTACATGTCATTCTGTTCATGAATGATTCTTTACAACAGTAAATTCATTTTACTGGCAACATCTTTGGGAACAAATGCTGTCGTTGTAACGAGGGTTCACTGTATATGTTCGAGTATAGGAGACACACTTTTCGCGGTTTTCTTGTAGATATATCTACGACTATAAATTTTTGAGGAGTCAAACTTTTCGCGATTTTTTTGTTTTAGATACATGACGAGCATATGTTTTGAGGAGAAAACCCTTTTGCGATCTCCGCGAGTATAATTGGTCGCGAATTACTCGAGTAAATTAATAAAACTCTATATAAATGACATTTTAGAGGGTGTTTAATATTGCACTTTTATTTTAAATTACAAAATGCGAACATATTTACAAATTGAGTTATCAGTTGAAATTTATGAAAATTCAGTAACAAACATCGCTGCTGCCCAAACGCCCTAGTGTTGGCTTAAAAAGGGCGCCTACTTTGCCGTAAATATCTTTCTGGGATGGAATAATAATAATAATAATAATACCTGAAAATCTGAAAATAACAATTTAAAAAAGATTCCTATTTTTCAGCTTTCGCATTTGACCTAAGGATGACCTTACATGTGTATTCTATGAAAACACTCGTATATTGTGGGTACTCATTACAAGCGGCTCGGCGAGGTGCTTTTGTTGAATACCCACAATATATGTTTTTGGGCTTCTTAACCCTTGTCATGCTGAATAAATTAGGAAGCCGCGTCCACGTCTAAATTTCAGCCAGTCAGATTGCTTGATCCAGATTGTTGCTATAAATTCACATAGTTAATGACAAACAGTGCGGATCCAGATCAGTTGGCTTCTTCAGAAGCCAACTGATCTGGATCTACACTGTTTGCAAAAGCAGGATATATCCGGGTCCAGCATGACAAGGGTTAAGAGTACCCACAATATGTTTTCGGTTCAAATAAGAACAATACCTATACTTTTTGGTTGAATATTAGACTGGCTCCAGTCTCCAGTGACTAAATATTTGTTTTTGTCTTATAAACATGTTTGATAATCCAATAAAATAAAACCAAAATAATATCGTGATCATAAAGGTTGGCCACTAGAGTGACCAGCCTTTATAGTCATAATCATGATTATTTTGGTTTTATTTTAGTAGATTATCAAACAGGATTATAAGAACAAATATTAGTCACTGGAGACTGGAGCCAATCTAATCTGGAGCTATGAGGGATTATATTGCAGGTGGCATAATTGTGATGGTCACAAGATTGGAGTATGTGGAAAACTATCCTGAATTCAAATATACTCTGGAGCCATTGATGAATAAATTGGAAAGGGAAGGAAAATGGAAGAAGCTCAAAAGGGATGTAGGAGCCAGGTTTTATGCAGATAAGGAGGCGGTCTGCTACAAGTTCCAGGTTTTATCGAAATCAAGTTAAATGGATGGGTTAAAAAAATCAAACTCTGGGTTCAGCGTTGTTGTGTGCATTTCTCGTACCTTATCCCTCTGAATAAAAAATTCAGCAGCTGACAGTTTGAAATATTTTTTTCTTATTTTTCCCAGGAAACAGATTTTGACATTTCTTATAAATCGTCCCTATAGAGACAAATTGCATGAAACAGACGCGCACCTGCACGTAATCCCCGCGAGGGGGTGATGCAGTATAGATATAGATATAGAAATGTCACGGCCTGTATTCTGTAAAAAATAAGAAAATATCACCAATTTATCATCATTAGCCCAGAGAGTGGTAAAGAGTAACAAAAACAAAATAAAACTCGCAGTTACAGTATTGTTGTGTGTAGTGTTTTTTTAATGCAATGCATACTCTAATGTCAGTCTGTCTGAGTGTTTTAGACCACCCTCTCTGCTGTCCTGTCTATCGATGAAACCATCTCCGCTTCCCTTTTGAATAAAAATAGTGCCAGTGTTTGTTAAAAATTACCTGTAATGTTTTTGTTATTATAGTTATTTCGTGTACCTGCGAGTTGATATAAATAAAAGTTGTTCTATTCTATTGTCTTTCTTTCATAAATCGTTTACTTGTTCTTCCTTTCCTTTTTGTATCGTCCTGTTGGACTCGTATACCTCTGCGGCGTCTGATCTTGATCTACACAGTTTGCTCAGGCCTATCCGAATAATTAGGATACAGACGATAATTCAAACCAAATTTTGGGTCTCTAATCCTTAAAGAGCTAATAAAAAATGCAGCAGACGACATCTGCTTTTATCTGTTTAGAGAAAATAAGACTTGACATTTCATATGAGATTCACATAAAATGCCAAGTCGTATTTTCTCGAAAAAGAAAGAATAAAGTAAAAAAACAGGAATGTCATCCGCTACAAATTTGCTTAGCGCTTTAAGGGTTAATTCCCTGATATTACTACGGAAAAGGCTACGACTGTCGTCTGTCATTCCTAACCAGTCGTCTGCTGATGTGTCAAAATAAGCAGACGACAACTTTTGCGAGGTGTGTCGTATTTTCCACAGAAAATTGTACTTGATATTGCTGCGAATCGTCTCCTTGAAAGACGATACGCATGAAATGCCAAGTCCGATTTTCTGGGAAAGTAAGAAAAGCTATTTTGATGTGTCGTCTGTTCAGATTTAAATTGCGCATGCTAATGGCTAATGGTGATAGGTATCGATTGCCGTTGCCGCTGTCTTCATGTGGTAATTTTATAACTCTTCGTCTGCTGAATTTAAATACTGACAGACAACATTTTGATTTTTTATTTTTCTTTTCAAAATAGTACAACTTGCTGTTTGTTAATTCCTGATTTGGCAAGTGGAAATATATTTGATTCGAAATTATGTTAATCACTTATTTCCTTTACAAAAAAAAAAAAAACTCATTTGCCGTCTTCGAGAATAATCTTTAACGTGCATAAGATAGTACAAATAAATTATTTTCTACGACTTCAATATTGTTTCTGCGGAGATTAACGGTAAAAAGACACGAAACAACGACTGGCATAGCTAGAAAACGTCGAAGCCTAGACGAGGCGTGAGACCCCAGATTATCCTGTGCAAAATAAAATGTCGTCTGCTACAATAATTTCTGCGCTTAAGCGTTAAGTTGGATTTATTGTTACAATTTTTATTTTGTACGAACTGCGATCCCAATGAATGGACTGAGTCGATTCAAATAATCGATCATGGCTGAACCGATTCTATATTGTGCGTCGACAGAAGTTGGACGATTCGCCGTGTGATTATGATGGCAAGAATATGGTACCATAGTTTAAAGCACAGTTCATCAACCTATGGATTTTTTAATAATACCGTCCGAGATTATTTGTTCCATGGAATCCAGTGGCTACTAAAAGTACCGATAACGAGTCTATATGAGATAAATAAAACAAACAAACAAACAGAATACGACAGCTGATTACAGACCACAAGTCATATTTGCATTTTCTATTGTTCTTGAAAAGGTACCCAGCGAACATGCAACGTTGAAACAACGTCGATTCAACGTTGATCCAATGTATTGACGTTGAATCAACATTAAAACCACGTTGTCTCGATTCCACTTTAATTCAACGTCTTGACATTGAACCAACGTTGAACTGACATTGTTTCAACGTTCTGTGCCTGCTGTGTCTCTGGTCACATCAGCTGACCAGCTGACACTGCAGTTTACATGTAGTTCGTATATAAAATCAGTGAGCATATGGAAAAAACGTGCCTTCGTACATATGCGTCCAGCGAAGATTCTGATCAGACTGCGCATTTGCGCAGTCTGATCAGAATCTTCACTGGGCGCATTTTGAATAGCCAAGGATGCAAAGTTTCTTCATGCGTACAATGAAGACTCTTATCAGACTGCACGGATACGTAGGCTGATTTGAGTCTTCGTTGAGCGCACATGTCAGAAGGTACGTTTTCTCAAAGCGAACATGTTAGAAGGCGGTTTTTCTCAAACTGCACCAGCCGCTTGGAAGGTACATGTAATACGATGACGTTTGGTGCCCCAGGATTGGGAGTATATACGAAGAAACGAACGAACGAGCGGCGAATGGACTAATCAGAATACGCATGCGCGCTGTATGACCAAGGTATTCCCTGTTCACCAGTATTTTAATGGTTCTTTGATCGAACAATGGCTCAAATCAGGAAAACCTTATCAAATCGCGAAGATGCGCAGGCCACTGAAACTCAGTTCGCATATGCTACAGGATCCCTCTTCCTGGATTCCGGCTGCAATGTTTTTCACTTGTAACAGATTGTGGAATTCCCGGAAGCAATTTTAATGCACAGCTAAAAATACTAGCAGACATTATTTGGGACACAACGTGAAAAAACGTACCGTTCGACATGTGCGCCCAACGAAGACTCAAATCAGCCTGCGCTTCCTCGCAGTCTGATCAGAGTCTTCGTTGTCCGCGTGAAGAAACTTTGTATCCTTCGCTATCTAAAATGCGCCCAATGAAGATTCTGATATCAGACTGCGTGAATGCGCAGGGTGATCAAAATCTTTGTTGAACGCACATGTCCAAAGGTACGGTTTCTGACGTTGTGACTCATATGATTTATAATTAGTATAAATGAAATGGTGTAGACCACAAGAATGGCGATAATGTACTGATAATTACAATTAACATCAAATAGTCAATACTATCACTGATTTGTTTTTTTTTTTTGAGAAATATAAATAGTTTGTGTGTGTGTGTGTGTGTGTGTGTGTGTGTGTGTGTGTGTGTGTGTGTGTGTGTGTGTGTGTACATGCTTGTGTATGTGTGTGTGGCTGGTTGGGTTTTGTTTGGGTGTACATGTGTATGTGAGAGAGAGAAATTGAAAGAGAAAAAAGTCATAATGACCCCATTCCAAGTCCCCACGCGCAGCTCCGAATTATAGAACATACTGCGTGATTAAAAGATTCTTTCACTGAGCGGAAGGCGAATATCGAAGCCCAGCTATTAAAAGCGACATTAGCTTTAGGGGAAGGATACACTTTCATGGGAGGTAACCCTTTCAAAATTGTTTTGTCTCACTATGGGGAGCAAATTCTTTCCTTTTTGAGAAGGTCCCTTTTCAGAAGTTGCTTGGTTGCCAGAGAAACAACAGGAAGTCACACACACACACACGCACGCACGCACGCACGCACACACACACACATATATAAATATATATATATATGTTATGTCTCCTGACTCTGAAGGGCTAGGCGCTGCCGTCGAAGCCGGCGTGGGTTCGAGCCTCACACAGCCCAGTATTTCTACCTATACACTTTTTTCTGGAGATCCTGGGCCGGAATTCTTTGTTGAAGTTTGTTTAAATATATATATATATATATAAAGTATAAGGGAATCGTTTGACAGCTAGTTACATTTTTGATAAAATATATTTTATAAAAAAAATGTGGCTGGCTGTACAAACGATACCCAAATATTGGAAGATTGAATGGACAGATCTTGGATGATTTCTGAGGGGGGTCAAATTGAGTAAATTATTCGTATTCGAATACGCAGGAATGTGCATACAGTGTAGACCAAGATCAGACGCCGCGTTCTGCGGCGTCTGATGTGGGTCTACACTGTATGCCATTCTTCCATCAATTCTACACACATTCATAGGTCGTTGAACGGACTTCTTTAAAAGAGAGGTACAAGGTAAAGTGTAAGGTGTGTGAATATTTAGGGTAAATACGGTATCCCAAATTTATCGAATTTTTCTAAAATTTCCCATAAAAGTGAATTTTGAGGCAAAGGTAAGGCGACCTCCCATTCCCTCCGCCCTTTTTAAGCTTTTAAGATAGTTTGACGGCCATATTAAGCCGCAACGCGAGAAAATATTCCTGAGAATATTTTGAGAGCCCAGCATTCAGAACAGGAAGCGCAGGCTAATCTGGGCCTTTACTGTCAGCATATTCCCACCCCCGCCCCACCCCCCACCCCGCCACCACCCCACACACACCCTCGCCCAAAAAAAATCCCATGATAAAATGTAGTAAAACATATTGTACGTAAGGCAATACTGTGCTTCCGTACATGCGAAAATCCAATATCATGTGATTAGAGCAGCCAGCCTAAAAACATATGTGTGGAAAAAACATTTATTTTTAGTGCATGGCTACCGGAATATAATATTGAGGCCAACGGATTCTGTTAGGATCATGAAGCTTGTTCTTTTAGGGGGCACGGGTAGAGTTGGAAGCAATGTGCTGAAAGGGGCTCTGGAGAGGGGCCATGAGGTATTGGCGATTGCAAGACATCCGGAAAATATTAAAACGAAACACGATAATTTACAGGTTTGTTATAGTTCAATATGTTTAGTGCATATAATTGGATCGAACACGGAAAGGCCCGCGTCAGCTGTTTATTATAATTAGATACAGATAAGACTGCACTTGGAGGGATATTGTGTGCTCTGGTTCAATTAGTGTGCTTGATTTATGCACTTGAAGCGGTCTCCAGATAAGTTAATGTATTTAAAATCGATATTCCTGTTTATAAATAACATACCTGTGTCGTGCCTATGTCTTTTTTCTTTCGAACCGTTGAAATCATTAGCACCTAAAATATGCCTGTCCTAAATAAAGTATGTGAAAACCCCAGTAGGGGTACTCTGAACTTTGCCTGCTGCATAGGCTAGGACTATTTTGGGGATTTAAGAATTTTGAACTTTACTTCTTTTTGAGGGGTTTGGGGAAAAAGCGGTTATTTTTTTGTTTTGTTTTTGCGGGGAGGGTGGGTGGGGGGGGGGAGGATGGGGGGTTGGGGCGAGGTGGGGGTGGGTATTTGCAGGTATTCTTTTGGGGCCCCACTTTCAGAAGTGAATATTTTTATTATTATCATTATTATTATTATTTTTTTTTGGTCGGGTGGGGTGGGGGGGGGGGGGTCTTTCAAAATTCTGCGTATTTTTAGGGTATCATTACGAAAACAAGCCTATTCAAATATATAGAAAATTTCACCTCCAAAAACTGAAAAAATTCAGACAAAAACATATTTTTTTCATATTTCTGCTCAAAACATAGATTGTGGGTACTCGTTAGAACCGTCTTGGCGAGGTTTAAGGGGGTCAACATTGTATAGGCATATTTTCGTGATGGTAAGAATCGGGTTTAGAACCGTCTGATGAACTGAATTGTTTTTTATCAAATATTTATAGGAATACCTCCACTGTACAAATTAGGCATGAAAGTCAGAAAATCCCCCCCCCCTCCCCCCCCCCACCCCCCCCCCCCCCCACACACACACACCTCCCCATATCAGTAATATAGTAATATATATTACTTCTGGTTTCATTCTTCTACAGCTGGGAACCAGGAGCCTCGATTCATCGGATAATAGAGTTTTTTTGGGGTTTTTTTTGGCTATAGTGTAGTTATATACCTATTTACCTACAAAACCATAACTCATTAATATGGTCGTCAGTAGGTCGAAGCCACGTCAATTTAGCTGGTCAAGACTTTACTTAAAGCATTGCCGAACGAAATGACTTTGCTGAACGAAATGACTTAATCGTGCAAATCGTGGATGTCGTGTCTTTTGTAATCAGTAATGCGTATAATAGTTACGCAAAACGAAGCCATGGAAAAGAGACAATCACTGCCACAGTGGTTTGGGTTGCGTCATTTTAACGTCAGCATGTCGTAGACATGATAAAGGCAGAGCTGTCCTACCAGAAGGTAGTGAGCTCGTTGGCTCAGTTGGATGCGCCGTCCGACTGGAGACCAGGAGGTCGCGGGTTCAACCCCCGCCGAGGTCGGCCACATTCTTTCTCGGAGATTGATCATGAAATATTTTCTACGGTCATTCTCTCCCTTCCGCTGATTCAAGAAGGGCAGTTGTCAGTTTCTGGCGAAAGAATGTGCACAATACTGGTTAACCGCTTAGAGGACTAAGCCTGCCCAGTAAACGTGTGGTTAGGTAAACTGACCGCGCTCGACATGACCCCAATGGGTTGACTGGGCCGTAAAACCTCAACACAAACAAAAACCAGAAGGTAGCAGGGTGATTCAGCTGTGCTCATACAGTAAAACCTCAATGGCTCGAAAACCGATGGCTCGTTTATCATGGATAGTTCGAACTCGTTTTCAGTCCCTACGAAATTCTTCCGATAACTCCAGAAAACAAATATTTAGAAATTTTTCTTTTTTTATGATGAAATTGTATGTTGTGTGTACTCATTAGAATCGCCGAGGCGATTCTAATGAGTACACTCAACATACCATTATTGTATAGAAGATGGAAAAGATTTCCCTAAATTATAGCCATTTGCTTCCAGACCTGGCGTCATGATTAACCCTCAGTGGCTCGAACTACCCATGTCTCGAACAAATTTCCATGGTCCCAAAGATGTTCGAGCCATTGAAGTTCGACTGTATACAGTAACGAGGCCAGATAAACGATGGAATGCTGCAGGCACCATAAGTGTCAGACCAGGTGACGTCAGTACCGCAAGATTGTTATGTTGTCATTGCAAACCTTGTTAGAGCACCAAAGACAAAATTGCACCAAAGGCAATAGCACTAAAAGTAACAAGCGCAACAGATTTAAGCGCGCTTCCATTGCAGCAAGAGAGACACCGGAGAGACAGGCGCCGAGACTATGCCGTCCAAACATTTAGACGACACACGAATCATGCTCCGAGTACAGCAACGTTTCAACCGTACGGATACTTTGAAAGAGTCCACTCGGCATAAATGGGTTAACCAAGTAGCTATATTCAAAGGTAGCCATATTCGGTGTAACAGAAGCCTTAAATGGCATGTCCCTGGAAAATGTGACAATCGATGCTGGCGCTGCGAGAACTTAAAAGGATCACACAAATCAATAACAGGGTTATATAAGACCAGGATTGTATTGGCAGTAATAAACATACCATCAGGCGACGGTTTGATATACAGTCGAACCTCATTGGCTCGAACATCTTTGGGACAATAGAAAATTGTTCGAGACATGGATAGTTCGTGCCACTGAGGGTTAATCATGGAGCCAGGTCAGGAGGCAAATAGCGATAATTTAGTAAAATATTTTCGATTTTCTACACAACATTTGTATGTTGAGTGTACTCATTAGAATCGCCTCGATGAGACGATTCTAATGAGTACACACAACATACAATTCCATGATAAAATAAGAAAAAAGATCATTAAATATTTGTTTTCTTGAGCTATTGGAAGAATTTTGTAGGGACTGAAAAAAGAGTTCGAATCATCCACGGTAAACGAGCCATCCGTGTTCGAGACATTGAGGTTATACTGTATATACTTTTTTTTTTTTCAGAAAAAAAGATGTGATTTGTATGCATGAAAGGTGTTAGGGTTATAAACTAGGTAGACTGGTTCCCGCCTAACTGATATATGAATCAGCATACAAATGTTTTGTATATTCAAAAATCTTATCTTTTGGAATGTCATTCTCTCTGATTTGGCTGATCAGTTATGAGTTTCTGACTGGTAAGGGAGATAATATGTGTAGAAAACTAGTCAAGGAGGAGTGTTTTACCTTTGCTAGAAAAATAAAACTCATAGCGTGGTGCTAGGCTATAAAACAGGTTACGTTAACCATTTCAGTCCAGCAACCCCGAAAAGGTGAGAGAAAAGTCCAGGGAGTGCCACAATCACAAGTCGCAGCCCTTCCCGGACACAAAGAGGAAGAGGAAACAGACAAAACAAAACAAGCGCAAATCGAACAAACGTACGAAAAGCACTAAGTTTAGCTCTCTGTTCCCCAAGCGAGATAATCCCAGTGCTCAAAGGACTGAAAAACACAAGAACAAAATAACACCAGGCAAAACTAAAACAAATCGCCCCGTAGAATAAACCACAAAGCAACAAAGAGTAAGACTAACACCGGGACCACCGCCTTAGAACGGTCAGTAGACTAAACCTCAGCCGGAGTGGGAGTGGGGGTGGGGGTGGAGGGGGTGTTAAAGCACTTTTACAGCTAGTCAACTTCACACTGGGTCCCGGTGCTACTCTTAATACAGAAATACATAAAAATCGGTTCTACTATGTACCAGAGTAAGTAGTTGCGGTCATGGTACCAAAGCCGTAATCCAAAATCATAAATCCATAAACGAATGACGAATCAGAATGTTCAGACCAACAGACATGGACCCCAGAACAAAGGGTGTAATCAGGCGTCCGCGGATAGTAAGCATTACTTGGTAAGCAAGCTTCGCCCACCATGCCCATGGGCCTGAACGCAGGAAATATCGGTAGAAGCGTATGTCCGGGATTTGGGAAGTCTACTTATGGCGCGTCACTGGCAAAAACATCAGAAACAATTCTGGAAACTGCCACGTTGTAGGGATTGACTAGATCATGATGTCATAGTAAATGACATGCATAGTAAATGTCATAGTAAATGTCATGTTTTCATAGTAAATGAAAACCAATGATTGAACCACGGCGGGCCAAGCCAAAGACATATCGTCGATCCCAAACCCACTGATTAAAGTTTTACAAAGAGGCCGTCATTATTGAGTCTGAGGCCCGAACCGCCGTCGTGCAAGATTACTTTTTCAAACAGTGTAGATACAGATGAGACGGTTTATAAAAAGCCATCTCATCTGGATCAACACTATTTACCAAGATGTCGACGGGATGAAACGCCGACAAATATCAGCCATGGACTCGGTGAAAGGGGACTAAGCCAACGACCGACAGCGAGTCTTCGGAAGATCCATAGCTGGTTGGCCCTAACAAGAACCTTTCTTGGTTTTTGACCAATACTCTGTTCACTATGATGGACATGCTCAATATTCAATGATGGAAGAGTCCACCTCAGAAACTCGGAGATGGAAGGGTTAAGGTCATAATTCTAGGTTATTTTTGTTATTTCTCCGTAAAACATACATTATGTATACTCGTGTGAATCCCCATTACTGAGGCGATTCTAATGAATATTCACAATGTATATTTCATGGAGAGCTGAGTAAAAGTATCCCTGCATTATTACCAAATATTCTTTTAAAAGTCCTCTATTACTCCTCCTAAACAAGTCCCCAAATACGGAGAGACAGACAGACAGTGTGTGTGTGCCTCAGGTGCCAGGCAACGTTAAACATCTACAGATATTTAACGTTGCCTGGCACCTGAGACACACACACACACACACACACACACACACACACACACACACACACACACACACACACATATATATATATATATATATATATAGGGTCAATGCCAGAAAATCTAGATTACTTTCGCCATGACCCTGGCTTAAAACGGCTTATGCGCATAATTCATTCGCAGAACAACCTCGCCGACGGACCGGCTGCTAGAGTCAGGCCTGTAAGTTTCAAAATTCAGAATAGACAGTCAAAATAAGAGCTTCAATACGTGTGTATTACCAATGCACAGTGTAAACTCACACTTGCTCCATCGTGCCTCTAACCGGGAGTGCTCGTAAAAGGAAACCAAAAAGAACCAACCTTTAAATCCAGTAATGGCGGCATCTTCTTTGTCGTAGTTTATCACTAGCAGCAAGCATAAATTTATTCCTCCGCGAACCCTAAGGGCTCTTGTTAGGGCCATCCAGCCATGGATCTTCCGAAGACTCGTTGTTGGTCGTTGGCTTAGTCCCTTTGCACCGACGCACTGGACGCCAGCAATCCATGGCTGATTTGTTGGCGTTTCACCCCGTCGGCATCTTGGCCGCCATCTTGATTGGATGTTGTTGCCGCTTCGACACCACGCCGAGGTGTCCGATGAGAGTAATAAGGAGGTAAAATGTCCCGATATTTTCATGCGGACAACGAAGATTCCGATCAAACTGCGCCTATGGAAGGTTTGATTTGCGGATTCTCTAAGCGCATTTGTCAGAAGGCACAGTTTCACACCTTGCGGATGATATGAGCCTCATGAAAAGGTGTCTTCGGGAATATGCGGATAGCAAAGGTCCAGATCAGCCTGCGCATCCGCGCAGTCTGATCAGGACCTTCACTGTCCGCTTATATAATCACTGGGTACTGTAGAACACGACAAAGTATAGCAAAGTTCCTGATCAGACTGTATAACGAACCTCAATAGTTCGGGCACCGATGGCTCGTTTACCATGGCTAATTCGAACTTGTTTTTGACTTCTTCCGATAGCTCATGAAAACAAATATTTAGGGAAATTTTCTTAATTTGTCATGAAATTGTATGTTGTGTGAACTCATTATATATATATATATATATATATATTGCAGATTAAAAATGTGAGCATCTTCGACGAGAATGCCCTTGCAGAAGAATTACAAGGGAAGGATGCGTTGATATCGTGTATTGGAGGTGCCGGGAGTCTATTCAACAGACACGAAGTGACGATTTATTCCGAAACTGTTAAAGTGTTTGCTAATGCCTTAAGAAGAAGTGGTGTTTCAAGGATAATTGTAATGTCAGCTTGGTGGATTGTAGGTAAGCAAGACTGATTGTGATGTCAGCTTGAGGAATTGTAGGTAAGCAAGACTAATTGTGATGTCAGCTTCGGACATTGTAAGACTGATTAGGATGTCAGTTTTGTGGATTGTAGCTTAGCAGACTGATTGTGATATCAGCTTGTTAGATTGTAGGTAAGCAAGACTAATTGTGATGTCAGCTTGGTGGATTGTAGGTATGCAAGACTGACTGTGATGTGATGTCAGCTTGGTGGATCGTAGGTAAGCAAGACTGGTTGTGATGTCTGCTTGGTGGATCGTAGGTAAGCAAGACTGATTTAGATGTCAGCTTGGTGGATTGTAGGTAAGCAAGACTGATTGTGATGTCAGCCTGGTGGATTGTAGGTAAGCAAGACTAATTGTGATGTCAGCTTGGTGGATTGTAGGTAAGCAGGACTGATTTTGATGTCAGCTTGGTGGATTGTAGCTAAGCAAGACTGATTGTATTGTCATCTTGTTGGATTGTAGGCAAGCAATATTAATTGTAATGTCAGCTTGATGGATTGTGTGTAAGCAAGACTGATTGGGATGTCAGCTTGGTGGATTGAAGGTACACAAGATTGATTGTGATGTATGCTTTGTGGATTGTATGTAAGAGAGAGCTTGATGGTTTGTAGGTAAGCGAGAGCTTGGTGGAATGTAGGTACGCAATACCGATTGTGATGTCAGCGCGGTGGATTGAAGGTATGAAAGATTAATTGTTATGACAGCTTTGTGGATTGTAGGTAAGCAAGAGCTTGGTGGGTTGTAGGTAAGCGAGAGCTTGGTGGATTGTAGGTAAGAAAGAGCTTGGTGATTGTAGGTCTGCAGGACTGATTGTGATGTCAGCTTGGTTGATTGAAGGTAGGCAATATTGATTGTGATGTCAGCTTGGTGGGTTGTAGGTAAGCAAGACTGATATTACTGCCAGCATCTGTTGATTTGAAATACCTGTAGTGATTTAAAAGAACGATAAGGAACGTAAACAGTTTGTTTGATTTTCTTTTCAGTCTACAGAAGTGTTCACTATATCCCCTTTTGAGGGGGCGACAAATTTATCCTCCAACATACTGCCTTTCACAATTACTGGAATTTCATGTCAGAACATAAATGACTTCAGAAGAATTCCAGTCCAGACCGGAAGTTTTTATTGCAGGAAACAGAAAAAAGTAAAATGCTAAAAAGCATTAATTTCCTTTATATATTAATGTAAGTCCATACTACTAGACATGCAAACAGTTAGATATGTTGACCTAAACGTGTCACATGAAAAAATTTGCCACAGTTTCTGTCTGCCTGGTTTAAGATAATCTTCTATAAGATGCTTTTTAACATATTGGTAAAGTTTTCTGTAGATATTTAATTTGTTTCTTCTTACAAAACTACGATTTTGGTTGAAGAGTCCGGGATGTGGTCAAGATTGCCGGCTTTGGATCACAAGGTCCCGGGTTCGAATCGCGATGGGGGCGAAATACTTCTTGTGACTGTACGACGCTTCATTGTACACATTCTTTAATTATCGCACTTCCCTTGTCTTGAAATGACTTAAATAATATTTAAAGGGACGTTAAACACCAGGGCCCAGTCGTTCAAAGCATCGGTAGCTTAACAAGCTCGTTAGTGGTCAAAATATTAACTGTTCTGGTAAGAACAATATCTAATTTACATGTATTTTTGCTGAAAAAATGTGAGTAGCTGCAAAAGCTACTCACATTCTTTTCAGCAAAAATATTAGCATATATGCCATATTTAATGATCAAAATTTTAACGATACGTTAACTAACGACATCGTTAGCTTTGAACAACTGAGCCCAAATCATCATTATCATAATCCGATTTTCGTTTGTTCAGGTGACAGTCCGCCATGGGTCAAAGCCTTACTTACACTAGGTTGGAGGAACGTGTGTCAGAACATGCGGGCCATGGAATTGTTTCTTCAAGAACAATGCACTGACCTGGACCACACAGCCGTAAAAATTTGTTTCGGAAAAGGACAACATGAAACAGGTACGTTAAAGTAAATGGATATCGTTTCAGGGGAGACAGTTATTCGAACTTGATTTGACACCCCACCCCCACAAACCCGTATGAAAAGGGGTCAACTCTAAAAGGGAAGAATTCACTCCAAGGGGCGCTAATTCTTTTTTTGTCCCACAGTTTGGAACTTTTATTTCGAAAAATTATTCAAATTCCCCTTCAGTCCGAGTCTGAGTCTGTAAATGAAATGTATACAACTATATATGCTTTATAAGTGTTTAAATCACTTCAGTGGTACTTATTTTCATCACGACAATCTTTACCATATAAATCTTAAGTATCCAAATGGACAGCCCTGAGCAAATAGTACACATCAGACACAACAGAAGGCGGCCTCAAACTATGGCCTACACTGCTTGTCACCCCACCCAGTAGGTTTTAGGCACATGGACAGGTGGTAAAATGGACTCGTACAAGTATGATCTTATTTAGATTTGATCCATTTTGGTGTTCAGGAAAACACAAAATAGTTATCTTCCTTAGTGAAAGTTATCAGAAGATCACATCACGTAAATATGCCTATATAATTATGACCCCCTTTAAACCCCACTTTTATGATTTACGAGGGTATACATTACTTTTCTTATTTCTGCTCAAGTACATAAATTGTGGGTACTCTTTAGAACCGCCTCGCCGAGGCGGTTCTAACGAGTACCCACAATCTATGTTTTGAGCAGAAATATGAAAAATATCTGAATTTTTATCTGAAAATTTTCAGTTTTTGATGGTGAAATTTTCCATAAATTCGAATAGGCATGTTTTCGTAATAGAATTTCGGTCGGCATAGGGACCTCTACCGCATCTGCGACACTTCACAGTGAAACAGATATACTTACAAACACCCAGTAGCGATCTGAAGCCAAAACACAAGAAATCCATAAACGGACCCATGATGGGGTAGGTCGTAGACATTGATATTCAGGCGCCAACCATCTGAAACAGATTGAGGAGGGGCCGTCTTTTAGTCTGATTGAACTAATACAATATACCTATGATTTTTTTGGTTTTTTTTTTTTTTTTTTTTTTTTTTTTGTTGTTGTTTTTTGTGTGGGTTTTTTTGTGTTGTTTTTTTTTTTTTTTTTTTTTTTTTTTTTGTTTCGTTTGTTTTTTGAACTATTTGCAAAGTATATTTTGCAAGCTTTGCTATGACCTTGCACATTTTTCCATTTTTATCTGATTTCAGGTAAACCAATTTTAACGCATGAAGGACATTACGTGCCAAGAGCTGGGAAGTTTATTACTTATGGTGATCTGACCAAGTTTATCCTTGATAATTGTTTACAAGAAGGAGAATGGAAGAAAAAGATGGTTTCAATCGGAACATGAATTGAGATCCTTGGGATAACTACTTTTTGAATTCCCCTCATGCAGTGACATGGCCTTTCCGGTGCTCCGTATAAACAAGCCGAATGTTCAGATAAATTCCGCAATGTGAGGAAACGTACCTTTTGACATGTGCGCCCAACGAAGACTCGGATCAGCCTGCGCATCCGCGCAGTCTTATCAGAGTCTTCGTTGCCCGCATGAGGAAACGTTGCATTCTTGGTTATCCAAAATGCGCCCAGTAAAGATTCTGATCAGACTGCGCGAATGCGCAGGCTGATCTGATCTTCGCTGGGTGCACGTTGGAAGGTACGTTTTCTGACATTGCGGTTTCCATTTTTTACTCTTCTCAATGAAAACATATATTTTGAATTGTTCTTCCCGATAAATAAGCCTCGCCATGAGAGAAGGTACAGTCAGGGATCAAAAGTAATTCCACAGCGTCAAAAATCCCATAGAGTTCAATGCATTGTCATGTTTTCAAGAAATAAATAATAATAAAAATGATTGTTCATATCTTTATAACGTTCACATCATTTGAAAGCTGGACGATTTATGTAATATACATTTTGATTCTTATTGGATTTTCTCTATGCAAACTTGAGAGACTAAGAATTAAATTTTGTGTAAGACATTTTGGGCAGTTTTTGAGCGACGTCAACATTGACGTCATTGGAAATCTGCCATTTTTAAAATTTCCTCTTAATTTAAATTGTTGTATCTGAGAAGACAGCTATCCGATATATATCAAAGTCATATAGTTTGGACATGCATCATCTACCTTTCCAATCATTACAGAACCTCAGTATTTTCTTTACGATGTTACACAATATTAAGTGTCTTGTAAATATTAAAATGCATTAAAGTCTATGAGAAAATATTTTTGTGGAATTACTTTTGGCCTCTGACTGTACCTTCTGTGCGTATGCTTGCAGAAAAAGTACAGATCAGCAAGCATATATGTACCAGCACAGCCTCGCTGATCTGGATCTTTTCATAAAGACAAATTTTCTTATGACGTGGCTCAAATATATTTGTTCGCTGAGGCGATTCTAATGAGCACCCAAAACGTATGTTTTTATATTGGAGACGTACAAAAATATCAGTTTTTTGAATGAAAAATGCATCTGACAGAGAGAACCATTCTGTATTAGGAAGATGATTCCTTTATTCTTATAAGATCTTGTGAGATCACGGAACTGTATCGAGAAGGAACGAAATTACTGATATTTTTGTCTAGCTGTACATAAGAAGATTTTCGTTCAAAAGTATTGTTTGTTTGTTCTTTTAATTTCTCACATGTACAAAGAGCACAATTTAGTCGGTGTATGTGAATTGTGCAAGGATCATATGAGTGTTCCAAAGTGTTCCAAAGAATCTTTATACGAAGGAGCATTGATCTCAGTCAGAATGTGCAGATGTGAAATTTCACATAGGCACGAACATCTCATGATGTTTGGTATGTTCCAATTATCATTAAACCTACTGAATTGAAGGGAAAGTGTTACACAATCAAGGGAGGCAACTGTCAAATTGTTTTCCTCCCTTCAAAAGGGGGCCTACTCTAAAATGGAAGAATTTACTTCCATGGGAAAGGGGTTTACTGTAAAAGGAAAGAATTTGCTCCAAGGGGAGGGGTTTACTCTTAAAGGAAAGAATTTATTCCCAGAGGAAAGGAGTTTACTCTTAAAACAAAGAATTTACTCCTAGGGGTGAGGGGTTTACTGTAAAAGGAAAGAATTTGCTCCCAGGGGAATGGGTTTAAAGAATTCATTCCTAGAGGAAAGGGGTTTACTCTAAAATTAAAGAATTTACACCCAGGGAAAAGAGGTTAACTTTAAAAGGAAATGATTTGCTCCCAAGGTAAAGGGGTTTACTCTTAAAGGAAATAACTTATTACCAGTGGAAAGAGGTTTACTGTAAAAGGAAATAATTTTCTCCCAAGGGAAGGGGGTTTACTCTTAAAGGAAATAATTTGTTAGCAGGAGAAAGGGGTCTACTAAAAAAGGAAATAATTTGCTCCCAGGGGGAAGGGATTTACTCTTAAACGAAAGATATTTATTCCAAGGGGAAAAGGGTTTACTCTAAAAACAAAGAATTTACTCTCAGGGGTGAGGGGTTTACTGTAAAAGGAAAACAATTGCTCCCGGGGGAAAGGGGTTTATTCTAAAAGGAAATAATTTGCTCTTATGGGAAATGTATTTTCTCTAAATAGAAAAAATAGCTTCACATTGGGAGCTAATTCTAGGAAAGACTTTACTGTCATCGTTACGTTTTTAGAAGAATAAAGCACACATGATATAAGGAAAGCCTTCTCCAGGACTGGTGAATATCAAACGAAAACAGTTAAAACAGGTTTAGATTATTCCGACACCCTTCTCTCCAGCAACTGACATTTCTATATCGTATCGTTTTCTTATCTTTGAGCAGAAAAAGGGAACAAGGTTTTATTCCCATCGTCAGACTGGAGAAATTGCTATCTATAGGAAAATAAAATAAAAACACCCCCAATTAAAGCAGTATACAATGTCACTTGCTGATATTTTAATATTTCAGGTTATATATATATATTATAACATGGTGACGAAAATCTTTCCATTTTCTGAAAGTTCTAGTAGATAAATAGCTCATCCTTTTTTTGTAATCATTACGTATTGGTGTCACCGTACTTAGCTTTATAACCTGACTAGATTCGGTCTTCCACAGAAACAAAGAGCAATAAAATAACATGTATTTTCCCAATGTTTCATTTTTGTTGTTTGTTTAGGCAGTCATCAATGTACATGCAATTGACAGCTTTGTTTATCAAAATTACTATGCCTACTTGTGGATGCCATGATTGGCTTAATAAAACTCTGTTCTGTTCTGTTCCTCAATTCTAACATTTTGTTCGATACAATATATACCCATATACACATTTCTGCAAGTTGAAGAAATATCTGTCTCGCGTCATACTTGAAGTTAGTTTGTCCCCCTCCCCTACCCACCCATAAAACATCAAGGTTATTTCTGTGCTTCCTATTAGTCAAATATTCCATGCTCTCCGGAAAAATGCGAAGGCCAATACATTTTACATGTACCAGCAAAGCCTGATTAGGGCCCTCAACTTCCTGTTTCAGAAAAGACCTTTTGGATCTCCATAATCTTTTTTTCTTAGTAGCACCTCTGGAATCTGCAAATAACGATCATCATGCCATATTAGGCAGTGTCGATCCATCTAGTGGTAGTCTATCGATATCACAAGCTGATAACATGGTTGTCGGAACTCGTTTTTACTGAATAATGCAGACTTTAGGTCATATATTTAACATCAATTCAAGACAGACACTATTAACTATTACTAATAATGGTAGTTTCTCCTTTATGAGACATATCGTGGAAATGTATATGTTGTGGTTCTTTCTAATTCAGTATCCTTCAAATCATGTGTTGGAAACTTTTAGAAAATGGAATGATTTTATCACGGTTTAGAATTTTTGTCTGTTCTTTAAATACTGTTAGTTGTATAATTTTGTTGTGATTCCTTGCAATGTCTGTGATGTCAGTGATCATGTGTGTTTACCATGTACATTTCCAGATCAAGTGAAAGCTCAGGATAAATGATTAAAGTGCAAAAGATTTGTTAAAAAGAAAAACTTGATATTTCTGGGATAAATTTCTCAAAATCTCCATATAAACATATATTGTGGGTACTTATAAGAAGCGCCTCGACAGGGCGCTTCTAATAAGTACAACAACATATTGTTTAGGAAGAAACAGAACAAATGTCCAAGAACTATCAAAAAAAAAACTCCTCCTAAACAAGTCTTTTGATTAAGGCGAGTGTTCAGACAAGCATGTGCATTTTCGCAATATTATTATCTGCACAGTATGGTTAGAGATTTCGCAGTTTGTACCATAAATTCATTGTCCTAATATTGTGTCTTGGAGTGTCTTTCTTTGCTTTTTTCATATTGTCAAAGTGTTCAAATCATTGTATATAAATAATGTATGTTTTACCTCTATTTTTATATGTAGTTGTCGTAGTCCAAATAGGAATTTTGCCAGATCCGGAAGCTGACTAGGCCAAATAGAAATTCTTATTTATCTTAAAGTTTTCCCCGCTCTTGACCAGCAAATCAGCCATTTGAGCTGTTAGACTATGTTCTCTTTCCCCTTAATTATACTTTTATGACGTGGGTCCACTTTAGGGTTTTTAACCCTTGTCCTGCTGAATAAATTAAGATGCAACGCCTATTTCTAATTTTCAGCCAATCAGATTACTTGATCCGGATTGTTGCTATAAATTCACATACGTATTGGCAAACAGTGCAGATCCGGATCAGTTGGCTTCTTCAGAAGCCAACTGATCTGGATCTACACTGTTTGCAAAGGCAGGGTATATCCGGGTTCAGCAGGACAAGGGTTAAAGATTATGAAAATTGAATTAATTTTTATAGCCTCGAAACAAGAACAATTTAGATTAATAAATGCTGGCAGCTATCATTAGTTGAGTTGATGAAACAAATATATTTGCAGTGGCAATGTCATTAAAATGATACACGTTCACACTTGAAATTCTCTTACTGTTTTTCTATGTCATAGATATGTACAGTATGCATATACAATTATGAAATTACTTGAGAGAAAAATTATTCTCTTTTAAGATCAGATGAAGATCCAAATAAGAATTCCTATTTGGCATAGCCAGATTCCGGATCTGCTAAATCCTTATTATGACTACGGTATAGTCAATGTAAAACCTCAGAAAGAAAGAGAAGTTGATGTTGAGAGAAACAGAATTTTAGAATCTATTTTAAATGTGTAATTTATATATTTATATTGTTTTGTAATATATTTTAATATTTGCCTTGCGGTCTAGAGGAATATTTCTTATGGTCAGTTTACTCTTCTGGAACATGTGTTATGAATTGTTATTATTACCGTAAGCTATGGGACACACAGGTCTGAGAAAATAGGGTATACCCAAATCAGCGCATGTTAGCACGTTGTTATCTGTCAGCACTTCGAAGTTTGCTCCAAACAGGTAGTTATGAAAATTCTCAATAATCGATCATTTAAGGGCAATACATTCCAACGTGGGTTGGATAGTTTTTTCTCAAAAGGCTTCATACTCCGGTTGGTTTATGACACAACGCGATCTTGGTCATTCTATTGTTGATAGAATATAGCTCCTAGACGCATGAGTGTAGAACTTCAAACGAAGTCGGTAGTCAGCACAGGCAAAACTCGGAGGATTTGTTAACTTCTCTTCAAGTGTTACAAGTGCCTTTTGTTGCCCATCTGTCCAAACAAATGTAAGTTTCTTTGATTTTGTTGTTTTATTGTCCTTCTTTGTTGCTCAGTATCCAACCAGGGGATCATTTAAAGACCGCAATACTCAAAGATGTGTTGAAACATCTGTAGCTGATAACTGCTTCAGTGTATCCCAAGTATAGAAGCTTGTTTCCTCCTGCGTCCTATTCACTTAAATTGAAATACATTAGAGAAAATAGCACTGATTTTGAAGACATTTGTATATTTAACTCTTTCAAAGTGCTTATCAACAGACTTGATGTGGATCTAATTGTATCAGTTCCAAAGTTCCGATTTTCGTGATTTTGTGTGTTCTTTTTTTCCAGAGGCAATCCTCTTTGACTTTTATTCTTTGATTTACTTTGTTACATAGATATTTTTAAAAATTACCTAACACATGTTTCATCGGAGGTAAAAGGAGCTGTATAGTTTTTCTTTAATATAAATACAAGTGTTGTTATTTAGAGGTGTTTTAGTAGAGGTTTTGTACACTTTTTCCTATAGTGCGTATCAAAACATATCTATCGTATTTACCCGAAATATTCAAACAGACAAACCTAAAGAAACAGTGTTGAACCAGATCAGTGGCCGAACAAGGCAGTGTCTGATCAGGATCTGTACTATATTCTACTCACCCAGCATTTTAGACATAACAACAGGTATACAGTGAACCCTCGTTACAACGATAGCATTTGTTCCCAAAAGACGTTGCCATTAAAATGAAGTTGCTGCTGTACAGAATAGTTAATTAGCAGAGTGATTTGTAAGAAAGGTCTTGTCTTGTTCTTATTTCCTCATAGAACATATGTTTTGGATAGTTGTTAGAATCGCCTCACTGAGACGATTCTAACAAATATCCAAAACATGTGTTTGTTTAAAATATTGAATACAATATTCTTGCATGATTTGTGCTTAATTGTTATCACTTCAGCGAAGGTTTCGTGGCAGTCAAACTGTCATTATAACAAATTTTGTCGTTGTATCGAAAGTTGGTATGAAGAGGGTTATCTGAAAAGACCTGTTTAAGCTTTAGAACAAGTATGATAAAATATATATTTCAATGCAAGATGCAATAAGTCTATTCGTCAGCATTCATTTTCGTTGAGAGTCATTGAAGAATGGAACTCGTTTACCAGAGGACTCAGTGTCTTCAAATACTGTATTCCAGTTTAAATCTAGACTAGACAAATTATGGATTGATAAAAGGTTTGCCTGTACTGATATATATTGAGCTAATAGTCAAACAGGATTTTGTACTATATGTAATACATAGAAACATTATATTACTGGCCTTACAACTATAAGGTATTTTACACTTATTATTATAAATTGTGACACCGGAAGCAATGACTACATAATTGTTAAAGAAGAAGTGACAGGGAGGACGAATCAGCTGTAAGGGTTCATTAGTCCCTTACATCCAAGTAAGAATCCAAGTAAGAATATATTTTAAATCTCAGGATTTCAGAGACAAACAAGACATATAATTGCG
>OZ024837.1:0-244645 GCA_964016985.1 Anodontia alba | reverse complement strand
AATATTTTTTCAGCTATGCTTCATTCCTTTGTTGCGACTTTCATGACGTAAGAGCGTAGATCTCTTTACAGAAAGGAATTAATATGCAGGCAAGCTAATAAGAAGTCACAAAGTTGTCTCCTTTGAGAAAAATGGATGAAAATTTACCAAGTATAGCATGTTCTCTTAAACACAGCTATAAATATTAATCAAAGCACTGACAGCACTGGTGGGTCGATTGTCTCTTGAGTTTAGGCTGCGAAAATGAACGGGGACTTAAGATTGTTTCCTTTTTTTAGCAAACAGTACAGAGCTTGGTCTAGTTTGTACTGTTTGGCAATGTCCTAGTTCAGATTTTACAGGTAACCCTCTTTACACGACCTCTGACGTCAATGCGACAAGAATAGCACGGCTATAAATAACCGTTACTTGGATTTTATACAAACGTGTGGTTTCATTTCATTGGTCAATGATTGTCACATGGACAACAACATTAAGGTAATGTTGGTGTATGTATACTCAAGCTCGACTGTAAACAATCGACCCAAAAAATCAGAGACAACCCGGATCTACGACTTAATATATTTAAAAGGTGGAATCGGGGAATGGGTCAGAATTTTATCACGGTCACGTGACTAACAGTCTATTGCAAGCCAAAAGGCCACTTTGTAAAGTTTGAAGAAAGGTAGTATCTTGTGGAATTACTGGTCCAGTTTGCATTCAACTGACATTTAACGTAATCATTTGTCAATGTCTTATTGTCTCAAATTCACATAAATCCTAATGAACGATTCCCTTTAATACCAGTTCAGTAGTTCTCTGCGTGCTTAATTTGTTGAGAGGTTTACCTAGCCCCCATGATACTCTTTGTAGGACTGGTGTGACAGTTTGTACAATGGCAATAGCCCAAAATAGGTGAATAATTATTACTTTAAATTTTGATTATTAAATCTAACAAAGACATGGGTGATATTTTGGATAATAAGTGTACAGGTGTACAAGCTGTAACGGGTTTAATTTTGAAGAGCGTCGGCACGTTAATGACCTTAAGGGGAATTGATATATTTTCAAGGGAAGAAACTCTTTCAAATTTGTTTTGGCTCCTTTCTGAAAAGGGGTCACTCGAAAAGAAAAACAAAATCGTTCACGATTTTGCCTTTTTCTTTTCGTGCTGACCTCTTTTCCAGAAGGGACTTGATATACAGGAAAACAAAATGGAAGTCACAAAAAGTTATTTAACTTGTAAGAATGGCAGTAATCTAACAAGTGTATGGAGTCCCCCTAAACGTTGTATAACTAATTATAAGTCTGGTAGTTTTTAATTTGAAAATATATATATATATATATATATATATATATATATATATATATATATATATATATATATATATATATATATATATATATATATATATATATATAAGATTTCAAAATACTGATTTTCAGCTTTTTTAGCTATAATTTGATTGATCAGTGTCGTGCCTGAAGAGGTCAGCTAGCGAAATATAATATTTAAATTACGAGTCGAGCAGACAAAGAGTACGACGAGCACAAAGGAACTGCATTTCGACATACTTATACTTGTGTAACGCTGAGCATGCTGGAAAAACATTCTGGCAGACGATATTTTGAAATGCGTTTTCTTATTTTGTCTTCCTTTGGAGACAATTTGCATGCAATGTCAAAGCCTGTTTTCTGGGAAACGTAAGAAACAAATCATTAATTTTAGGTCTGTTTAATTTTCACGTTGGAAAAGGTTAGGGAAATACATATACTGGCAAATGAGTACTTTTCAAAGTGACACTGGTAATAAAAAATATACATAAATTTAGGTAAGTTTTACTGTAAAACTGCTTGTGCTGGTTATGTTTTTTATCATATTTTATATCCGTTAATTTGACCATATTTATAAAAGACCGCTTATGGACCAAAAACGAATATAAATAAGTATAATAAATAACGTTTCAAAGTTGTCTATTATGCATAATATATGCTATAAATTCTGGTCGCCAAGGGAGATGTCATGGTGAAGATCAAACAAATATTGGGATGAGACTACATGTATTTCACTATTGTGCTTTCATAATTGGTGCGAATTCCGCGAAAAGATGCTTAGGTCATATGCTGGCAAAGGAAAGTCCACATCCGCCTGTGTGTTTGCGTAATCCTATTAGGGCCGTTATTACTCGTGTAAGGAATCATTGGCTAAATTATAGGGTAGAGACTACCATGGTTTTTCACATACAATGCAGACATTACTGTAATATTCTGAAGATTTTTTTTGTTTACAGTAAGTCCAACTGAAAAGCCAAAAAAACGAGATACGATGTTGTAGGTTATGTGACATGTAAAATGCTTCTGTGACTTTGAAATGACGGGCCCCATATTATTTACCAGCTCGACCTGTGTAAAGGTGATATACTTGTTTCATTTTCGGAGCAACTAATTTGCCCATATCTATTGCAGAACTGTCCCAGTTACTTATTTTGACCAATTCTGCACTTATTTTGACCAATTCTGCATCACGAAAACATACCTACATATAATTGACCCTCTTAAACCCCACCTTTATATAGAAAAACTGGAGTATATAGGGGTATACATTATTTTTCATATTTCTGCTCAAAAACATAAATTGTGGGTACTCGTTAGAACCGCCTCGGCGCCTCGGCGAGGCAGTTCTAATGAGTACCCACAATCTATGTTTTGAGCAGAAATATGAAAAAAAAAATATCATTTTTTTTTTATCTGAAAATTTTCATTTTTTAATGGTAAAATTTTCAGTATATTTGAATAGGCATGTTTTCGTATTGTAGCATCAAAACATGTCAAAAATGGCTCAGAAAGAGACAACAATTGTGGAACTCTTTACTATGACATTACGTTCTTTTTTTTTTTTTTTTTTTTTTTTTTTTTTTTTTCGAAGCGTAACCGGTGACCTATGAGATTTAATGGTCCGTGAGATTATGAGTAGTCTATGACCTTGACAGTAAATACTGCAGAAGTTATCGCCGAACAAACAAGATAAATTCATCATATTTTCTACGCTACTTTAAGCATATTATAGACGTCACCAATCAGGCACTCCAGCTCCTGTTACAGACCATGCCAGTGTAGTTATTCTGGTTTATGTTCGTTACCTTGGTAACCGTCATTGTCTGCTATACGTATCTCGATATTATGTCAAGACGTCTATTACCGTTTAGAGAGCTAAATGAAAAATTCAGAAGACAACATTTTGACACATGTTTCTATTTTTTCCCAGACAACGGGCTTTGACCTTCTATAGAACGTGCCTCGTGTCTCGATGAGGCGATTCTAATGAGCACACACAACATACAATTCATGATAAATTAAGAAAATTGATTTAAGTATTTCAATTTCATGATAAGTTAAAAAAAATTGCTTAAATATTTGGGAGTTGTTTTTTTTTGAGCATCCGAAAAATTTCGTAGGGACTCAAAAACAAGTTCGAATCAGCCACAGTAAACGAGCCATCGATGTTCGAGTCATTGAGGTTTTACTGGCATTGTATGTTGGTTATTACTACTGTGTCGTAATGACTTGTTCTTGTTTGTTTCTCTTTTTCTACCGGTGCCTAAGTAAGGCTGCGTTTTGTGATTGTGTACGAGGGTCCTGCAAAAAGTTCTGTCACTAATAGGCTTCCTTAGTTTTATCCCATGTATATTTTAAAATGCTTCACTCCACTTGAATCGTGTGTTGAATAGCTAACGATAACCGTTTATTTCGTGCAAATTGCTTTCCAACTAACTGAGTTATTTCAAATTGAAATAGATGCAGTCATACACTGACCAATTCACTTGTTACATTGGAACATGGACCAAGCAAAGGATGGTCAGGAGTCCACCTTTCACTGAATGGCCGACATTGTGCTAGCATAGTTAAAACCAAGGTACAGTAGAACTTCAGTGGCTCGAACCCCGATGGCTGGTTTACCATGGATGAGTCGAACACGTTCTTTAGTCCGCAGGGATTTCCTTCAAATACGGATAATTTAGGGAGATTTGCTTCTTTTATCTTGTAAATGTATGCTGTGTGTACAGCATACATTTAAAATATAGAACACCGAAAAAATATCCCACAATTATCTCCATTGTGCCTCCTGGTGTTACACTAAAAGGAAACTTTCGAGGCTCGAACTACCGCTGTCTCGAACAAATTTTCATGGTCCCAAAGGGGTTCGAGCCATCGAAGTTCGACTTGATTTCAAATTTATAGACCAATTTCGTCAAACTATGCGGCTGTGGCAAGCGTTTTTATCAAACAGGTCCGATGTTTTCATTTACTTTATATTACCAAAGACTGTTCAGTCTAAATGTGAATGTGGCTGGCACACCAAATTGTTAAATAGGATAGATATTCTCACTTAAATTTCATTACAAGTGCTTGTATTTTTTTATACATTACTTGGCATATAGAATTACATTTTTTTCTTCTATTTGAATTTTTAATGGTTTCGTGCCAGTTTTATTTACATACAGCAAATATTATCATCAATAAAATGGTTTTCAAAATCGATATGAACCATAGCGTCATTTGTGTAACTACAACAAAGTGTTTCCAAGACGGTCTCTTGTGAATCACGTGACATAGACGACAATAACGTAGACCTTATACCACCATTGAATTAACTCTTTTGTGTGCAGGGTTATAATTCTTTCATTTGTTGTTTGTATTTTTTTTTCTGTTTGGCCATCTTTTTTTAATTCCAATTATAGATATACTCCTACTTTAGAAATACTGGCTTTGTCATTCGGTCGCTTCGTCATCACATCACACGTAAATTGTGTCACATTTCTCTCAATAACTGTACAAACTTCGAAATTCTATATGGATGACAATTACATCTAATCTGCTGGCTTTTACCATCTTTTTTTATATTAATAATCAATTTTCTTTCTCTCCATTTAAGCCCCTACAGGAAAAAATCATAATTTCGAAGCCAATATACATATTAAAATGTCTAAACTTTATGTACATGTAGATCTTGAGTTGTTCCACCTAACACAACACTAGACACTACCCAGCTAGCATTCTACATAAATCTACATCGGGCCGTCATCGGCCCGTCAGCTACCCTGACGGGCCGATGACGGCCCGATATAGATTTACGTAGAATGCTGACTGGGTAAACAAAATAAAACATAACAAAAGCCCACAGCGAACCACCACAAACATTGTCCACAATACATATAGAAGAAACAAAGCACAAATAGAAAGAAAAACGAAGCAAAGTGGAAAGCAATAGAAGCTAAACGCAATGCTAGATCAACAGAAGAAACAAGACCGACCAAAACTATAGATGAAATTCCCGGAATAAGTTAAATGATCGGCTAGGACCAGAAAATATAAGTTATAAAGTACAGTGAGATATTTTGCAGCAGCCACACGGTACTCATTACGAAAAAATGCCTATTCAAACAACAGAAAATTTCACCTCCAAAAAAAAAAAAAAAAAATGAAAATTTTCAAATAAAAAGTCTGATATTTTTTTCATATTTCTGCTCAAAACATAGATTGCGGAGACTCGTTAGAACAGCATCGTCGAGGCGGTTCTAATGAGTATCCACAAATTATGTTTTTGAGCAGAAATATGAAAAATAATGTATACCCTGTAAAACCCAGTTTTACGAGTATATGAAAGTGGGGTTTAAGGGGGCCAAAATTATATAGGCGTGTTTTCGTGAATTAACATCAGCTGAGAATGAATATATTCTATAAGGAATGACTCCTGAGATTGATTAACACAAAAAAAAACAAACAAGAAAAAGTAGATTCGAGTATCGTAATATTCTGGGACACTCTAGCTACTTCCTGCAAGAGTGTCCTCATCAGTGACCCTGATATACATGTTCGTGATTCACATCAAATGTTCAGTGATAACAAAAGACCAGAAAATAACAATAATAATTATAATTCTTTATTCTCACAGGTTAGCGAAGTAACACAATTTGGAGCATACAAACATATTCGATTATGACGGCTAACCATAAAAACTAAATAATGATAACAAACTCAGATTTAAAGCACTATGTGTACTGTTGTCTCAAAGGCTATTCCGGCCAGAACACAACGCAGACGCGGCGCCGCCGCCCCAACGCTGCGTCCTTACCGGTGTGGCTATCATAAAAAAGAAGCTTGAAAAAATATGTATATATTCGATCTGTGCCGACCTAGATCAGACCCCAGGGTCCGATTAAAGTCTACATATCTTTGCATTAAAATGAGTGCAAAAATACTTTCCTAAAGATCCTGATGATACGGGACCGTCTCAATAGGGTCCACACTGTTTGCCTTTCTCTTTCAATTTTGACTGACTACCCCAATAACTTAAAGGGATGCATTCAAACTCAAAAACAGAACGACTCATTACAGAAACCACATTATAGTGAAATATTCATTACAGAAACCACATTATAGTGAAATATTCATTACAGAAACCACATTATAGTGAAATTTTCATTACAGAAACCACACTATAGTGAAATATTCATTACAGAAACCACACTATAGTGAAATATTCATTACAGAAACCACATTATAGTGAAATATTCATTACAGAAACCACACTATAGTGAAATATTCATTACAGAAACCACACTATAGTGAAATATTCATTACAGAAACCACACTATAGTGAAATACTACCTGTTGACGAGAGATACACATTAAAGTCCCATCCAGACTTCACAGAACGCGGCGTCTGAACTGAGTCTACACTATTTGCGCAGGTTTACAGTCCAAATACCACTTGCAAATATAGTAGTTGTTTAACGTAGCTCGCTAATGCATATTCTATCACTACAATATTTCTAATTGTGGTTTTGTACATCATTCAAAGCATAGTCTTAGGAAACAATATTCAGGTGAATCATTCTTAATGATTTGACAATAATATTGCATTAGATTTGTACTTGTGTTTCCGTTCCATCTGTCCGTCCCGAAAATCTACCAATGCAGTCCTTTCTGGCGAAAGGATGTGCACAATACTGGTTAACCGCTTAGAGGACTAAGCCTGCCCAGTAAACGTGTGCTTAGGTAAACTGACCGCGCTCGACATGACCCCATTGGGTTGACTGGGCTTTTTCAACTTATTTTTTTTGCAAAATGACTGCGTGTGGATGAGGATGGCCCTGGGCAGGGGCATCCGTGTCATATTGCCACATTTTTTTGTTCGGTTTTATAATCGTCATTCTGACTGTCCAAATATAATGTTACTTTGAAAACACTTCTGCAAGGTCTGTCCAACCCTTAATTTTGTGTTGACCGTCTACAAAATTATTAATAGTGTTGGAAAAAATGACTTTTAAAACAGTTTGAAAAGAATGTCATTCGTTTCAGTCGATAATTTACAACATGGACTTTGTGCGGAACCTGTATACATGACTATTAACAGTGATTAAACCAAGTACAGATGAGAACGGGTTCCATCTTAAATTGCACGACAGTCTTTTGGTCCTCAAACTAAATAATGACTCGCACTTCAATACGTTTTTATCTTATCCTGAGTAGGATAACATGGATAGGATTAAAAGTTTTTCTTCCCAGGATCCAGGTTTTCCTTATCTGGTATGCAAGAAAAAATAAACTATGATGAAGTACAAGTAGAGTTTATGGGCGTCACACAACACAACACCACCTGCGGTGAAGTCAAATGAGACCTAATATAAAGTTTGCCCCAAAAAACACCGAACACATAAAAAGAACCAAAATTGAAGTTTCTGATTTATTGAGACTTTTCATATGACAGCAAAGTAGTCTACATGGCTGTATACGTTCCCTAGTGCAGGCTTAAACATAATTCTTACTAAACGCTGGTGATAAAGCCATGACAAAAAGTAGATAGTTCGAAGTCTGTGTGGACTGAAGAGAACACTGTGTCAACATTTAATGTATCAGTATCGCACAGTGTTGGCTATCAGCCTGGCCCCAAATATAAAACATTTTTCATGCTCAACTCATCTGAGCATGAAATTATCTCTGCTAATAAATATGAAAATGCCAACAATAACAATAGTTGGCATTTAATTATTTATCATTAGAGAAAATCTCATGCTCAGCTATGTTTATTTGAGATATATTAGCATGACAAATTTCATGCTCAGCTGAGTTGAGCATGAAAAATGTTTATAACCTTGGAGCCTGAAGATGCTTTGGGTCTTTGGCTACTCACAGAATACTCTGTCAAGATCCGAATTAACTGTGTGAAGTCTATGCTGGGCACACATGCCATCGTGTTGGAAATATGTCCGGTTCATTTATCACTTGTCTGGTCTAGATTTTTTATTATTATTTTTGCGATGTCAGATGCCTCTTGATAAAAGGCAAACAGTATAAATCCTGACCAGACGTCGTGAAAATGACTTATTTTCATTGACAAATAAAAAAAAGTTTCTTAAAATGTCGTCTGCTGCAGTTGTGGTCGGCGCTTTCAGGGTTAATGTATAATTAAGAGAAACGTAGATTTTAAACAAGATGAAATTGAGACATTCGCGCTGCAAGTCCAATCCATTATTTTTTTTTTATGGTCTTTTTCATCAATACTGTACAAGCGAAGGCCACCTTATAAAATTGACTGATTGGCCTATACACTATAGGGCGTGTACACGACCACGGTATTTTTTTTTGATTGTTGAAACTTGATCCTATTGGTACCCGGTTTGAAAGAGACATAACGCACCGCCTACTTTTAACGCAGGAATACAGTGATGGCAGGCCGAATTTCAGAGCCAATGCTTTTATTATAAAAAAGAAATGTTTTACAACCGAGCGACGTACATGATCATTAGGTCATAGACGCGTGTGCTTCTTTCTATATTTCAAGCTTTTTTTTTCTACCTTGATAAATGAAAATCATCATTTGATATGTAAGTGACTGCATCAAGCTCATAAGCAGGGTGAATTTGACGTCGGCTGGTTGACATGGGCTTCTGCAAAAAGCTCTGTCAGTCAGCAATTCTTTGTTTATGTTTATTGTAAGTCATAGCAACTATTGAAATCAGTAGCTATATATTCCGCGGACACGGTGGCCCTGGCGCACTGGCACTGAGCTTTAGGTACAATTCATACATCGGTACTAATTCAACTGGAGATTTCCACGATGAACCAAATAATTGTTGGTCTGTGCACTTTGTTCATCCTTGGCGGACAACGCTTGGTCCAAGGTAAGACTATGTTTTACTGGGAAGCTCACAGAAATCTTTTTTTTTAGGCATTACTATTTTTTCTTTTTTAAATATTTACTGTAAATTTAAGAATATAATTTATAAAAAAACGACTGTTTTTAATACATTTAAACTTAAAATGCAATATTAAGACGTTATCATAATTAAAATTATTATATCACACACACACACACACACACACACACACACACACACACACACACACACACACACACACACACACACACACACACACACACACACACATGACACACACACACACACACACACATACACACACACACATGATTATATCATATCATTTTATACAAATGTCAAATAAAGAAATTATATTGTTGCAAAATAGATATGGCTGATGAAAATTTGCTTGGAATTTCTAAGCTTATTTCCTGAGGACAATAAGAAAAAAAAAATATTTCGCAAATGACGTCTGCTGAAATTTTTGCCCAGTCTGCTAAGCGTTTAATAATATGCACGTTCCATCGCTTAGCCCAAGTCTATATCAGCAAAAGAGAGAGGTGAGTACAGTTTCAGGCTCGGAGGCATGTAAAGCGTAACTGTAGCAACAACAACAACAACAATAATAATAATAATAACAACAATAAATATAATATTAGTAACGATAAAGTTAACAAAAAAAAAAAAAAAAAAAAAAAAGAGAGAAAAAAAATCATTAAATCAATTTATTTCTTTATTTTCATCCCAAAATATTCTATTTATTTAGAAATAACAGAATTTTAAGCACTTCTTTTAAGAAAGTTCAAATTGTAGCTCTAGAGTAAATAGGTGACTGGTCTTGAAAAAGAAAGAGGGCGCTTATGGAAAATTAATACATGTTGGTGATAAGCCATGCACATTATATTATATTAGACACTACCTTACTGAAATGAGCCGTCAATTTAGATAAGAATTCTTTTTTTTTTTCAACCATAATATATTAATATTTTTTCTTATATATATCCATGAGTACATATGCTGTCGGTACTCATTAGAAGCGCCTCCTCTGGGCGCTTCTAATGAGTACCAACAACATATGTTTTCGAGGAGAAATAAGAGAATATTCATATGAGTCTTTTATTTTTAACTATATACGTCATGTTATTTTCTGCATATAAAATGAGAAATGAGTAAGAGTTTTTGCAGTAAGCGCATTAAGTCTAATTTATGCCATATAAAGGTTGCTATAAAGAATTTGAAAAGCTGGTCTAAAAATCGCAACTTTCTGAAAGTCCACATCATAATGTAAGCCCTTTTATACCCGTGTTTGTGCTATATATAACGTTACATACTACATAAAACTGCACGCAATTCGTAATAGACGGTCAGTCGAAACCACATAAACTTAGAGGTAGCCCGAAATGGCCGCAGTCATGGAACACCCCGCCCCTTCCAAAGCACCAGATAAAGGTTGAACTACATGTAATAATAACTGTATGATAACCACTTCACTGAAAAAAATCGGACAAACGAAATGGACAATCATTATATGATTCCTTATAATATTTATACTTATTGATATAATATTGTTGATTAAGTTTACTTTTTTTAAAACAATTTGTCATCAGTTTACTCTTGAATTTTAAGCACCCGGGCATGTCACTGCAGTATTGTATACACAGAGCCTTGTTTTGTGTACACAGAGCCTTGTTTTGTGTACACAGAGCCTTGTTTTGTGTACACACAGCCTTGTTTTGTGTACACACAGCCTTGTTTTGTGTACACGAGCCTTGTTTTGTGTACACAGAGCCTTGTTCATTATTTAGGTAAAATTTGAAAATATGGTTAAAGTTCGTGATATCTGGACAATTTTTATCAAAATAAGATTTTAAATATTATTGTACGTTTTTTTTTTTGTTTTTGCATTTTATTTAAATCTACCGAATAAGAGGTTATAAAATGTTGAGAAATTCTACAGAAATATCATTTTTGGATGTTTAAACTTGAGCAATTCTTCATGTTTCTTGCATAATCTATAAATTACAAAGAAGGGAAAATCTCAATGACACATCGTATTACATGCTGGACCATTTTATATATTAAATGAGTCAAACATGCTTGAAAGACAAGAAAAACAATTATTTATCCTATCATATCCGAGGCTATGAACAACAATTATAAAAATATCTGGTAGAAAAAGGAATATATGAATTTTGAAATTTAATAATTATCTTGTATAATTCTATACATTTCGTGTTAGTTATACCATGGTTCGTGCGCATGTACAGAACCATAGTATAACTGATTTATCACATTTTCATGCACGCTGACCAACCACATCGCGAGTTGGGAATTTTGGCTGCTACTCTAATCTATTGCCTGACTGCCTAACTGTGACGTCACAAAGGTAGGACGGATTCCTGTGGCACTTGGTGCAACTGCATTACAAATACACGCCTATTCAAATATATTGAACATTTTACAACGAAAAAAGGAAAATTTTCAGGTAAAAATTCTGATATTTTTCATATTCCTGCTGAAAACATAAATTGTGATACTCGTTAGAACCGCCTCGCCTAGGCGGCTGTAATGAGTACTTACAATCTATGTTTTTTAGCAAAATAAGAAAAATAATGTATAACCCTGTAAACCGAAGTTTTACTATATAAAAGTGGGGTTAAGGGGGTCCAAATTATATAGGCGTGTTTTCGTGATGACTGTCAAAATCGTTTTTACTCCCTTCTTAAAAGAAATCTACTCTATAAAGTCAGAATGTACATCTCGTGGAGGTAGACTCCTTTGGATGGGGATTGATGCTTAGGAATGCTAAAAGGGAGTAGCAAAAGTTATCTCCCATGTGAAAAAGAATTACGTCCTCCTCAATGTATGTAATACGTGTACTTTTTCATTTTAATTACAGGACAGCCAACAATCGGTAGCCCCGCTGATGCGGCATCAGCTGGGACGAACCCTGCTGAGGATGATTCTGGTGCCACCACAGTTCAAGCCGTATGTCTTTGTTTTCATGGGGAATGCATTTTTTTAGTATTTTACGTGCCTTTCAACATTATTTAAGTCATATCTAGACGATGGAAGGGTGATAATGAAAGACTTTTTGCTGTGAAGCGTCGTAAAGTCATAAGCTGAATTCTGTTTTCAACGTCTACAGTGTACGATCTTTTTTGTGTTTTACATCCCAGTCATCTATCTGTCCATCTCTCCATCTATCTATCTATCTGTCTATCTATCTATCTATCTATCTATCTATCTATCTATCTATCTATCTATCTATCTGTCTGTCTGTCTGTCTGTCTGTCTGTCTGTCTATCTATCTATCTATCTATCTATCTATCTATCTATCTATCTATCTATCTGTCTGTCTGTCTGTCTGTCTGTCTGTCTGTCTGTCTGTCTATCTATCTATCTATCTATCTATCTATCTATCTATCTATCTATCTATCTATCTATCTATCTACCTACCTGTCTGTCTGTCTGTCTGTCTGTCTATCTATCTGTCTATGTATGTATGTATGTATGTATGTATCTAGTGTGTGTGTGTGTGTGTGTGTGTGTGTGTGTGTGTGTGTGTGTGTGTGTGTGTGTGTGTGTGTGTTAAAATACAAAACAAGTTCAGCGTCCAGCGCCCGTCGGCCATTTAAGTTGGAAATTGAATAATAACTTTATTTTCATTTTAAGCAATACATGCTCATGTGTAGTATACATGAGAAATCGCATATACAGAATATGACATGCATATATAATTACAAGTGAGTTCAATATTACAAAAATGTTCATACTTGGGAGAATACACATATAGAAAACTGCATCAGAAATATATTGACATACTGTGTTGTAATTTTGGACACACAAAAATGTTGCTGCACTTCTCCAAAATTTGAACGGGTTGATTTTACAACATAAAAATGTGTCCAAAAGATGTAGATGAAATGATTATAGTGAAGACCCTGATCAGACTGCCCCTCTTGAAGCAGTCTGATCTGGGTCTACACTATATGCTAGGGTCTAAATGTCCTATCAATACAGCAATTCATATTGATAATGAAAACAAAAATACGTATTATACTAGATAACCTAATTTTTACAGGATTCTGTTCTAACCTTAAACACCTTTTCATAAATAAGCCCAGATTCTTAATTACATTTACATTTGTAATAAGCATAAATTCCTTTCGTTTTAGCATGTTTGGTCAGATCGAAATGTGTCTCTTTAAATATGTTCTTCATAAGTCTCAATAAAGCTGACATTAAAATAGAAAATGATAGGCATCCTCCAACTCATTATCATCACGAAAACATGCCTATATAATATTGACCCCCTTAAACCCCACCTTTATATAGTAAAACTGGGGTTTACAGGGGTATATATTATTTGTCTTATTTCTGCTCAAAAACGTAGATTTTGGGTACTCGTTAGAACCGCCTCGGCGAGGCGGTTCTAACGAGTACCCACAATCTATGTTTTGAGCAGAAATATGAAAAATATCAGCGTTTTTTATCTGATTTTTTCAGCTTTTGGAGGTGAAATTTTCTGTTTATTTAAATAGGCATGTTTTCGTAATGCCTGTCAGCTATTGGTGTTCTATTCGGACTTGACCAGCTGCCTACATCAATTTTCAAACGATGAGAAGAAACTCTGAATTTACATAATGCTGTTTTGAATTAATAAACTCTTATATGGTCTAAATACGACTGGTATCGAAAGTTTGAAAACTGATTATAAAAACTTTGCTCTACTTGATTCTTGTATTCTTCCATTCCAGTTTTGGATAAGAATATCATTTAACCTACAGTAGTCCTTAATTCTGATAAAAACACGTTCTTGTTTCCAGCACCTTGGTTTAACCACACATCATAAAATCCTAAGGAAAGCAATAATTGCTATATCTTTGCGGCCCAATTAATGATAGTTGGATTCTTATCTAAATCTGACAACTTCAAACGATATGCATACTTCATGTATTTAGTATAATCAGTGTCCAGTATTTCAACCAGAACTTAACGACTGCATTGAGAATATTAACCTGTAATGGGGGTCTGTCTAGTTCTCCATACACGAAATCATTCTGAGTAGACCGTTTTACAATTGAAACACTGGCTGCACTGCCGGGACTCATTGGAGATTGAATTAAGGCACTTAAACCCCGCTATGTCTACGGTATCAATAGGGGCAGGAGTTTCGAAAAATAGTGCATAATTAATGTAATCAACCAATTTACTTTAGTAGGCGTTATTATATATTGGCAGTGATTTTTTTTACTTCTAACTAGAAATTCTGTTTTTATTTGTTGTCAGATAACTGCCACTGCCGCTAGTGGTGGAGCGCTAACATACGTAGTGACGGGACACACCCCATCCACCACGCCATTGAAGTTCGAATTTTCCTCTGCCAACATGGTCACTGTCAGCAATCCAGGGTTCGATTATGAAACAGCCACAGAGTATCTTGTTACTTACGAGTAAGAGACTAGATAGGATGATATTGTATAAAAGTTGAGTCATGCCGTGAGAACAGGTGGCTTAAAGGCAAACGCTAAACGTCCAGGGGCTAATTGTTCAAAGCTAAGAATGTCGTTAGTAAACGTATCATTAAAACTTTGATCATTAAAGATAGCGTATACGCTAATATTTTTGCTGAAAAAATGTGAGTAGCTTTTGCATTTGCAAAAGCTTCCCACATTTTCACAGCAAAAATACCTGTGAATTAGACATTGTGCTTACTAGAACAGTTAACATTTTGACCACTAACGAGCTCGTTAAGCTAACGATACTTTGAACAACTGGGCCCAAACGGTCTGACAATGACCTTTACTAAATATTGCTATAGTCTACTATTTATGGTCCACGCCAAGCTAAAATGTCTTCGAGCATGTGCAGAATAATCAAATTCAAATTTACCCCGCGCATGCGCAATTTGTCATCCGGACATTTTCTCGCCAGCGATACATTCTATAGTGCCCAATGATTCTGTTTGCAAACAGCGGATGCCAAGATCAGTCTGCACGGATGCACAGGCTGATCTGGGCCTTCGCTGTCCGCACATTCCCGAAGACACGTTTTCGCATGGCGTGGTCCTTATAATGATTCTTTGAACGGATAGCGAAAGCCTTATCATACTGTGTGAATGTACTAGTTGATCAGGTACGTCTCTGTTATCTAGCGAACACAGCTTTTCTCATGGCATGGGGCACTTGGAGTTTCTAAATCCAACATATTTAAGGTAAATACGAACCACTCGATGGTCTTGGGGTATCATGTTTCTATTCCGTGTCTGTCCATCCATCCGTCCGTCGGCGCTTGGTTTCTTCTAACTTAAATATGTCTTGATTTTTTTTTTTCAAAAGATGCATACACATTTCTTTCGGGGATGTATGGTTTGGGATTGTTAATAGGCAGTGAAATACGTTAATTAACTCTTTCACTGCACCAGACAATCATAAAATTCTTTTTCAGGTAGCATAGATCCAGATGAGATGGCTAATATGAGCCGTCTCATCTTGATCTACTCTGTTTGAAATTCAGTCTTTCAACTTTACTTATGAACTTCTTTCCAAGCAACAATTTGTTTTTAAAAAACGGCAGACGACAAATGTCGTCTGAAATTTGGCACTAAAAGAATTAACTAGCAATACACCAAAAGTTTTATTCTATTCAATGGTTTTAAGATAATCGAATATTTTCATTTCCCCAAACAACTATTCTGCATTTTATGCAAAAATTTGCTAGGGCTGGTGGATTAGAGGCAGATTTTCAACAAGTTCAACTTGCTAAAAAAATATTTTTACGATATTTTTCTGAAACATCAATAATTAAAAATCATTGGAGAAAAGCAACATTTCATGACATTCTTTTTGTCTCAAAAATTAGTTCACTATGGAAATTACAGACGAATCTTTGGCTATGAAATTAATTTTAGGATAAACATTTGAGAAAAAGTACAGAAATAGACATGACAAGTGGTTTTTAATTAGATACTGTCACTAACAAACAAAATGTTGCATTCAAAATAAAATGCCACGCAAAAACCGTCTTTTCAAGTCATTTCAAAAGCACAGTAGATTTTTCTGTTTGTTTCAGAGTGAGAGAGGCAAGTGGCGGTACAGCAACACAGAGTCTGACAGTGTCCATTGACGACGTAGATGAATTTACACCGGTGTTTTCTGCTACAAGTTATTGTAGGGCGCTCTCATCGTCCATTGCTTCCGGTATAGAAGGAGTCACAACGTCAGAAAACGTACCTTCTAACATATGCGCCCAGTGAAGATTCATATTAGCCAGCACATTCGTATGGTCTGATCAGAATCTTCAATGAGATAGTCAAGGATGTAATTCCTTCTTGTGGATGCGCAGGCTCATTTCAGTGATCACGAAAAATGCGTTTATAATTTTGACCTCCTTAAACTCCACTTTTATATAATAAAACTGAGGTTAACCGGGTATATATTATTTTTTCTTATTTCTGCTCAAAAACATAGATTGTGGATACTCGTTAGAACCGCCTCGTCGAGGCGGTTCTAACGAATACCCACAATCAATGCTTTGAGCAGAAATATGAAAACATCAGAATTTATGTGAAAATTTTCATTTTTTGGTGGTAAAAATTTTAGTATATTTGAATAGGCATATTTTCATAATGGTCCCCTTTTGGTGCATAAAGAATGTACGTATTCTCATGTAGTGGCTCGGTATATGTTATTGCATGATAAAATACGTAATCTGGTAATTCGGATGGTTCGTTTTAATGTGCGTGTGTGTTGTTTTGCTGGACAGGCTGTGAAGAGAATGGCTGTACAACAGGTTTTATTACATTTAGGGAACAGGGTACCAGTTAGGGTGGTGGTTATATTTGATAAGACACTTGACTCAGATTAGACAATAATAAATGAGAGTGTTTGTTTTTTTGTTGGGGTTTTTTTTTTTTTTTTTGTTGTTTTTTTTTTTTTTACACAAAAATATATTTAATTTAATTGCAGACCAAGTTTTAATTTGTCAGTAGTAAAGTCTGTTATTGTAGTGTGTATAAATCAGACCAAGTGAATTTTTTTTCTTTTGTTTATTTTCTTCCAAAATGAGGCCGCATGTGTTCAAGGACAGATTGTGATGTATTTTGTCAGTCTAAAGCTAAACTTTAATTTGAGACCAAACCAAGGAATGTTGTTATGGTCAAAATTTAGCCAACTGCTCTGACGGAAACCTATGGAAAAGTTAAAAAGCTCCCTGTCTCTGTGTATAGCTATATATATTGAATGATATATGATGTATGCAAGCGTCAGGATGCCTTACTCGGATACCTTCGAATGTTACTGTTATCCCAAGTCGGGACAATTACCAATACGTCATTTGATATCCCAAGTCGTGACATTAATAACCAATATCTTATTACATATGCTTTTTTAAGTTAAACATATCTTCTGCAAATTCACAGTTTATTACCTTTATCAAAGCTATGTAAGCTGTATACCCTTGTTTACAAAGTAAAAGGCAGGCGCGGATCCAGGATAATTTCTATCTGAGCAGGGTTCTACACTGTTTGCCACTCACCCTGCAAGTTTACATACATTCACAGGTAGTAAACTGGACTTATTGAAGAAAAGTATAATGCACAGAGAAAGGGGTGTATATATTTATAGTAAATACGGTATCCCAAATTTATCAAGAATTTCCCATGAAACTGAAATATTGAGTAAAAGGGGGGTTCGTTCGAACTCCTGCTAAAATCACCCTTGAAAGCGGATACGAAAAGGTCAATATCATTATGGGAATTTTCAGGATTCTACAGGTTTTATGCCATTTTTTTATATGTATTACTTCTAAAAACCTTTTGTACTGCATATATCTGTCCTTCTGTGCTAAATTAATAAAATCTTTCAAATTTTTCTCATATCATGTGATAAAACTGCTAACTTGAATAGCAATTGGTTCAAAAGGAATCAGAGAATAATACTTTTTTCGCAAAGTTGTGTGTACTAGAGCTGCTCCTAATGAAAACCCACAACATGTGTTTTTGTGGACAAAAGAGAAAATATCAACATTAACTGTTAAAAATGGCCGTCTACTGTTTAAAAGGGCCATTTTAAATAGATATAATAGCGTAACATATTAACCCATTTATATCGAGTGAACTCGTCTACTTCAACCCTTTTGACAAGTTCATTTTAGATATAAGGGGTGTCTGTTTAGTTTTAATTTAACCATGTTTTTAAGAAATTCCAGTATTTAATGCAAACAGTGTAGACTGTAATAAACGTCGTCGCGTTTTGTGGCGTCTGACATGGTGTACTCTGTTTGCCACACACACACACACACACACACACACACACACACACACACACACACAAACCACACACACACACACACAAACATTTTAATTTATCAGACATTCACCAATATTGAGGTAACTTAAGGAGAACTGAATAATTTTAAAGGGACGTAACTCTGTCAAGCTTGTTTTACCGCCCTTCTGAAAAGGTGTCAACTCTATAAGAAGTGAATTTGACCCTAATAGAAGCAAATTCTTTACTTTTAGAGTAGACCCCTTTCAGAAGGGGTTTGATGTGTAGGACAGCCAAACAGGTGGTCACAAAAGTTGTCTACTATCATGTTTATTTAGTATATACTTAATGAGAGTATTCTAAATTTAAAATGTGATGCAGTGACAACATTCAAGCCTTGAACATTAAACAATGGGTAGATCTGTTTTCAGAAAGGACAAAATAATTTAGAAAGTTACCTCGCCCTAAAAGTATTCAGTTCCTCTGAATTAATGAAAATTGTTTTTGTTTCATTATTCAAGGAGACAATATAGGAACATACGATGCAAGCGACTTGGATGGATCGGCCGCCAAGCGGGTTCAAACCTACGCCCTGAGTAAGTGGATTTTAATATACAGTCAACTCTCGTTATATCGACTTCGCTTTTCTCGAATAACCGCTTATCTCGTAGTGAAAACCCGGTCCCTGTTTGAACATGAAAATCTCACAACAGGTATCAAAATGTTGTGGAAAAGAGGGGAAATTGCTCATGAGGACCAATTTCTCCTCTTTTCCACACTATCTTAAATATACCTCTCACTTCAGGAGTCAAATTATATAATCACTTGTAAAATGTGGTTGTTCGATTTATTTTTTCCTTAATTCTTCAACTTTGATATGTACGGATATCATGAGGTATTTCAGAGAGTCCCCTGGACATCGACATAATGAGAGTTGACTGTAGTAGCAATGTAGCGCAATATGGGTTGGTCGGACATCTGCAAAACTACACGGCCCTATAGAAACGTCCACCGACCGACCGTAAGGTTCACTTTCAGTGTATGCCCTATAATCGACTGGAGAGTTCGAATGTCCATGGTCAGTTAGCAAATATGGCCTTGAACCAATTCAGATATTTTGATAATTTATCGCACGAATATGGATACTGACAAAATGAAGCCACTGTGCTTCAAATGCCAGTTTTCAATTCCCGAGCTACATCGAGGCCAAACCATATTAAAATATTTGACTGGCCGTAGATCATCAACCAAATGGAATATTTTGATAAAATTGTATATACACATTAATATTTACAATATCAAGCAATGGAATTGTCCATTGCCATTTTTCTTTGGCCGAGGCAAAGTAAACTGGTGAGGAAGGACATTACTCTTCAACCGTTAGGAATGCTTTGAGTATTTTTCACACAGATATTTAGGAAATAGAACCGGCCTGCTTCTGATTATTCTTCCATGTATTTGTCCATTTTCTGTCTCTCTAAGCATTTTTTTTTTTGTCAAACATTTCTCTGGAACTACTGAAGAAATGATCTTGAAATTTGGTACAAATATTGAGTAGAACTCATTGTGTTGTTGAAAAAAGAACTAGTCTGTCCTAGCTTATTCTTTTATTTATTTGTTCATTTTATTCCTGCCCTGTTGATTGGTTGGCGCCGGCCAGAAGTATACGTGACCTACCGGTTACTTTGTCTAGCTTTTCTATGTTAACAGGAAGCGCCAGGATTTTTATGTTAACAGGAAGCGCCAGGATTTTAAGAAATCAATCCTAATACTGACAATTTCTTTAAAAATATGAACAGTAACGTAAGAACACGTACCTTCTGAAATATGCGCCATACGAAGTCTGATCAGTGTCTTCGTTATCCGCATGAAGACACACTGCATCCCTGTCCACCCTAAATGCACCAGTTAATGTGCTGATCTCTGCGCGAATGCGCAAGCTGATCTGAATCTTCGCTGGGCACATATGTTCGAAGGTACGCTTTCTGACGTTTCAGTTCAACTTATCGCAAAGGGAGATCATTCAACTTATCTCAAAGGGAGATCGTTCAACTTATCTCAAGGGAGATCATTCAACTTATCTCAAAGGGAGATCATTTGAAAACATGCAGAAACGTGTCTTCGGGCATACGCGTACAGCGAGAGCCCAGGTCAGACTGCACGGATGCGCAGTCTGATCAGGGCCTTCGCTGTCCGCTAATAGAATCATTTGACACAGTGGACTGTATAAATGGAGAACAACTGCCCGGATGAGACTTTTGCGCATGCGCGGTATAAATCTTTATCTGTACATTTTGCGCATGTTGGATGACACCTTTTCTCTTGACGAGGCCCGTTCTAAGGGCCCGTTTGGAAAATGTTTGATTTATTGAGTGGCATTTTGTAGGGACAAGCATTTAGTTGGAGGCATAGTGTATTATAAACCACGTCTCATTTTGTTTTATTATTTCAGCTGGTGATGACTCTTCGGCCAAGTTCACCTATAACTCCGGAACAGGTGTAATGACAAAATCTGCTAACGCGTTCACAAGTGCAAAAACCACATACTATCTGGTGCTGACGGCGGTTGATACCACACACACTGCCACAGCTACGCTAACGGTCTTCGTCGACGGTTCATCTACTGCCTGTAGTGGCGCACCGATTCTACAGACCAGCCTCACGGTGATCAGTACCGTCTTAGCATTTATTCTCTATCATTCCTTTTAAAGAATAACTGTTGTTTGACTTTAACTCTTAGCATGCTGGGTAAATTTCAGCAGACGACATTTCAAAATATTTTTCTTGTTATTTTCCGGAAAATAAGCTTTGGCACCTCATGGAAATTGTCCTATATAAAATTTCAAAGTCTATTTTCTGAAAAAAAATATCATCAGTTTGTCGTGTGCTGAATTTTCCCAGAGAGTGTAAAAGTTAAAGAGTAATGCGCTTGTCGCGATTTTCAAATTTCGTCTTTCCTTCCGTCTTTGCAGCCTTGTATTTCAGTCATGTCATGGGAAAATGATTCTTAGGATTATTGTGAACAGTAAAGCTACAGATCAACCAATGAACACACTCAGTTTGATCCGGGCTTTTGCTATACATAGGCGCATTATACGGAATTCAAAATTCACTCTGTAGGCACGGAAGGCTTTGATTAATCTCCGTGGAGGTGCACAGAATGTGTATCTGACTTGAAAGCACATTTTTACATGGCATGGCTGATTTAGGACACCTGTTAGATTTTCTGCCATATTGCAAAAGGGAAACCAGTTTCGTGAGTTTTCTTATACAGTCAAACCTGTGTTAGTGGTCACCTCTATTAAGCAGCCAACCTGAATTAAGCAGCCAGAGGAAAGTTGTCCCAAAATTCATATTATATATTTGAACTGTATTAAGCAGCCACCTGCCTTCAGCAGCCACATTTTAAGCTTCCCATGGGTGGTTGCTTAAGACAGGTTTGACTGTACGTACATCAAGTGCCTTCTGTAAAAAGGCCTTCTCTAAAGAGAAAGAAGTGGCCCCGAGGGGTGCTAATTCTTTCCCTTTAAAGGACAGCCCTTTTCAGAAGGGGACCAAAAACAAAGTGAACAGGGTTATCGTCTCTGACAGTGTATGTTTTCCAATCAATCATGATGAACAGGTGTCTCTTTTCTTTTCATTTTCAATCTGTATACAAAATAACGTATTTTCACTCTGTATTCGTATAGACAGAGCAAACAGTGCAGACCTAGATCATACACCGCAGAATACGACATCTCATCAAGGTCAGCATACTTTGCTACTTATCAAACAGCTTCAGACGCTGTCAACAGGACATAAAAGGGTCTTGATCTTTTTTAGAACACGCATGATAAGCATTCATCACGAAAACATACCTATATAATTTTGACCCCCTTAAACCCCGCTTTTATCTAGTAAAACTGGGGTTTACAGGGGTATACATTATTTTTACTTATATCTGCTCAAAAACATTGTTGGTTCTCGTTAGAACCGCCTCGGCGTGGCGGTTCTAACGAGAACCCAAAACCTATATTTTGAGCAGAAATATGGAAAAAAAATATCAGAATTTTTATCTGAAAACTTTCAGTTTTTGGTGGTGAAATTTTCAATATATTTTAATAGGTGTGTTTGCGTAATGAAAGGTGTCCGAATACAAGCTGTAATAAAGGTGTCCGAATACAAGCTGTAATAAACGCTCTCTTGTATAACCATAAATGTATTTGGATTGCACCGTTACGTTAGAAAACGTACCTTCTGACATGAGCGCCTAGCAAAGACTCCGATCAGCTCGTGCACGCTTGCAGTCTGATCATAATCTTTACTGGTGTATTTTTGGACGGTCAAGGATCCAGAATTTTTTTCATATGGACAACGAAGACGCTGATCAGACTACGCGGATGCGTGAGTTGAGTCTTCGTTGGTCGCATATGTTAGAAGGTATATTTTATACACGCTTGCGACACATTCATATGCAAATACTTCGTCTTTGAAAGCAGTCTGTGTTTGAAACCTGTTTATCTAGCTATAGCCTGAGTTTCTGGATTCTTCCATGTTGAAATTTGGAAACATCTGTAGTGAAAAATATGAGCGTCAATCAAAACTCAGCGACAGCAATCAGTGTAGAACCTGATGAGATACTTTATAACTAGCCATCTTATAAGTATCTACACTGTTTGCGAAGTTCAGTTTTTCTTTGTGTAGCTGAGACCCGTTGAAATAGTCTGCATTTTCACAATACATGTATTAAATTTCTATTTTTATCTTACTGTACCCACTGTACCCGTATTCAAAGTTTTCTATCAGATGTTTTTATATGTTCTAACATTCTACCTGTTGTAAATAATCATGGGATGTCATTAAAACAAACAAATAGGTTTAAAACAAAAACAATTTAGAGAAAATTCATTTATATCCCACATGCTCAGAGCATGCCTTATTATTCCTGAATGATTTCTGAGGTTTTAAACACAAACATAAAAAAGAACTGAAGCGTTTAATCAAATGTCAGGCCCCGTCCACCACCATTCTCTAATTTATATAGTAAAACTGGAGAATCGCGGCGTTCAGAAATCACTTAATAAGAGCAGATCAGGAACTGTAGACAGAGTGTTTGTTTAATTTTGCAGTAAATCACCACAAATTGTCTAGTTAACCCTCATACCCCTGAATTTCTAAAATGGACTCTTCCGTTCTTAAATTTGGTTTTAGTTCAAAATCAAAAACAGTATGACAAACAGTGTAGATCCTAACGAACCGTCTCATCTGGATCTAGAGTGTCTGCACAGGTAACTGCTTTGGTCTGTATCTGAAAGGGTCAAGCTGTTCTTATTAGCGGGTGCGGAAATAAAAAGGACCTGTGTCGTAAAAAAATATTTCATGATCAATCTCCATGAAAGAATGTTGCCAACCTTCGCCGGGTCGGCAACATTCTTTCATGAAGATTGATCATGAAATATTTTCTACAGTCATTCTCTCCCTTCCGCTGATTCAAGAAGGGCTGTTATCAGTTTCTGGCGAAAGAAGTGCATAATGCTTAGAGGACAAAGCCTGCTCAGTAAAAATGTGGTAAGGTAAACTGACCGCGCTCGACATGACCCCAATTGGTTGATTGGGCCGTAAAACCTCAACACAAACAAACACAAAAGTAAACTGTAACCACTTGACAAAATCAAAACACAAAGAACAAGCAATTAAGAAATTGCTTTGGCATTTTATATGATTATTATTACTATTATTATTATTTTTTTTTACACTTTTGTTTTAAAGTTATTCTTGCTGTTTTAGTGTTGATTTGCTTCGATATTAATATTCTGTACTGGAAAAATTAAAGCAATAAATGAGAGATGGTGTAAGTTGGAGGAAAATCTAAACTCTTGTAGGTGACCGTATGAAGTGAGCCTAACGGTTCCTGATCTAGGTTCTACAAGGGTACAAAAATTTAATATACATTGGAGTTGTTCTGTGGGAAAATCAACACAGTCCCCAATGTTCACATCTAGGCCAGGCCTAGCCAAAATGTAAATGTTTAGCAAGCTACGTGATAATTTTAGCAGACGACATTTTGAATTTTGTTTGTTTTGTATTTTTCACACAGAATAGGCATTGACATTTCATGCACATTGTCTCCTGAGGAGACAATGTGCATGAAATGTCAAAGCCTATTCTATGGGGAAATAAGAAAAATATGATCAATTTGTCGTCTGCTGAATTAGTCCAGAGCTTGGTAAATGTTGAAACATAAAATGATTTGATTATTTTTGTAGGACTATGTTGTTTTCCGCGCAGTCCGCATTATTTGTTTTTAAATAGATTTCTTTATTATTTTTTTTAATTAAGACATGATTTATATTTTGACTCTGCATTGTTGTATAAAATAACCATCTCTCGTTTATAAAATGTCATTTATATTTTCTAATGCCTTTATGTTTACTTTCTAATAAATAAAGAGTTATATTTTATTCTGTTTGTTTTGATAAATGAGTCGGTGCGCAGCATTTCCTACAAAATCGAATATGTGCCAAGCGAAGACTCAGATCAGCCTGTGCATTCGTAAGTCTAATTAGAGTCTATACAGGGCACTTAGTGCGTACGAATAATGCAAAACGTTTCAAAACCTACTTGTAGGTTTATTGATGATGACTAACAGTACAATTTAAAAGATTTGATTTTAGATATAGTTAGAGATTACCAAGAAATATTAAAGGATATTGAGGTGCCACATTTCTCCGCCCCCACATCAACCCCCGAGGCCACATTCACAGAACAAAGTCTACGAATGAAACGAAAAGAGCGAGTAAACAAACCCAGGACATGGAACACACATGTTATGTACCGATGAAAAATGACAGTTGTGGCGAACATATCCTCGTCATTAAAGAAATGATCATATTCATTAACACAGCTGTTCCCAGGCATCGAACGAGAGATCAGTCATGTGATACAACTGCAAAAAATGTGAATAAAATGTTATTTGAGGTTCACATTCACCTTCGAGTAAAATCAACTTTGTCGATAACAGAACAGACATTACGAAAACACGCCTATTCAAATATATTGAAAATTTTACAACCAAAAAAAAAAAAAAAAAAACATTTTGAGATAAAAAAAAACTTCTGATATTTTTCATATTCCTGCTCAAAACATAGATTGTGGGTACTCGTTAGAACTGCTTCGGCGAGGCGGATCTAACGAGTACCCACAATCTATGTTTTTAGCAAAAATAAGAAAAATAACATGTACCCCTGTAAACCCCAGTTTTACTATATAAAAGTGGGGTTTAAGGGGGTCAAAATTATATAGGCGTGTTAGGAACCGAAACAGAAGGACCTTCTTGGTACGGGTAACAGTAAAACTGTTGGAGTGGGTGGGGGACAAACGTGGTCAATAGGATATCGAATCTTGCAATGAATCATGATACTATTCCTGCCACATTTAATTCCTTAGTCCGCTTAGTTATTCCTCAACTCATCTATGTCTCTACACTGCAAAAACGCAACAAAAACATATCAATTAAATTCTTAGCACGGTAAAGAAACATGGCTGAGTGCTCGACAACAAACGGAAAGTCAGGGGAAATTGAAACCATCAGTGAACCTGACCACAGTCGAGTTAAGTCAGGCATAAACAGTCTAAAATGGTTTAAGGTTGCACCGTCACTGAGTGCTCCGATTAAAATGGGCAGCATAGTTTTGGTCTTGATTGGGTAGTTCTGATTGTTTTCAGAACAATCAATTTTCCACCTGCTGCCAGTACAACATGCTCTCGCCGCAACCCTACTACCTACAATATCCATTGATTCTTAAAGCGAACAGCGAAGGCCCTAATCAGACTGAGCAAATGCACAAACTGATCTTGACTTTTATTGTCAGAATAAGCTTTCAAATCATATTTTCATATTCCTATATTCTAGCTGTATAGAGATGTATTTCTGTTTTCTTTCAAACGTATTTCAGTATAAATGGAATTGCGATTCATTACGTTCACAGACTGATCTTTGTCTACACAGGTCCGAATGCCAAACTGTTGGAAATTTCATGCTGTGGCGCAACTATTAAAATGAGATTATGTAGACGTTATGCGACACTACATACTCGTACTTAGTGGTAGCCATTTTGTAGTCCTCTTTTATTGCACGACAGTGCTGCGGCCCCGATTTCGGCTCAGTCCTAAACCTTTTCTAGAAGGTTTGAGCAGGACCTTGCTTTTTGTCTGTGATCGGGGCCACTTTGGTACTTACGGTTCTACTGGTGGTCGGAGTCACTGTGGTACTTAGGGTTCTACTGGTGGTCGGAGACACTGTGGTACTTAGGGTTCTACTGGTGGTCGGGGTCACTGTAATACTTACGGTTCTACTGGTGGTCGGGGTCACGGTTGTACTTAGGGTTCTACTGATGGTTTTCTTTGCTTTTAAGTTAAACTTTGTAGCTGAGCCCTCAGCTTTATCTCATCTTTGTGGTTATAATTTAATTTAGTTCTATTATTATTATTATTATTACTTATTATTATTAATATTGTTGTTGTTGTTGGTGGTGGTGGTGGTGGTGGTGGTTGTGTTCTACTGAAGAGGTCAGGAAAGCCCTACGGGGACCAAACAGCTTTATTTAGCTGGAACTGCATCAGGATCGAGGCTTGGAATTCTATCTAACCTCGGTTTAAGCCCACCCCACCCCTACCCCACTCCACTCCTTATATGTGTTTTGTTTGTTGGGCCGTTCTAAGATGGTATTTCTTTTGCACTTCCTCCGAATTTGTTACACCCTTTTACATTGTTTTTTTTCTGCTTTTTTTTGGACAAAGTTTTGTGATGTCATTAAATGCAATCAAATCCTTGAAAGGACTGTGCTCCGTGACCTTGGACATTCCTGGGTATGGCCATATTTATTTTGTTGTGACATCGAACGAAAAAGTGTCTTGAAAAAGGACAGCTGCCGATAGTACATGTTTCTAGAATATATATGAATTTTTATACGTACGTTTAAGTCGTAACCCAGCGAGCCAATGACGTTTATACAACGTCGTCTCAACGTCGATGCAACGTCATGACATGACGTTGCATCGACGTTGAAGCGACGTTGAATAGACGTCATGTGTCTGCTGGGAAGGTATGATTCACTCCAGATTATGACTCAAACGTTGGAATGCAATGAAAAAGTATGAACCATGATGGCTAGTATAATCATAAATCGTAAAATAAAACAAGTAATGCAAAGAAAAGTAAACGCGAATCCACGACCTTCTTCTGACAAAGCGGGCGTGCTTAATCATTGCCCTCATAGGATGTGAGTTTCAGCGGTAGCATTCATTAAGATTCGTTGGACTGCAACATTTTTTATCTCGCCCAGCGCTCTTTAGCTGGAGATATGGAAACCCTAACCTTATATGGCATCGGCAAAAATTAGATCCACGTGGTGCAACGGGACACCCGCGGTTTTCCTCTTTCAGTGTTAAGGGGGACTCTTTATTTCAATAAACCTGCATACAGTCCAGTTTACTCCATTTATCCGCAATGTTGACTCAGTATTGATTGACATTTGTTCTAGTGTTCGAAATTAAGACACTGGGCATTCTATCAGCATGCTTTTTTAATAAATTGCACTTGAGGCCTGGAATAAAGTTTTCACCGAGTTCGGGTAAACATGTGTATTGATTTTTCCAGTTAATAACATAAATGACGCGCGCCATGGGAGAAAGCGTCTTCAAGGAATGCGTAGACAGAGCAGGCTCGACCAGACTGCACAGCCACGCAGTGTGCTCAGGTCCTTCGGTTGTCTGCTTACAAAATTATTGGACAGTGTAGAATCTATCTGTGTTTAGCAAATATCCTTAGGAAATTGTGAAGGTTTGCTAGTAGACTGGCTCCTGTCTCCAGTGACTAAATATTTTTCTCATAATTCTGTTTGATAATCCACTAAAATTAAATAATAAAAAAAAATATCATGACTATTAAGGCTGGTTCTAGTGGCCAGCCTTTATAGTCATGATATTACTTTGGTTTTATTTTAGTGGATTATTAAACAGATTATAAGAAAAAAAAATATTTTGTCACTAGAGACTGCAGGAGGGTAGTATAGGGCGCCATTAGTCCCCATAGTGCCGCCCTATACTACTCTGGAGCTAGTCTAGTTTGCTAGCTCCTCTGGATCATTGGCAAACAGTGTAGACCCAGATCAGACGCCACAGAACGCGGCGTCTGATCTGGGTCTACACTGTTTGCATTAAGTTCAGAAGTTTCGTCAAAACATGATAATGATAAAAACTATATAGGAAATGGACTTGTCCAAAGAATAATGGTAGAAGAGTCTATTCGACATAAATGGGTTAAAGCATTCATTATAAAAGACCCGTAGCTAAGGCGATAATTTGAATGGCAGGTCAAAGCCTAATCATTTTTGGGAAAAAATGTCGTCACCTGAAATTGTAAGCGAGCATCCTAATTGTTTTCTTTTATCATTAATATTATTTTTTTCATGTCAGGATAATCTCTCTTCAAGATGTATATACACTAAAAATCCCGCAGATTTTACGAGAAAAATTAGCAACTGGCTGCCAGCGCATTCACCATAAATCTTACGGGCACCTGTAGAGTATTGACAGAAATAATCACGCATGGCAGGACAGAGTAGGGCAAGGTAGGTAACTTAGGATATAGTAGGGATGTCAGTTACCGCACAGAAACTTACCCATCCTTACCCCATGCTACAAGATAAACCTGCAAATTTCCGACAGGTGCCAGTAAAATATAGAGTAAAAAGCTGGCTGCCAGCTACCAGTAATTTACCAGCTACCAGTAATTTACCATAAAATCGACGGGAATTTTTATAGTATATAATTACTGAGTCAGCCTATGTTTTGATAATTCTTTGTCGGCAAAAAGCTTGTAAAATCTCCTACTATGAATAAAATGTATGTTTGTAGCCATTTCCTGTCCGTGTGTAAGTGTAATAATAATTGAACTACCTTATATACATTAAAACATAATTTGTAAAGTCATACGTTTCATGACAATTATGATGACTCTCATTATACACAAGAAGGAAATGCAATACTTCTGAAGTGCAAAGACAAGTAAGATTAATACCTTATTTTTTTCTGTGCAATAAATTGTTTTCTATACACGTTTGACCACAATTGCCTGCATGTATACTATATTAAGAAATAAATAGTTCAAATATACCCCCTTTGTTGATTTGCATGCACGTTTTACACTGTAAATCACTGAGAAAAGAAAGTAAAATCATAAAGAAAACGAACTTTTTAAACACCTTGACCAAGTTATTTACCCATAACTACTCTGAAATGAGTTTCTTCAATTGCGCGAAAAGCCTATTAATTGTCCAATGCGATATTTCTTTGTTTTTGGTTCATTTTTCGGTACATTGCTGTAACGTAGCCGTCCCTGTTATAGAGAGAGAGAGAGAGAGAGAGAGAGAGAGAGAGAGAGAGAGAGAGAGAGAGAGAGAGAGAGAGAGAGACAGACAGACAGAGTGAGAGAACTGCCGATGTGTTGACCAATCAGCGCACTTCTTTCATTAGATGTTTTCAGCATAAATGCAAATCGATACGCAAAACCTGGTAAACTCCTATGGTAATCCGGCCGGCCGAGGGCAAGCCAGAATAAAAGGTTGAAAACAGTAAAAATATGAAAAAGGTAATTTAGTAGAAAGTTTTATTGAAATACATTCAAATTATCTAATCGTACAACTTGAAGTATACTGACCGGGAGATGGTAACTCGAATTAAATTATGTGCATATGATACTCCCAAATATGAAAGTCATGTTGTTCTAATTGTCCTAATGAACAACCATTTAGAAAAATAGAGTTTTTGCAACCTCATAAGTCCAAAGTCAGGAACTGAAAAGTTCACTTCATGCGGAACCTTATAAGATTTTGCTAATTTTCAGAGCTGAAACCGTCTCTCGTTCATTACAACAAAATAAATTGAAACGGAAACATAATGATAGAAATATTGTAAAATCGCGAGGAATCACAGTCCCTAAAACAAGGATGTTTACTTAGAATTTGTAGGTAAATATAGTAACTATGAAACCAGATAGTAAATATGGTACCTAGGAAACCAGATAGAAAATATGGTACCCAGGAAACCAGATAGTAAATATGGTACCAAGGAAACCAGATAGTAAATAGATACCTAGAAAACCAGATAGTAAATATAGTACCTAGGAAAATATATAGTAAATAGGGTACCTAAGAAACCAGATAGTAAATATGGTACCCAGGAAACCAGAAAGTAAATCTGGTACCCAGGAAACCAGATAGTAAATAGGTGCCTAGGAAACCAGATAGTAAACATGGTACCCAGGAAGTCAGATAGTAAATATGGTACCAAGGAAAACAAATAGTAAATAAGTACCTAGGAAAACAGAATGTAAACATGGTACTTAGGAAACCAGATAGTAAATATGGTACCCAGGAAACTAGAAAGTAAATATGGTACCCAGGAAACCAGATAGTAAATGTGTTTTTACCTAGGAAACCAGATAGTAAATAAAGTACCCAGGAAACCAGATAGTAAATATGGTACCAAGGAAACTAGATAGTAAATAGGATACATAGGAAACCAGATAGTAAACAAGGTACATGGGAAACCAGATAGTAAATATGGTACAGAGGAAACCAGATAGTAAATATGGTACCTAGGAGACCAGATAGTAAATAAGTTACCTAGGAAACCAGATAGTAAATATGGTACCCAGAAAACCAGATAGTACATATAGTACACAGGAAAGTAGATAGTAAATATGATACGTAGGAAACCAGATTGTAAATATGGTACCAAGGAAACTAGAAAATAAATATGGTACCCAGGAAACTAGATAGTTAATATGGTACGCAGGAAAGCAGATAGAAAATATGGTACCCAGGAAACCAGACATGGTACCCAGAAAACTAGATAGTAAATATGGTACCCAGGAAACTAGATAGTAAATATGGTACCCAGGAAACTCGATAGTAAGTATGGTACCTAGGAAACTATATAGTAAATATTGTATCTAGGAAACCAGATAGTAAATTTGGTACCTAATAAACCAGATATTAAATAAGGAAATTAGGACACTAGATAGTAAATAGGGTACCTAAGTATCTAGATTGTAAATACAGTACCTAGGAAACATGATAGTAAATACGGTACCTAGGAAACTAGCTAGTAAAATGGAACCTAGGAAACTAGATAGTGAATATGGTACCTAGGACTCCAGATAGTAAATAGGTACCTAGAAAACAGATAATAAGTATGATACCTAGGAAACTAGATAGTACATATGGTACTTAGGAAACCAGAATTAATGTGGTACCTAGGAAACCAGATAGTAAATGTGGAACCTAGAAAATTAGACAGTGAATATGGTACATAGGAAACCAGATAGTAAATATGGTACCTAGGAAACTATGTAATGAATAAGGTACCTCGGACACTTGATAGTAAATATATGGTACCTAGACAGTAACTATTGTACATGAGGAACATGTGCATTTTCGAAAGTCTACTGAGACCGTTTGCACACACGATTATCAAATTTTACGCTAGGTAAACAGACACGCCTCCAAGTGATACTTCTCTGAGCTGACAATAATTACCCTCCTTCTCTATGTGGGGTCATTCTGGCAGAAAATACTTTGTTCTTGTATATAGATCCCTTCCTAAGGGTGTAAGTAATGTCTGCTAGGAGTGGCTCCCTCTGAGGCAAGCACTTACCGGAAGAGTGACATACCTTGGAGATGTACCCATTTACCATAGTCTAAAACGGAGAACAGATCCTGACAGACTGCAGATATATATGATATCGGGGAAAACAGTACAGATTTCGACAGACTGCAGGTTTATATGACAGCTTGGAGAACAGAGGAGATCCTGACAGACTACTGGCATATACGATACCTGGGAGAAGAGTAGAGATTCTGACACACTGCAGGTATATATGATACCGGGGAGAAAAGTGGAAATTCTGACAGACTGCAGGTATCTATGATACCTGGGAGAACAGTGGCGATCCTGACAGACTGCATGTATATATGATACCTGGGAGAATAGTGGAGATCCTGACAGACTGCTGGTATATATGATACCTGGGAGAATAGTGGAGATCCTGACAGACTGCTGGTATATATGATACCTGGGAGAATAGTGGAGATCCTGACAAACTGCTGGTATATATGATACCTGGGAGAACAGTGGAGATCCTGACAGACTGCTGGTATATATGATACCTGGGAGAATAGTGGAGATCCTGACAGACTGCTGGTATATATGATACCTGGGAGAACAGTGGAGAACCAGACAGACTGCTGGTATCTATGATATCTGGGAGAATAGTGGAGATCCTGACAGACTGCTGGTATATATGATACCTGGGAGAACAGTGGAGATCCTGACAGACTGCTGGTATATATGATACCTTGGAGAATAGTGGAGATCCTGACAGACTGCCGGTATATATGATACCTGGGAGAACAGTGGAGATCCTGACAGACTGCTGGTATATATGTTACCTAGGAGAATAGTATAGATCCTGACAGACTGCTGGTATATATGATACCTGGGAGAATAGTGGAGATCCTGACAGACTGCTGGTATATATGATATCTGGGAGAACAGTGGAGATCCTGACAGACTGCATGTATATATGATACCTGGGAGAATAGTGGAGATCTTGACAGACTGCTGGTATATATGATATCTGGGAGACCATTGGAGATCTTAACACATTGCAGGTATCTATGATACCTGGGAGAACAGTGGCGATCCTGACAGACTGCAGGTATCTATGATACCTGGGAGAACAGTGGAGATCCTGACAGACTGCAGGTACCATGATATCTGGGAGAACAGTGGCGATCCTGACAGACTGCAGGTATCTATGATACCTGGGAGAACAGTGGAGATCCTGACAGACTGCAGGTACCATGATATCTGGGAGAACAGTGGCGATCCTGACAGACTGCAGGTATTTATGATACCTGGGAGAATAGTGGCGATCCTGACAGACTGCTGGTATATATGATACCTGGGAGAACAGTGGAGATCCTGACAGACTGCTTGTGTATATGATACCTGGGAGAACAGCGGAGATCCTGACAGATTACTGGTATATATGATATCTGGGAGACCATTGGAGATCTTGACACATTGCAGGTATATATGATACCGGGGAGAACAGTGGAGATCCTGACAGACTACTGGTATATATGATATCTGGGAGAACATTCGAGATCCTGATAGACTGCAGGTATATAGGATACCTGGGATAACAGTGGAGATTTTGACACATTGCAGATATAATAAAAGACTTCGATCGATAACTCAGGGGAATCGAACTTTCACCGCCTAATGTGTTTAAAGGGAGATTTGAAATTATTTTTATTTATCCGCAGTGTGATTATCATTGTTTAGACTATTGAGAACTTGTTTATGCTGGTTAGAGCGTCCAAATACCAATAAATTAATACATATACACAAACGTAAGCTTACAAACATGTATAGTGTAACAGAAATACACAAGCCGTATTTACTCTAAGCACTGAGACAGACAAGCCTTCATTGACAGTGCAGACACAGATCAGACGTCGTGTCTAATCCAGATCTATACTATCTGCAACTCATCGCAGGATGTAGTAAAAGACTTCCTCTACATTAGGTTCTAGTACAGTAGGGATTTTTTAAGTTAGGAATTAGTACAGTACTGAGCTGTTATAGGCACTAGTACAGTAAGGAGCTGTGTTAGGCACTAGTACAGTTTGGAGCTCTTAGGCACTAGTACAGTAGGGAGCTTTACGTTAGGCACTAGTACAGTAGGGAGCTCTAAGTTAGGCACTAGTACAGCAGGGAGCTCTAAGTTAGGCATTAGTACAGTAGGGAGCTCTGAGTTAAGCACCAGTACAGTAGGAAGCTCTAAAATAGGCACTAGTACATTAAGGAGCTCTGAGTTAGGCAATAGGACAGTAGAGAGCTCTACGTTAGGCACTAGTACTGTAGGACGTTCTAAGTTAGGCACTGCTACAGTGGGGAGCTCTGTTAGGCACTAGTGCAGTAGGGAGCTCTGAGTTAGGCACTAGTACAGTAGGGAGCTCTTAGTTAGGTACTAGTAAAGTGGGGAGCTCTGTTAGGCACTAGTACAGTAGGGAGTTCTAAGTTTGGCACCAGTACAGAAGGGAACTCTGTTAGGCACTAGTACAGTAGGGAGCTCTAAGTTAGGCACTAGTGCAGTGGGGAGCTCTACGTTAGGCACTAGTACAGTAGGGAGCTCTGAGTTAGGCACTAGTACAGTAGGGAGCTCTGTTAGGCACTAGTACAGTAGGGAGCTCTGTTAGGCACTAGTACAGAAGGGAACTCTGTTAGGCACTAGTACAGTAGGGAGCTCTAAGTTAGGATCTAGCGCAGTGGGGAGCTCTACGTTAGGCACTAGTACAATAAGGAGCTCCGAGTTAGGCACTAGCAGAATAGGGAGCTCTGAGTTAGGCACTAGTACAGTAGGGAGCTCTAAGTTAGGCACTAATACAATAGGGAGATCTGCTGTCCCAATATTTAGGGTAGCTACAACATACACAACGAATCTATGAATCTTCCCTACCATTTTATCTTACACACATGAAAAGGTAATCTTGGACGTGTCAAGACAAAACCAAGCTGCGTCAAGCACATGATTTACAAGCCCAAAATACCTGGTCGAATGCCCTGACCAGACTGCGCAGAGCTGTACACATATTATTTTACATTTTTATACACTCTATCGTGTCCAATGAATATGTTGGCGAACTTCGTATGCTCTAAAGAGTCTGTGTACATGTACAGTCTGATACAGACATGCCAAATTTGCTTTTTACTAACGCAGATTTTGTCTTGACACGAATTATTATTCTTATTCCACTCAAAGAAGCATTTTTGCAATGAACAAAATCAGTTTTCAACGCATTGGTCTCCAAAGTGACCAAAAGTGTGTTGATTTTCTTCATAGAGAAAAAAGTTTCTGTTTCATATATGTTTAGAAATACCCCATCATGAAAACATGTCTATATAATTTTGACCCCCTTAAACCCTACTTTTATATAGTAAAACTGGGGTTTACAGGAGTGTACATTATTTTTCTTATTTTTGATAAAAATACCCCATCATGAAAACATGCCTATATAATTTTGACCCCCTTAAACCCTACTTTTATATAGTAAAACTGGGGTTTACAAGAGTGTACATTATTTTTCTTATTTTTGATAAAAACATAGATGGTGGGTACGCGTTAAAACTGCCTCGACGAGGCGGTTCTAACGAGTACACACCATCTATGTTTTGAGCAGAAATACGAAGAATATCAGAATTTTTCATCTGAAAACTTTCAGTTTCTAGGGGTGAAATGTTCAATATATTTGAATAGGCGTGGTTCTCGTAATAGATAAAAACGGACCTTCGGACCTGTGTGCCCAGCGAAGATTCAGATCAGCCTTTACATTCGTGCAGACTAGTCAAAATCTTCACTGGGCGCATACGGATAGCCAAGAATGCAAAATTTCTTCAAGCGGACAACGAAGACACCGATCAGACTGCGCGGATATGCAGGCTGATTTGAGTAATGTTGGGAGCTTACGTCAGAAATTACATGTTCTCATGTTACAGCTCAACTACCTGTTCCATTACGAAAACATACCTATTCAAATATACTGAAAATTTCACCACGAAAAACTGAAAGTTTTCAGTTAAAAATTCTGATACTTTTCATATTTTTGCTCAAAACATACATTGTAGTTACTTGTTAGAACCGTCCCGCCAAGGCGGTTCTAATGAGTACCCACAATCTATGTTTTTTAGCAGAAATTATGTATAACCCTGTAAACCCCAATTTTACTATATAAAAGTGGGATTTAAGGGGTTCAAAATTATATTGATATATTTTCGTGATGTAAAACCCTACAGATCAAACTTACTTTTTTTTAAATCTTAAAAAGTGGAACTTTTTAGGATCCCTGCCCCCAACCCGCACCCTGCCCCCTCTCCCCTACTGGCACACCATCAGCATTTGACCACTCTTCGGATCAAATGTCAAATGGTTTACCTCTGTTACAGTCTTTAAATAATTCGATAAAGAAGAAAGGCAGACAGGGAAATGAGAAGCGTTAGAGCTGACGTGAACATCCGTGTAGCTGAGTTACAGCTGCCGTCCAGCGTTACAATTATCGTTATTGTACCCGTCTTCTGGGGTCCCCTGGCTTCTGCTTTCAAGGTGTACACAGATTTGGCGGATTTATCGAGTGCAACCGCTGTTCTTTTTAATATTCCATTACTGTCAAATATAAACTGATTGGAATCGTCTCCAGCTGAAATAACAAATATAACCGCATTGTAAGAAAACGTTCCCACCAATACATCAATGGAACCGCAATGTAAGAAATCCCTACTTCGGACATATGCGTCCAACAAAGATTCAGATCAGAATCTTCACTGGGCGCATTTTGGATAGCCAAATATGAAAATGCCTTCATGTGGAAGACTGACATGTGGACAACGAAGACTGACATGTGGACAACGAAGACTGACATGTGGACAACGAAGACTGACATGTGGACAACGAACACTGACATGTGGACAACGAACACTGACATGTGGACAACGAAGACTGACATAAATGCGCAGACTGATTTTAGTCTTCGTTGTGTGTACATGTCAGGCGGTATGTTTTATCTGGGTAAAACAATTCTGCAGACGACAGTTTGAAAGTTTTCTTCGTTTCCCAGAAAATAGGTGTAGACATTTTGTGCAAATTGTACCCTCGGAAGATGAGGTGACAATTTGCATGAAATTCAAAGGCCTGTTTTCTGAAAAAAAAAAAAAAAAAAAAAAAAAAAAATACCGATTTGTCGCCTTCTAAATTTGTCCACACATCGGTATAGATGAAGAGACCCCGTAATAATTGGTTCAATCGTAATAATTGGTTCAATCGTAATAATTGGTTCAATCGTAATAATTGGTTCAATCGTAATAATTGGTTCGACATAAGGTTAAGAATGATTGTTTTATCTGCATATAGTGCTTGCAGTTGATTTCATTATGAAAACATGTTTATTCAAATATACTGAAAATTTTACCACCAAACACTGAAAATTGTCAGACACAAATTCTGATATTTTTCATAATTCTGCTCAAAATATAGATTGTGGTACTCGTTAGAACCGCCTCGCCGAGCCGGTTCAAACGAGTATCCACAATCTATATTTTTGAGCAAAAATAATAAAAAACAAGACAAAATATTTAGTCGTAAGCGTCTAAGTACCGGCGCAAATTTTGTTCATGTTTACATAGAGATATGGGAGAAGGGCATACTATAGTTAAATAAATTTTCAATGTTACAGGTAAAAAAAGAACAACAATGCGATCTCGCGCCGGGCAATAATGTATACCCTGTAAACCCTAGTTTTTCTATATAAAAGTGGGGTTTCAGGGGGTCAAAATATAGGTATATTTTCGTGATGGATGTGTTTAACTCTTGTCATAAATAACTCTTGGCTTGAATAAATTAAGATACCTCGCTAATTTCTAATTTTCAGCCAATTAGATTACTTGATCCAGATTGTTGATAAAAATTTACATACTTATTGACAAACAGTGCAGATCCCTAACCTTCTTCAGAAGCCAGCTGATCTGGATCTCCACTGTTTGCTAAGACAAGACATGTCGTGTTTAGCAAGAGAAGGGTTAATTGGCTAAGTCTATAACTTCGTTAACTAAGTCTTTACATTCAGAAAACATGTTGACAAAACTGATGTATCGGAACAGCTAAGAAATGTTATCATTTGCTACACAAAGATGAGTTGTTACATTGATATTTTGCGGGAGACTGTATTTCTACTGAATACCACTACTACTACTGGACCCCATTACTACTACTGTATCTCACTACTGAAATCTATTACTGGATCCCACATTTTACAACTGAATTCCACTACTGCTAAAATTTACAACTGGATCCCACTATATCTACTGGATCCAGCTCTACTATTGAACAATAATACTGGATCCCACTACTACTTCTGGATCCACCCTACTACAGAACTCGACCTCTGGATCCCACTACTACTAATGGATCCCACTTCTACTACTGACTATAGGATCCGAAAACCACTGCTTGATTCATCCTACTACTGGAACCTACTACTGGATCCTACTACTACTACTGGATCCACCCTACTACTATTGGATCCACCCGACTACTGAATACTACTGGATCCGACTACTACTACTGATCCAGTAGAAGAAGTAAAATGCAGTTGTAGAGTCCAGTAGTAGGATGGATTCAGTAGAAGTATTGGATTCCAGTAGTAGATTTAGGTAGTATGGTGGATCCAGTAGTAGTTGTGGGATCCAGTAGTATTCAGTAGTGGGGTGGGTTCAACAATCGTAGAGGGATCAAGTAGTATTCAGAAGTAGGGTGGATCACAACCTAATACTGAACCCTACCACTGGATCCCACTACTACTACTAAATCCACCCTAATACTGAAATCTGCTGCTAGATCCCCGTTACTACTACTGGATCCTACTACTACTACTGACTACTGTTAGATCCTTCCTACTACTGAAATCTACTGCTGGATCCCACTACTTCTACTGGATTCCACAACTACTACTTGAGCCAACTTACTATTGAAATCTACTACCGGAACCCACTACTACTACTGGATAACACTACTACTACTTGATGCACTGCTGTTTGACCCAGTACTACTGCTAGATCCTTTCAACTGATGTAATCTACTGCTGGATTTCACTACTACTACTTTGAGCCAACTTACTACTAAAATGTACTGCTGGATCCCACTTCTACTAATGGATCCCACTGCTTCTACTGGATCCACCCATCTATTGAAATATACAACTGGATCCCACCACTACAGGATGGAGCAAACCTACTACTGAAATCCACTACTAGATCCACCCTACTACTTCCGGACCCACCAAACTACTATAAATGATAAAAATGAAGCATAAGAAATTGTTTCAAACAGGTGTGAATCAATGTCTCACAATAAATAGGAGTAAATCGCAAAAACTGGATTTTCTTTTTCACAGAGTCTGTATACTTACACGTTATTGGGAAGTTTGGAAAGCGGGCAGCAGCAGACCCGTCCTTGTCCGCCGGCATGTAATTACCGACCACGGCATCTGTAAATATGCATAAGATATGAATCAAATGTCAGAAAACGTATCTTCAGACATGTGCACCCAGCGTAGATTAAGGTCAGCCGGCCTATTTGCATCATAGTCAATGGTGCAAAGTTTCTTCATGTGTACAACGAAGACTGATGAGACTACACGGATGCGCAGGCTGATTTAAATCTTCAGTCGGCGCATATTTGAGCAGCAAGATAAGAAAACCTACCGTCTTACATGTATACCCAAAGGAAGACGCAAACGGCATGCGCATACACACAGTCTGATCAGAGTCTTCGTTGTCCACATAAAAAAACTTTGCATCCTTGGCTATCCAAAATGAGCTCAGTGAAGATTCTGATCAGTTTCCTGACGTTGCGATGCATATACCTCTAAACAATGGCTTTAGATAAGCAAGTATTTAATCTCTCCCCACAACCCCCAACCCACACCGCGACTCTCCTGCCCCAATCCCCCACACTAATTCATCATGATAATAAAACACAATCAAATCATTTTCTTTATAAAACTTTTTGTTATGCATTACGAAAACTCGCCTATTCAAATATATTGACTTACCACCAAAAAATGAAAATTTTCAGATAAAAAATTCTGATATTTTTCATATTTCTGCTCAAAACATAGATAGTAGGTACTCTTTAGAACCGCCTCGGCAAGGCGGTTCTAACGAGTACCCACAATCTCTTTTAGCAAAGAAAAAAGTAATGTATACCCCTGTAAACCCCAATTTTACTATATAAAAGTGGGGTTTAAGGGGGTCAAAATTACATAGACGTGTATTCGTGACGGGGTACGCCATAGAAATTCCTCGCAGAGGAGATCTATCGAGTGCCCACGCCGAACATGTCTTTAAAGAAAGAAAATGAATATATACCTTGATACCCGGCTCTTCTTGAACTACGTAAGACATGTCATCTACAGCAAATAAAGGGAGGGGCGGGAATTAGGAAAAGTGGGCAAATTAAGGCAGATTTACAGCAAAAAATGCTAGAAGTATAAACGATTAAAAAAGCTGCTTTAAAAACTGCAAATTGATTTTGGAAAGTCCCTCTAATAATGTAGCCCCCATTCACCCAATCATGCTGGGGTAAATTTCAGCAGACGACATTTTGAAAAAAGTTGTTTTTTTCTTCTTCTATTTTTTCCCTGAAAATAAGATTTGACATTTCATGCGAATTGTCTCTTTTCTGGGAAAATCATAAGAAAAATTTCATTAATTTGTCGTCTGCTGAAATAGCCCAGGTTGTGGTAAAGTTGAATGTAATGGTTAATTGAGTGTTGTGTCAAATCAAGCAGCATTGAAACATGGCAGCGGCGAAAACCAGGAACACCCTGTTTTGTTGACCAGACTAAGACTGACCCAGAAACACTGTGTTGTTGACCAAACTAAGACTGACCCAGAAACACTGTGTTGTTGACCAAACTAAGATTGATCCAGAAATACTGTGTTGTTGACCAGACTAAGAATAGCCCATAAATACTGTGTTGTTTACCAGACTAAGATTTACCCACAAACACTGTGTTGTGACCAAACTAAGACTGACCCAGAAACACTATGTTGTTGACCAGACTAAGATTGACCCAGAAAAACATTGTGTTGTTGACCAGACTAAGATTGACCTAGAAACACTGTGTTGTTGACCAGAAACACTTGGTTGTTGACCAGACTAAGATTGGTCCTTGGTATTCATATGTATCTTAAGGCAAATGGACATACGTGTATGGGAGAAAACTCTGTGAAAATTAGGCTTACTTTCCTTATAAAAATGATATTACTCTAAAGAGAAAGAATTTGTTCTTTTGGGAGTAAATAAAATCTTTCCCTGAGGTGAAGATCGGTTTTCAAAAGGGCCCTTCTGTGCATGGAATAAAAGCAGGACGTCACAGAAGTTGTTTACCCTGTGGTACCCTAGAATAAATGTGTTACCACTGAGAGTTGCTATGTGGAGACTGCAAGCTGACAGGGAGTTGAAGAGGAGGCAAACATGTACTTACTTTCAAGTGATGTGGACTCGATGGCACCACACGTAGAGATACCGGTGAAATCCGGAGTAAACTCATCGTAGTCTGCAATTAGTGCAGTCAGTGTTCCTGTAGCTGTAAGTGGAGGGGAGGCACTGTCAACGGCACTGTTAAAACAAAACGTCATCATTAATTTCCCAATTTCATAAAAGGGCCGTGCCAAACAAAACGTGCCTTCGGGCATATGCGGACAGCGAATGCCCAGATCAGTCTGCGCATCCGCGCAGTCTGATCAGGGCCTTCACTGTCTGCTAGCAGAATCATTGGATACTACATAATGTGTATGAATGGAGAGTAAAGGCCCGGATGATATGTTTCGCTTGCGCTAGATGAAGTGCATTATCGATATAAGAGAGCCAAAGTAGCCCATAATATGCTTATTGGGAACAAAGCAGTCCAATATTATAATTATTGGGAACAGAGCCGCCCATTATTACACCTATTGGGAACAAAGCAGTCCATTATTATAATTATTGGGAATAGAGCACTTCATTATTATACTTATTGGGAACAGAGCAGTTCATTATTATACTTATTGGGAACAAAGCAGTCCATAATTATACTTATTGGGAACGGAGCAGTTAATTATTATATTTACTGGGAACAAAGCAGTCCATTATTATATTTATTGGGAACAGAGCAGCTCATTATTATACTTATTGGGAACAGAGCAGCTCATTATTATACTTATTGGGAACAATGCAGTCCATTATTATGCTAACAGAGTAATCCATTATTATACTTATTGGGAACAGTGAAGTTCATTGTTATATTTATTGGGATCAAAGTAGTTCATTAGCTACGTAAGGAAAATTTGAATTTTCCATTAGCATCAAGGGGACAAGAGCAGTCCGTTAGCTACTTAAGGAGACCAAAACAGTCCATTAGCAAGAAGGGGACAAGAACAGTCCGTTAGCTCCTTAAAGAGACCAAAACAGTTCATTACCAACAAGGGGACAATAGCAGTCCATTACTTACTTAAGGAGACCAAAACAGTCCATTATCAACAAGGGGACAAGAGCAGTCCAGTAGTTACCCAAGGAGACCAAACAAGTCCTTTACCAACAAGGGGACAAGAGCAGTCCAGTAGTTACTTAAGGAGACCAAAACAGTTCATTACCAACAAGGGGCGTTCATTAGTTACTTAAGGGGAATGGAACAGTCAATTGCCAACAAGGGGACAAAAGCAGTCCATTAGTTTCTCAAGGAGACCAAAACAGTCCATTAACAACCAGGTGACAAGAGCAGTCTAGTACGTAGTTACTTAAGGAGACCTAAACAGTCCATTACCAACAAGAGGACAAGAGCAGTCCACTAGTTACTTAAGGGGACTAGAACAGTCCATTAGCTACTTAAGGGGACTAGAACAGTCCATTATCAACAAAGGGATAAGATCAGTCCATTAGCTACTTAAGGAGACCAAAACAGTCCATTATCAACAAGGGAATAAGAGCAGTCCATTAGCTACTTAAGGAGACCAAACAGTCCATTATCAACAAGGGGACAGGAGCAGTCCATTAGCTACTTAAGGAGACCAAAACAGTCAATTACCAACAAAGGGACAATAGCAGTTCATTAGTAATTAAGGAGACCAAAACAGTCCATTAGGAACAAGGGGACAAGAGCATATTAGTTACTTAAGGAGACTAAAACGATCCATTACCAACAAGGGGACAAGAGCAGTGCATTAGCTACTTAAGGAGACCGAAAAGTCCATTACCAACACGGGGACAAGAACAGTCCGTTTGCTACTTAAGGCGACGAAAACAGTTTATTAGCAACAAAGGGACAAGAGCAGTTCAGTAGTCACTTAAGGAGACCAAAACAGTCCATTACCGACAAGGGCACAAGAGCAATCCGTTAGCTACTTAAGGAGATCAAAACAGTGCATTACCAACAAGACAAGAGCAGTCCGTTAGCTACTTAATGAGACCAAAACAGTCCGTTAGAAACAAGGGGACAAGAGCACTCCATAGGCTACTTAAGGAGACCAAAACGGTCCATTACCATTAAGGGGACAAGAGCAGTCCATTAGCTACTTAAGGAGACCAAAGCTATCCATTAGCTACTTAAGAAGACCGACCAGTTCATTACCAACAAGAGCAGTCCACTAGCTACTTAAGGAGACCAAAACAGATCATTAGCTACTTAAGCCATATAAGGAGACCAAAACAGTCCATTACCAACAAGGGGATAAGAGCAACCCATTAGTTATTGAGACCAAAAGGGGACAAGAGCAATCCATTAGCTACTTAAGGAGACCAAAACAGTCCATTACCAACAAAGGGACAAGAGCAGTCCATTAGCTACTTAAGGAGACCAAAACAGTCCATTAGGAACAAGAGTAAAAGAGCAATCCATTAGCTACTACAGGAGACTTAAACAGTCCATTAGGAACAAGGGTACAAGAGCAGTCCATTAGCTACTTAAGGAGACAAAAACAGTCCATTATCAACAAGGGGACAAGAGCATTCCAAGGAGACCAAAACAGTCCATTAGCTGCTTAAGGAGACCAAAACAGTCCATTACCAATAAGGGGACAAGAGCAGTCCATTAGTTACTTAAGGGGACTAGAACAATCCATCAGATCCAAAATGGGACCAGAGAAGTCCATTATCTATTTAATGGGACTTGAGCAGTAAATTACCTACTTAAGGGGACCACAGCAGTCCATTAGCTACTGAAGAGTACAAGAGCAGTCCATTATGGACTTAAGGGGATCAGAGAAATCCCACAGCTACTTAAGGGGACAAGAGCTTACATTATTTACTTTAAAGTGACAAGAGCTGTCCATTATCTGCTTGAAGGGACAAATGCAGCCCTTTTATCTACTTAAGGGACCCAAATCAGTCCACCAGCTATTTCAGTGGCCAAGGGCATCAATTACTTTATGGGACCAGAGCAATCAATTATCTACTTTAGGGGACCAAAGCAGTCTAAAAGCTACTTATAGGGAACAGTGCATTCCTTCAGAGCTACGTCAGCTACGTAATGCGATCAGAGCAGTCCATTAGCTACTTAAATGGACCAGAGTAGGTAGTTAGTAACTAAATGGGAACAGAGCAGCCCAGCAGCTACATAAGGGGACAAGAGCAGTCCATCAACTACTTAATGTGATCAGAGTAGTCTAAAAGTTACTTATGAGAACCAGAGCATTCCATCAGCTTCTTAATGGGACAGGAGAAGTCTAGCTACTTAAGGGGACCAGAGCAGTCTATTTGCTACTTAAGGGGACCAGAGCAGTCCATCAGCTACTTAAGGGGACCAGAACACTCCATCAGCTACTTAAAGGGACCAGAGCAGGTCATCAGGTACCTAAGGGGACCAGAGCAGTCCATTTGCTACTTAACGGGATCACCGCAGTCTATTTGCTACTTAAGGGGACTGAAAACGCTTTCGGGTAATAAAACTCAACATGTAAAACCGACATCGACGAGACATAGAAATAATTCATACTCATAAACATGCACTAATACAGCACAATTTGATTCGTTGGCAGCAAATGACATTTTACATTGTTAACTAGATTACCTACTGAGGACCAGTCCATTAGGTACTTAAGTGGACCAAAATCTGTCCATTATCTACTCAACGGGATATGAGCAGTCCATTATGGCCCGGTTTCATGTATTTTTGCGTTACTAACGGTAAAACGAGACAAATGTTCAAAATAATCCTAAAGTCATCTGAATTATCATCTGAGCTTTTATTTTATGTACAAATAATGCAGTTCTGTGGATTTGTTTTGTGAAAGCATTTGTGTAAACAAGCCGACCATATTGCCGCCATTTTGAACCAAGAGTAATGTGTTTCGCATTAATTAAGAATTCGGCGGGAAATTATCATGTAATCTTTGCAAATTTTGGCCATTTTCAAAACAAAGTACCTTAGATTTGGCATTTTCATAAAAAATAAGTACGTTTGAGCTGTAAAAGTCGATTAAATAGATATAGGTGAAAATGTCATTAGGACTGTTATCACTTTGGCGAAGACATTTCTTTTCTAAGCGTAAATCACAAAACAACAGTGTATTTCTGGAAACGAACCTTGCCCACTAGAGCGTGACTTTGTATCTAAAACATCCAGCAGGCAGATGGCGCTGCGATTTATTTTCATGGAGAAATCAGTTTAACGCGATATTGAATTTAACTCGAAAAAACATGAAGGGAGTATATATTAAGGAGACCAGAGCAGTCTATTAAATACTGAAGGGGACCAGAGCAATCCATAAGCTACTTAATTAGACCAGGGCTGTCCATCAGCTACTTAATGGGACCAGGGCTGTCCGTCAGCTACTTAATGAGACCAGGGCTGTCCATCAGCTACTTAATGAGACCAGGGCTGTCCATCAGCTACTTAATGGGACCAGGGCTGTCCATCAGCTACTTAATGAGACCAGGGCTGTCCATCAGCTACTTAATGGGACGAGGGCTGTCCATCAGCTACTTAATGAGACCAGGGCTGTCAATGAGACCAGGGCTGCCCATCAGCTACTTAATGGGACCAGGGCTGTCAATCAGCTACTTAATGGGGCCCTAGCTGTCAGTTATCTACTTAAGGGGACCTGAGCAGTCCATTAGCTTCTTCATGGGACCAGAACAGCCTATAGCTACATTAGGGGACCAGAGCAGTACATTAGCTATTTAAGCGGACCAGCGGTCCATCATCTACTTAATGGGACCCTAGCAGTCAGGTATGTATTTAAGGGGACCAGAGCAGCCTATTTGCTACTTAAGGGAACCAGAGCAGTCCATCAGCTACTTAATAGGACCAGAGCAGTCCATCAGCTACATAAGGGAACCAGAGCAGTCAATCAGCTACTTAAGGGGACTAGAGCAGTCTATTTGCTACTTAAGGGGGACCAGAGCAGTCAATCAGCTACTTAATAGGACCAGGACTTAAGGGGACCAGAGCAGTCAATTTGCTACTTAAGGGGACAAGAGTAGCCTATTTGCCACTTAGGGGGACTGAAAAAGCTTTCAGGTAATGCAAGTGAACATGTAAAACCCGACATTGGCGAGAGAAAGAAACAATTCGAACGCAACAAGCATGTACTAATTCAGCACAGTTTCATTTGTTGGGAGCAAATGGTATTTACACTTTGATAAATACATTTAACAGGAATATTTTTTTTTCTTTTCTACGATTTCTAAAATATTATTTCACTCGTTTTTTAAACGCAGACATAAGTGTGTTGTAACGATAGGTAATAGATTTTATTTTAGTTGATTTTACCGATTAATAAATACCAGCAAACAACTCATAAACTTAACATAATCTTTTAGAGGAAAACATGGCTGAAAACTTTGTTTTTTTTTTTGTTTTTTTTTTCAAAGGCAGTCGGCATTTACAAACGTAAGCTTTGCCCCTTGGTACTTTAATCTTTTCAGAGATTTTGCTTTCCCCCAGATTACAAACAGCGAAAGATCAAATCCGACTAAGCAGCGGCCGTCGCATGCGAGCATTCCCTCTCCGCACATGCGCTAAATTCCAATGTTCTCGCATAGCGACTTATATTTTGGACCTCCCCTGGTTACGAAGCTGGAATTTTACCAAAGATACATTATTCTACGACATGGCTTCTCTAGATATTAACCATACATTAAGAGCTGCGCATGTTCCAAAAGGATTGAGTATCCGGACAATCTCTTTAGAGAATGCACAGTTTGCCACAACACATTTGGACACCTCATCAGCATCTGTTGGCTAGTATAAATGTATATTGTCTAGGTGAAGTTGTTTATGTAGTCACCCTACAGAATAACACCCTTAATTTATCCAAAAATTCACCTTCACCTGTTAACTGTGTGAAAGATATCCTCTCCCAGTCCAATCCCACCCGACTGGCAAAGCTGGCATGATACTGTATATGTAGAATATGACTTTAAAAGAGTTTACTTTAAAAGAAAAGAATGCGATCCCGATGGAAGCAAGTTATTTCTTTTTAGAGAAGATCAATTTACAAATTTAAGTCAGAAGCATAAGACAACTCCGCGTAAAGTTTTCATGTACAGTGGCGCCGCTATGGGTGGTCTACGTGACCAAACGTCACAATTCAAGAATAACGTAATCCACGTCGTGCATCTGGTGAAGGTTCAGATCAGCCTGCGCATTCGAGCAGACTGATCAGAATCTTCATTGGACACGTTTGGATAGCCAATGATGCAGTTTGTTTCGTGTCAACAACAAAGCTTTAAACCCCACGGTGGTTTGCTCTACCGACCACTCTAAGGCGTGGTCCCGGGGTTAGTCTTACTCCTTGTTGCTTTGTGGTGTACTCTACGAGGCGATTTGTTGTATGTCTTTCCGTGTGTCATTTTGTTCTTGTGTTTTTCAGTCCTTTTAGTGTTGTGATTACCTCGCTTGGGGAAGAGAGAGCTAATCTTAGTGCTTTTCGTACGTTTGTTCGGTTTGTGCTTGTTTGGATTTGTCGGTTTCCTCTTCCTCTTGGGGTCTGGAAAGGGCTGCGGTTTGTGATTGTGGCACTCCCTGGACTTTTCTCTTTCTTTTATTGACAAGATTGCGCGGATGCCGCTCTCCACTGCTGATTAAAGATCTTTGTTGAAATTAACCTATGTCGCTAACTGACATCTGACAGTAGTCTTCGGCTGAGCACATGAGCTACGTCGCTAACTGACATCTGACAGTAGTCTTCGGCTGAGCACATGAGCTACGTCGCTAACTGACATCTGACAGTAGTCTTCGGCTGAGCACATAAGCTACGTCGCTAACTGAATCTGACAGTAGTCTTCGGCTGAGCACATGAGCCTCGTCGCTAACTGACATCTGACAGTAGTCTTCGGCTGAGCACATGAGCTACGTCGCTAACTGACATCTGACAGTAGTCTTCGGCTGAGCACATGAGCTACGTCGCTAACTGACATCTGACAGTAGTCTTCGGCTGAGCATATGAGCTATGTCACTAACTGACATCTGACAGTAGTCTTCGGCTGAGCACATGAGCTACGTCGCTAACTGACATCTGACAGTAGTCTTCGGCTGAGCACATGAGCTACGTCACTAACTGACATCTGACAGTAGTCTTCGGCTGAGCACATGAACTACCCCGTAAGAAACAGTACCTTTTGACATGTGCGCCCAGCAAAGACTAAAATAAGTCTGGGCATTCACGCAGTATGATCAGCGTCTTTGTTGTCCGCATGAAGAAACCTTGCATCCTTGGATATTAAAAAATGCACCCACTGAAGATTCTGATCAGACTGTGCAAACTTGCAAGCTGATCTGAAACTAAGCTGGGCACACACGTCCAAGAGACGTGTAATATCAAAGTCTGTTCCCCTAAAAAAATAAGGAAAACTATTTCAAAGTGTCGTCTGCTGAAATTTGTGCCCAGTATGCTAAGCGCTTACTGGAAGAGACGTTAACTGGAAGAGACGTTACTGGAAGAGACGTTAACTGGAAGAGACGTTAACTGGAAAGTCCTATGCAGGGAGAGACATCCCCATCCTCTGTGCAGGTGAAATATCCAACTGCTGAGAAAAAAACTCCGCTTCCTGTGGGTTATTGACGGAAAGGACCACTGCAGTAATGCTAGAAAAAAAGAAAGGAAAACAGAAGGAAACAAGATAGAAAGAAAGAAAAAAAGAAAGTAAGAAAGAAAGAAAGAATTTCAAAGAAGATATTTACGTGAAAAGAATCTTATATGAGCGTTTCGTCTCGTAGTCGAATCCCGCTGAAGCTTTCGATTTCAAAACGGCGCCATCAAATTCAAATTTGAAATCTGCCGCAGTTGTGGATCCATCTTGACTGTACACAGCATAAGTCATGGTGCCCGTACCACCCGATGTCACCACCTGACAAATAAAAGAATAGCATAACCTCATTAGGAATGTTGTGTGGTTTGACAAGATAATTGATTTTGTGACTGGAACTTTGTATTGCTTTAACCTCTGTATAGGTCACTAATATTGTTATAGGGTATTTCGTGTTATAACAATTCTTACACAAGTTTCTACACAAGTAGTTCTTAGACTGCAAGAAAGTTCTTGTTCAGCAGTTTTGTTGTTGCAAGGAAATATGAGTGTTTTGAGGAACTGATTGATGTGAAGAACTGCATAATCTGAATAGATTTTTTATAGACTATTCATAATAGGGTAACAGTTAATATAATATATATCATACAAATGGTTTTGTCATTAGTAGTACACTATGTAAAAACTTAGTGCGCTGGTGACGCGATTGTTTATTTGTTCCAATAAATGTAAAATGTAGAAAAAAAATCATTGTGGTACATATGTTGTTGACACCTATAAGCATATTAATTATAAAAATGTGTTTCTTTCTCTTTTTACACCTCTCAGTTATGAATGTTAATTATGCAAACGAGTACTGCTGTAGGTCAAATAGTGCACAGAAAAATGCCTTTTATAAATGACATTACAAGGTATCTTTCATAAATAATGTACGTTTGTTACAGAACTATGGATTGTAATATAAAATATGATATAAATAATTTGTGGCAAAAAAAAAAAAAAAAAAAAAAAAAAAAAAAAAGAAGAAGAAGAATAGGTACTGATCACTTTAACACCCTTTTCACAGTCCAGTGGTTTTGGTTAATATCTCCCTTGCTATTGTTTTTATTCCCATAATTCACGATTCCATTGACTGTTTCAGCCTAGCAAGTTATCCTGTAAATGTGATTGTTCCATTCTCTATGTAAAATACAGTTTGATCCAATGTTTTCATTATTATTATTATAATTATTATTATTATTATTATTAGTAGTAGTAGTAGTAGTAGTAGTAGTCTGAAATTAATCGAGTCGCTGATAAGACAATTTACTGTAATATCTTTTCTTATCAACATTGCAACACTAACCTGACAAACAAAAGAATAACATATCCTCACTTGGAATGTTGTGTGTATTGACAAAATGTTTTTTTTTTAATTGCAACACTTTTAGATATGTATTTTAATCCGCTCGACCCTGAGTTTCCTAAGCCGACCTTTCCATTTTTCTCGTAAATCAAGATCAGAATGGCAAGTAGTGTCGAGCCAGATGAGACCGCTCACAATTTGCAAAATAAGATTAAAAGGGTAAATACAGTTGTTATAGACCTATGAGTGGTACTGCTTTCAAATCTAATCAGTCGGATCAGTTGAGAGTATAGCCTTTTCCAGTTCCTCATCACATCTTTTTAATCGAGGCTTATATGCAATCTTACGAAAACATGCCAATTCAAATATATAGAAAATTTCACCTCCCAAAACTGAAAATTTTCATATAAAAACTCTGATATTTTTCATATTTCTGCTCAAATCATGGATTGTGGGTACTCGTTAGAACCGCCTCGGCGAGGCGGTTCTAACGAGTACCTACAATCTATATTTTTTAGCAAAACTAAGAAAAATAATGTAAACCCCTGTAAACCCCAGTTTTACTATATAAAAGTGGGTTTTAAGGGGGTCAAACATTATATAGGCATGTTTTCCTGATGTCAGTCGGATCGGTTGAGAGTCTAGTCTTTTCTAGTCCCTCATCACACCTTCTTAATCTAGGCTTATTTATCTTGATGTCATGATGTCGAGGCGTCTTAAACTGCACCAAACGGTCATCCTCTGAGCTGTTTCGCTAGCAAAATTAAGGCTCTTCAGACTTTCCGTCGACTCGATCTTCCAGTACGCATGCCCAGTAGCTTAGCAAGGTCTCGTGTCTAGTCCTTAGGCTGGTTTTCCTTGAACTACCGCATACCTGAGCGAATAATATAACTTCTGACGAGACTGCACAGATGCACAGACTCGCTCGAACCTTTATTGTTCGCATAAGCTATAACGGATTTTCCTAATGAGTCGGCTCATTTTTTAAGAAAAAAAATGTACTAAACAATTCAAGATCCATTCAAAATTGTAGCAGAATACAGTTTTTTTTTTTCTTAAGAAAATAAGGCTATTAGTATTTCGATGGGAACTAATTGTGCTCCTCTTGTTGTAGATTTTTTTATTTTTTATTTTATTTCATTTTTTTTTCTTGTTATGAAAGAGATTTCATGAAGTCTCTCTCACGAGAAAATCAGGCTGACATTATCGAGGGTTTGAATTCCACTTCAAGATACCTTTATGATTTATTAAATAATGACAATATTTTCTTTGACCAAATGGTGGACCGCATATACCATTCTGAACTCCAGTTTAATAAAGCCAATTCTTCCGATACCTGGGCACCTTTCTTGGATTTGAATCTATGTATATCTAATAGTACAGTTTCCATCAAATTTATGATAAATGTGATGATTTTGATATAGTCAATTTCCCTTTTCTGGATGTCGAAGCCCCCCCCCCTCCCCCCCTCCCCCCCCCCCCCCCCGGCGTACCTCATATAGGGTATACATATCTCATTTATTAGATTTTGCAGAGCTTCTTCAAATCTTAGTGATTTTAACTGCCAATAAAACCCTTACTACCAAACTTCTTGGGTAGGCCTATTGTTATTTTAAACTTTGTAAGGCGTTTTCCAAATTTTATCACAGACACGGTAACTTGGTAGAAAAATGTAACGTCAGTCTGATATAAGGTACGAGATCGGAACCAGAATCGTGTACAGACGCCGTTGTGAATGATATTCACATCTGCCCGACAACACTATGCGTTAGTCGCGATAATTCATTGTAGAGAAAAATTAATTTATTTCGATTCTAACACGACACAAAAAAAAATCGACATTGTCGCAATGTTTTCTAAACAACTTTTGCAGTGGACGTCGCGAGAAGTAAATATTTACACGCGACGTCATCAAACGCGCTCTTTTGCACGCACTATGTTCATGACGCGAATTTGTTTGATCATGATGACGTTTCCATTATACTCAATGAGAAAACGTTAACGTCATATTAGAATATCTGTTTATAAGTGTTAAATATTGAGAACCACATACGTTTTGTGTTTTGCCAAGAAGCCGAAGTACATGCGTTTTGTGTTTTGCCAAGAAGCCGAAGTACATGTCTACGAAAACAGTGAATAGGACTTTTAATGTGTTTCAACATTTAGTCCAAGCAAAAAAATCTGAATTTCAATTCTACACCCTTGCTGCAGAGGACATTTTGATTTTTTATTTTAATCTTATAAGAGAAAATAAGTCTTGACATTTCTGCTTGGAAGACGATTCACATAAAATATCAAGACTCATTTCTCTGAAAGAAATAGCTTCAGATTTTGCTTGGTACTTTAAGTGTCAAATATAAACCGTCACTCACCGTCTCAGCAGTTACAGCTGTAGTGGTTTCTTCTGATATACTATTGCTGGCTTCCGCATTGCCGCCAGCAGGTGTCGTCCAAGAAATGGCCGCTGTAATAAAGACAAATGAATCGCAACATCAGGAAACCTTCTGCATTGTTTAACCAACAAAGACTCAAATCAGCCTGATCGTCCGCTCAGTCTAATCAGTCTTCGTTGTCCGCACTAAAAAAACTATGCGTCCTTGTCTATCCATGATGTTGATAAACTATGCGAACGCTAGGCGTAGGCCGGAAAGTCCATTTTCTGACGTTGTGGCTCAATAGAAATTGATTTAGAAATGATTGGCAGCTTAAAAATTAGACTTAGTGGTGCATTGATGACCTTAATCCCATGATACACCTCAGTGGTAATACTCCGTCTTATGAATGATCGAATTGCCTCCAGTGCGCTTCGAAATTGAGAGTTGGACTCTTCAGGACATGAGCTCATTCAGCGTAAATTCTTTAGGCGTCATTTTATCTCCACTACAGCTGGTGTTAGGGCTATATGACGACCATAATACGTCTCCCCGTACTTCACTAGGGTTTTATTTTCTGATCGTTTACCCCATTCCGACATTGTTGATAAAATTATTATATGGCCTAATGACCGAAACTAGCTTGCCTGGCCTAGGACATTTACACTGCAGCTGTATTTTTTTTTTTTTTTTTTTTTGTCTTTTTAGTTTTATGTGTCCGTTGGCCTCAAGGATCATTCCTGTTAGAATCTGTTTGTCATGCAGATGAAAAACATCCTAAAGTAAAACTAATATAGAGATCAAACATGGTGTTTCATGCATTAACATTCGCCAGGTCCCGGGGGTGTTGTTGAAAACCGAGACCGGAGGCCGCGGTTTTCAACACCTCCCTAGGGACCTGGCGAATGTTAATGCATTGGAAAACCGTGTTCGATTGCTATTATTGCATAAAAACTGAAAACATTTGCTACATTTCGTGTTATTTCTTGCAACATTTTGTTTCGCCTTTTCACCGATGTCTCGCGAACGCAATTTCCACGAATTATGCTCGTTCTAGGGCGGGACAGTACACATCTTGTAACAGCAGTAAATCTGTGGCCCTCGTACGGTCATATTGAAAGTTGAGTAGTATTGCATTAACAGCGCGTGAATTGCCTTGTTAATACATGGCTTTTCGCCGGTTAATGCACGGCTGTTAATAACGTGCGACACTGCTTTTTATGCAATATTGTTTGTAACATGTAAGTAGCCCTTTAAAACAAACGTTAATCGGCCTCTGTCACCTGTAAAAATCGTTAAGTATCATACACATGAGGGATGATCAAAGATTTCTTGGCCCCTGTACTTAAGAAATGACATATAAAAGTAAAAAAGGATTGCCTTTTTGATAAGAAATTCTGCAATTATTTCTCAATATAATCTCCCTTTGCCTCAATGCACTTTCTCCAACGCCTGTTGCTTATTCCTTCAAAACAGAAGCCTTCTTCCTGGCCCCCAAGTCTTTCTGGCGACAGAATGTGCATAATACTGGTTAATCGCTTAGAGTACTAAGCCTGTCCAGTAAAAGGATGGTAAGGTAACAGACCGCGCTCAACATTACCCCATTTGGTTAAGTGGGCCGTAAAAGCTCAGCACAAACAAATTTATCAACAGCATATATGAAACCAAAACTGGGATTGCTAAAGTCCATAGGAGCTAAACCTGGAGAATACGGAGCATGAGGAAGACCCGCGAAGCTGCATTAAGTCGCAGCAACCATTGCAACTTGAGAGGTGTCGGCTAGTGCATTATCTTGTACAACAGAACACCCCGAGTCAACGATCCTCTTCTTGTCTTCACAATCTCCTGATGCAGCCGCCTTAGTTGTTCTGCATAAAATGCACCGTTTATTGTGCGACGTACCTCAAGATAATCCACCATGATAATACTCTGACTATCTTATAAGACAGAGGTCATCACCTTCCCTACTGAAGAAACTCTCTTAAATTTTCTTAGGAGAGGGTAAGCCAGGGTTCTTTCATTGCATACTCTGCTTTTTTGCCCCAGGACCAAATTGACCGACCAAAGTCTCATCTTGGAATACAATTCGACGCATAAATTCCACAGCGTCATCTTCATAGAGAGACGGAAGATACTTAGAAATATCAGGCCTGCTCTTTTTCTGATCTTTGTTCAACATTCTAGGACCCATCTATCTGAGAGCTTGGACATCCCTAAGATATCGGGCAAGATGAATGAACTGTCCATAAACTTGTGCCTATTTGTATAGCTATATCACGCAGGCTTCTTCGCCTGTCCGACATGATTACACTCTGTAAAGGCTCATCGTTTTCGCTTGTAGTAGCCTATTCTGGGCGCCCAGAAGGTGGGGTTGAACAAACTTCTCAGACAGGGAATATGGATCCATGTCCCCGATAAAGAATGAAAATTGTAAAATTCTGTTATCTTGCAAAGCTCTTATTTTCGTTACTTATTTATCAATTTTACAAATTACTTATTATTAAAAAAGACATTAAACAAAACATAACGTCATCACAAATCTTGCAAGGTAATGAAGCAACAACGATTAAGTCACATTCCCAATACTTGTCGAGAGACACCAACTTGGAATACGGACTAAAATCGTTATTATAAGGACCTGGAAGCCCTTCAAGATTTCTTATAGAGCCAAAATGAACAGATAACGCTTATAAAGTTTTATTATATTCCGATACCGAGATACCCTTTTTGGATTTGAATCTATGTACATTTAATGCTACAGTTTCCATCAAAATTTATGATAAACGGGACGATTTTGATTTTGATTTAGTCAATTTTCCTTTTCTGGACAGCGATGTCCCCCGGCGTACCTCATATGGGGTACACATATCTCAACATTAGATTCGCCAGAGCTTCTTCAAATCTTAGTGACTTTAACTGTCGTAATAAAGCCCTTACTGCCAAACTTTATAGGCAGGCCTATCGTTATTTTAAACTTCGTAAGGCGTTTTCGGAATTATATCGCAGATACAGTGTCTTGGTATAAAGATATAACGTCAGCCTGAAAATACCTCTGAAACAAGGTTTATCGGAACCAGAATTTTACGGTGACTTAGTGTATAGATTTAGAAAAATTGTGGGAAAATCTATCTTTTCGGAGCCATTCAGAAAATTAATTTACCGTTATAAAAGCATTCGCTACAGCCTGGATATTATGCGGCAGACTGCATGCCTAGTTATCAATCCAATCATTGTTGATGGCCATGCTTCACTCTTTAATTGCACGACGGCGGTTCGGGCCTCAGACTCAATGACGGCCTCTTCGTAAAACTTTAACTAGTGCGTTGGAGCTTGACGATTTGTCTTTGGCTTGGCCCGCCGTGGTTCAACTATTGGTTTTCATTTACTCTGTCCAAGTAGAATTAGCCATGAGTTCTCGTCTTTGCTTATCAAAGTGATGAATTTGATTTTTATGTTTTTGCTTTGATGCATTGACTGAGTTGGGAGCCTTAATGCGAACCGAACTTTTATGTATTTTTGTATTAAGAGTTGCATCGGGACCCAGGGGGAAGTTGGCTGGCCGTAAAAGTGCTTTAAACTTCTCGGTAGTTTCTTCTACTGACCGTTCTAAGGCGGTGGTCCCGGTGTTAGTCTTACTTTTTGTTGCTTTGTGGTTTATTCTACGAGGCGATTTGTTTTAAAGTTTGCCTCGTGTTGTTTTGTTCTTGTGTGTTCGTTCCTTTGAACATTGCGATTACCTCGTTTGGGGAAGAGAGAGCTAATCTTAGTGCTTTTCGTGCGTTTGTTCGATTTGCGCTTGTTTGATTTTGTCTATTTCCTCTTCCTCTTGGTGTCTTGGAAGGGCTGCGGTTTGTGATTGTGGCACTCCCTAGACTTTTATCTTACTTTTTTTAAATACAGTCGACTCTCGTTATCTCGAACTCGCTTATCTCGAATAACCGCTTATCTCGAAGTGAAAAACCGGTCCCTGCTTAAACATGCAACAGGTAACAAAAAATTGTGGAAAAGAGGAGAAATTACTCCTTAGGAGCAATTTCTCCCCTTTTCCACAATATTTTCAATATATTTCTAAAATAAGGAGTCAAATTACACACACATTTGTTAAATGTGGTTCTTCGATTTATTTTTTCCTAAATTCTGCTAATCTGATATGTCGAGGTACGGATATTTCGAAGTATTTCAGAGAGGCTCTTGGAATTCGAGATAACGAGAGTCGACTGTAGGTAGAAATAAAAGACGGACATCTATGCTTATTTTTACTTTTATTTTACTCTACTGTAGCTGGTGTTGTGCCGTGTGGCGGTCGTAAAACGTCTCTACGAACATCATTATAGTGCAGGTTATATTTTATTTCCTTCGGGACCATTGAGCCCATCCTGGTTATTTTGAAAATCCAATACCGCTTAAGCCGGCGCTAGGAGAGGAGACATGCGCATAAAAGATGTTAAGTTCCATGGGATCACTAACGTCATTTGGGAATCTCGGAAAACCTCGTTTCTTAAGCCGGTGCTAGGGGGACTGTCAAATGAAGCATCTCAATGAGAGCGAGAAACCGACTTTCGTTCTTTAATATGTTTCTGTTATTATTATTATTATTATTATTATTATTATTTCCAAAAAGAATCCTCAACGAGTTTACTTGTTATGCAATCAAATGGCTTTACAATATATCAAAGTTACTCATTATTCTGTGACAAAATTTCCAGGTATTTGATTGAATAACAAACAACCTTGTTATACTGCAAAGCAATTTCCCGGCATTTGACTGGACAACAGATAACCTTGTTTTAGTGCAAACAAATTCCATGCACATGATTGGATAACAAGCAATCATGTTCTATTGCAAAGAAATTACAGGTATTTGATTGAATAGCTAGTCGGGACATATCCTGCCTATACATCTTCCCTCTAAACCTAAAATTATTGTCATTTCTTTTTTTCAGTGTATCAGCAAATAACCTTAGGTAAAGCTTACGTTTTTTGTTTTATTTTAATTTTATTTTTATCTTTTTTTTTATTTAATTTACGTTATCCATCCGCTTGTGCTACAAAAGAAACCTTTAACCACTTTCAAGTTCTGCTGCAAAGGGTTTACTTCTCTTTTTTTCAGACAGCATCATTCTTGCTAACCCCAATACAACTTTGGAAATGTGACGTAATCATTCATGTTTTGTGACATTATAAGCGTTTTAATGACGTCGTATATCGTCAGCGATTGGTAACATTGTGATTGTGGCAGAATATTAGTGGACATTGTCATTAAAAGTCTAGCAGTATAACACATTCATTAGTCGGATTCTTGACAGAGGACATGGGCCATACCTTGCTGGAGCCCATGAATGAACTGTAGCACCGTATATAAGGTTAACATATCAAAACTATACTCGATAATTTGGAGAAAAGCGGTAATAAAAAGGGATGTCCTATTCTGGCATCTCAGCCAAGACAATAAACGCCTGTTAGTTGATTATTTTGCATGCCGATGATTTTACTCGTGAACCTGTTGAAAATCAGCCCTTTTTGCATTGATGAAAGACACGTTTATCACTGATAACAAGAGCTCCTTTCTGACCAATAATTTCTGATGGCGCAGTAAATGTGCTTTAAGACTGTCGTCGGACATGATAAATATATAAATTGGATATTTCATATTTAGAAGGTAAAACTTTGTAGTCATTTTCATGCCGAGATTCTCACCAGTGAAGTCACCTAGGAAACAAAACGCAGGCATCGAAGGTAGAGATGATAACCAAACAATGATCACACGAAAGGAACATGTACAGTTAGCGACGTAGAACAAACATCACGAAAACATATATACAGTTTTGCCCCATTTAAGCCTCACTTTTATATAGTGCAGCTGGGGTTTACAGCGGTATACATTATTTTTCTTATTTTTGCTCAAAAATATAGATTGTGGGTACTTGTTAGAACCGCCTCGCCCAGGTTCTAACGGGTACCCACAGTCTATTTTTGAGCAGAAATATGAAAATATCCGAGTTTTTTTCTGAATTTTTTTCAGTTTTTGGAGGTGAAATTTTCTACGAGAATATGCGTGTTTTCGTAATGTAACCGCAACAAAAGAACCGCCTTAGAACCGTCAGCAGAAATCTACTTGTGTTGATGTGGAGGCAGAGCGCGGGATGGGCGGGTGGGTGTGCCAGGGGGCGAGCGCGGGCTTAATATATTTTTACTCACACAAAAATTTATCCTTCTCCGGATTTAGCTCCTTATTTCAACACAATAATATGAAACATACACAAGACAATCGGAAGTAAAAGTGCAGCCTTCTGGTACTGACACCAACTGGTATATGAATCCTTTTGAACAAGGGTTCTGAGCTAGGAGCATCACATTAACCACAATAATGCTAATCCCACCTCCATTTTGCCATTTACTATATAAAGAGGTGAAATGTGTGGGAGGGGGGATGTTACTTTAATTTTGAATAAATGAGCATTTCTTCTTATAAGTATGTTTAAACCCTATAAATAGTATGGGACATATTTTATTTATTAGACACCCACCGAAAAGAGAGAGAGAGAGAGAGAGAGAGAGAGAGAGAGAGAGAGAGAGAGAGAGAGAGAGAGAGACTATCTGTGCAAGCGCATTAGAAAGGTATCAAATATTTTATTTGTCAGTTTTTGTTTTGGTATTCTTTTACTTAATTTTAAAGAAATGTCAAATATTATTCCCGACAAAAAAAATACATAAAGACATCCTTCAGAGTTCTAAAGCTTAATATTTATATTATGTATATGAGACGGTATACGTCACACATGCATTCCTTTGAGATAGGCCATGAGGAGGAAGACAAATAATTTGAGTAATCTGTCGTGGTTGTTTATCCGTTCAAGATAGATAGACTCTCTGTATCTCTGTCTGTCTGTCTGTCTAAAATATTGTGGCGATTTCGTAGTTGCAGTCAGCATACTCGCCGTAACAATAATATAATCATTTATAAAAACGATTAAAGAAGTAGAGGAAATGACACATTAACGGGTCGCTGTCTATTTATGATATCAAGAGGAAGGCTGAAAAATAGACACTTCATCAGCTAGACTATATAACTAAGCAACAAGTTAAGTGAACAGCTCCTCTTGTGGGATAATCACTAAACAAGATATGACAGAACAAAGAAAAGGATACGGCAAGAATCAAGATGGGACAAAATAACGCCGCAGGCAGAGACTATGAAAACAATGTCAGAACCACCGCCTTAGAACTTCTTTAATGGTTGCACACTTTGCTTTCTAATGTATGTCTGTTTGCATTGTTTAATGCTTGGCTCTGCATTAGGAGATAAGAGTGATGTTTCGGGCGAGAAAACTAGTTTAAAAATTTTGAAAGACATATCGTAAAATTTAAAGTATTAAAATGCGACCGTCAAACTTATTATTATTATTATTATTATTATTATTATTATTATTATTATTATTATTATTATATTGTTGATGCTCTTTTTCTTCTTGTTATTATTATCAATCATCAAATAAACAATATTATTATTGCAAATCACTATTTTTCTTAAGAAATTTCTTTTGCAATTGATATATTACTAGTTAAAATTCTTATTCAAGATAATCGCATATTTTTACAATATTCTACTATCGGTAAAATTTAAAGGAAAGAAACGAAGCTTTCTACAACAGTTTTTACTTCTTCTTAACAATTGTCAGTTATATATAATACATAATCAAAATAAAATAATTTCAAAATATCCAATTTTTTTTACCTTCTATATGGTTGTCCCGAAAAACTGCCAAAAACATAAAAAGAGCTAAACCTGTACTTAGAACCGCCATTTTGTTTCAATGCGATACACTCAAGTCCTGATTTATGCGTCCTAAGAACGCAAGAGCATCTTTGGTGCGCAATATAAAGAAGTGAGATCAACAGTTGCTATGGCTATACATAAACAATCCGATCAGTCGATATTTTACAACATTGATTGATCGATTCTAGCAACATCAATAATAAATCCGCAAAAGACTAAACTATATCACGGATGTGAAAAGCGCATACAAGATTAGACCTCGCATATGCAGTCTCATCCAGCTCTGTGGGCTCGTATTTGTGTGCTAGAATATTTGCAGGAAATAGTTTAGACAGACTGACATGCCCATCTGCGACGGTCGATCTGGAACTGTGAGGTTCGGTACCTTTGCTGGTCGCATCCTGTATAAAACATATTTTTTCTCTTTTCATCAGCTCTCATTGCTGGTTGTTGCTGTGTTCGCCTTGTTGTTGTTTAGCCACCTTGGGAGTAGGTTTCGTAGATTTAATTAAGATGGGAATGCCATTGTACAAACCGGATTAATTATTTATTCAAAAGTACGACGTTCCTGCTTTTTAAATTGCTAAATTGTTTGGTAGTAAGCTAATAATTGGGTCATGAGATTATATGTATATTTGCCCAGCACGGGGACAGCTCCCTAAGTCCTAGGTGGCGCAGACTTATTGACGATGCTGGTATGAAAACGTCACATAGTCAGACCTGATTAGGCACATTCCTACAAGAAGCAAGTAGTTTTCATATAATCAGTCGAATCATAGCTGAAGTTGGGGGGTGATCAGCACAAAATCTTCATAACAAGAGGTTCAACTATTCTAAAGGAAATACACGGTACCAATACGCTATCATCTGTCATTCAAACACTACAACATGACAAGATTATTCAATACATTTTGAGCCCAACTGACATTGGTTTGTGCCCATCCATGTGGGAAATCCCAATGACGTAACTGCAAATTTTCGTTGATTGGCTAATTAAAGGCAGACACTTAGCATGGATCTGAATATTGCAGAAGCACACTAGTTTTAACCCTAAGTCGCCTATGTACAGACGTTTCTGCTGAATTAGTCTCTCCATCAAAACTTTGTTGTTGTTGCAGCGGATAAGGTGTCTTATAATATTGTGTTTGTTTGCAAAACACATGATCTCGACTGCTTAATGCAGAACTTAATATGAGTACCCCACATACAGACTAACCACGTTGTCTACGGAAGAAGAAATTATGCAAAACAACAAGTCGGTTGTAATGTCATTAGGAATTTCCCTTTCTAATGAAGATCTCGGTATCCTAAATTATACTGGATTCCTAAATTGCACAAGATTCCGTATGAACATTGCGGACTCAGCTAAGTTCTCAACTAAGCGCCTATCACAGATTCTAACGAGATTTCTTACAGAAGCAATAGAAGGGCTTCAGAAGTATTGCAACACCGCATACACAAGAAGCGGTGTCAGTCAGGCCCCGAGGTTATAAAACCTTTTTCATGCCAAACTCAGCTGAGCGTGAAATTTTCTTTGCTAATAAATATTGTTGGCATTTTCATATTTATTAGCAGAGAAAATTTCATTCTTAGCTATGTTTAGCGAGAAAGAATAAGCAATTGTTAGTAATTTGAGATTTATTAGCATCTCAGTTGAGTTGAACATGAAAAAATGTTTTATAACCTCGATGTGGCTCCTGGAAAACTCCAATAATATCCTAATTTACAATCAATGATCTCCTAATTTTCTGTAAACAAACAGACTTTTTCGATTCCTCAACTCTTTATACTACAATTCCTCATGACAAACTGAAATTCAAATTCTGAAATATTATCAACCATTGTTCTTTCGCAAGAATTGAAATCGTCGCTTCCAGTATGTTGTTCTTGGCTTTTAAGACACATACATTGTTCAGGACCACTCTGGTGCACATAAAATTAATTTTATGCAGATGTTGTAAAGATGCTGGAATATCTAAATGACAATATTTTGTGGAGTTTGGTAGACAGATATTTAAACAAACAATCGGCACTCCTAACAATGTGCCCCGCTGCTTGCCAACTTGTTTTTATACTCGTATGAAACAGGGTTTATTCAGCGTCCCATGATAGCAGCAAAGCATACCTTGCCCACTAGCTTAATTTTACCTACAGATACATAGATGATATATTATCTTTGAATAATTCAAAGAACCTCAAATTATCCACCAACAGTAACTTGAAATTAGATAAATATCAGAGACGAAAACCTTTTCATCATACTTGGATTTATACCTCTATATCGACAATGGAAAGCTCACTACTAGGGTTTACGAGCGTTAATTTTCCAGTTCTGAGAAGCAATATTCCTTCTGCACCAGCATACGATGTTTACATTTCACAGCTAATCAGTTATGCTAGAGCTCTGAGTATCAGGACTTAGCGAACGAGGAAGACTGCTCACTAGAAGACCGTTGACTCAGGAATACCAAAAGAAATAAACTGGTGTTAACAAGAAGTCGTGGTCATGGTACCCAAGCCAGAATCCAAACTCATAAATCCGTAAACGAATGACGAATCCGAATGTTCAGACCAACAGACATGGATCCCAGAATAAATGGTGTAATCAGATTAAGGGTGTAATTAGGTTCCATGGGAGGCATCATGACCTTGTCAGTCCCTACAATGTGGGTGTTTCTACTTATACATGATGTTTTGCCACATTCAAGCCATAAACAGACTTTTTAAACCCTGAACATGTGTTCCCGTATTTTTTCTAAACTTCTGTTTGGGCTGATAGGCAAGGTGGGCAAAGCGTGCAAGCTTTCTAAGTAATGCTTACTTTCTATGGACGCCTAATTACACCCCATTTATTTTGGGTCCATGTCTGTCTGTCGGAATGTTCCTAATTTTGCCTATGTGCATATGGTATGTTGACCTCAGACTCTTTGTAAGCATTATTAACGGCTAGACCAGATTGTATATCTAATTCTAAAGTTAGCCGCGCAACCTAACGACATAATGACTAAATATGTTGGAGAAAAATTTGGTCCCATCGGAATACCAACAATTTGTCTATAAAGTTTAGTGCCAAATCTATTGTACAAAAGATTAATAATGATTTAACAAACTTTTTGACATAATTATGTTGACATTTCTGTTCTCCTTGCAGTGCAAATGGCATGTTACTAATTTCAGACCAAATAAAGAGTGCTCACTGGAGAAAACATCTTATTATTTATTTGTACTTTATTCAGATTAACAAATAGTTTAACATAAAGAGTGGAAAAAATCATATGGCGACAGACTAAAGTTTAAAAGCCTTTAGACTTCAATTTATCAAAACTCTCATCTGAAGTTTTATTTACCAAAAGAGATTTTAATTATTCTTCCATTATTGTTTTTCACAAATTTATATTACATGGTTCTTAAATTCTTACAGACAGTGAGGCAGGAAAGTAATAATTTGGACAATTCATTTGTAGTGCATAAACTCTACTTACCAATAACACGTGCTGTATATATATATATTACATTTCACATCTGCATAAAATTAATTTTATGTGCACCAGAGTGGTCCTGAACAATGTATGTTTATCTCAGTTTATATATATATATGTGTGTGTGTGTGTGTGTGTGTGTGTGTGTGTGGTGTGTGTGTGTGTATGTGTGTGTATATATATATATATATATATATATATATATATATATATATATATATATATATATATATATATATATGTTTGTGTGTGTGTGTGTGTGTGTGTATGTGTGTGTGTGTGCGAGAGAGAGAGAGCTTAAATCACTAGTATAACGAGGTAATGAAAATGTAAAAATTGCCTTTGGACACACAGAACACATTACAGATAAAAATGGGAGTCTTAGTTTATTTGATAAATGTAGCAGTAATGAAGTTTGCAACACTGCTTACGCCCTCTAGCGTATACATGAGTAGAACTCCATTTTCAAAGATACAACAAAGGGCTCAATGATCCCAAATGAAATGAAAATATAATCTGTATAATGGAGACGTTCTACGGCCGTCACACGCCGCTAGCACTTTGTCTTGTTTTTCTTTTATGCCTACTGCAAAATCTATACTCTATGGCGATAGTGCTTATCAACAACAAGCATTTTGTCAGTAAAAGTACACTCATGAGTTTTGTGGTAACAAAGTCTGTTTTAAGGTATTCATATAATGCAGCCGTCTTAAAAGACAACTTTGTTTAGTGCAGATAATATTTTCATTCCTTTGGGATCATTCGGTCGATTATGGTTTCTTTGAAAATGGAGTTCTGCTCATGTATACGCTCTGTGTAAATAAAACAAGTTAATTTTAATAAATCTACCACAGCTGGACTATCGGATAATTTTTGGATTTGAAAATTGTACCACAGTTTATTTATAAGTCTTACAGGCGTCTTTAGAATGACTGACAACTATGCAGATCTACCTTGTCCGCATGAAGAAAACTTTGTATACTTGGCTATTGAAAATGCGCCTAGGGAAGGTTCTGATTAGACTGTAGACATGTCCGAAGGTACGTTTTCTGACGTTGCGGTTCACATACTGTGAGGGATTTTCTTCAACTCCGAAATTTAATTATTCAGAATAATTATTTCCTGTTTGGAAATATGAGCTTAACTATACCTAATTTAGTGCCACAGAGACCTTTTCTGTTATTTAAACTTCACCAGTGTGGCTAAACCCCAAAAGTTTGGAAATGAAACGTATGATGCGCATAAAAGGTAAGAGAAAAGTCGCGGGAGTGCCACAATCACAAACCGCAGCCCTTCCCAGACCCCAAGAGGAAGAGGAAACCGACAAATCTAAACAAGCACAAACCGAACAAACGTACGAAAAGCACTAAGATTAGCTCTCTCTTCCCCAACCGAGGTAATCGCAATACTAAAAGGACTGAAAAACACAGGACCAAAATGACACACGGAAAGACATACAACAAATAGCCTCGTAGAATAAACCACAGAGCAACAAAGAGTAAGACTAACACTGGGACGGACCACCGCCTAAGAACGGTCGGTAGAGCAAACCACCGGGGGTGGGGGGGGGGGGGGGGGGCGAGGAGGGAGGGGGGCGAGTTTAAAGCACTTTAACAACAAGCTAACTTCACCCTGGGTCCCGATGCTACTCTTAATACAGAAATACATAAAAATTCGGTTCGCATAAAGGCTCCCAACTCATTCCATGCATCAAAGCGAAAACATAAAAAATCAAATTCATCACTATAATAAACAAAGACGAGTACTCATGGCTAATTATGCTGTATGCCAGAGTAAATGAAAACCAATAGTTGAACTACGGCGGGCCAAGCCAAAGACATATCGTCAAGCCCCACCCCACTGGTTAAAGTTTTACGAAGAGGCCGCCATTGAGTCTGAGGCCCGAACCGCCGTCGTGCAATTAAAGAGTGAAGCATAGCCGTCAACAATGATTCGGTTGACAACTAGGCATGCAGTCTGCCGCATAATATCCAGGCTATAATAGCCAGTTCTTTTATAACGGTAAATAAGTTTTCTGAATTGCTCCGAAAAGTTTTACCTACAATTTTTCTAAAGTACACTCTTGGCAAGCAGCAAGACATACAGAAAGCAAAATAAGCCTAAAAAGTGGATTCCGAATCCACTAAGAAATATGTCATTTTGACAAGTCAGTCTTAGTAATCTGACGTCACCATTACGAGCACGCGTACTGTCGTCTATCAAAGAAAAATGAGTTGATTCACATGCGTCCGTCGGACTCGGCTTTGGGACTTTTTATAATCCGGACCTGCGTCCCCGAGAACTGTGAATTTATCACAGGTTGTAGCGAGTGTCTTTCATTTCCGCGTTGTGAATACACCGCAGCCTCGATCTCGATACATTTCCGGAAATTTTCCGCTCGACAATTTTCGGAATTTACAATTGTGAAAAGGGTCTATTTAGGTAGCGTGCGTTCCTGGAGTACACTCATTTTCAATTTACACACCACCATACTTATCTTAAAGGGAACCACCTCCACCCCTTCCCCCACATCCCTTGGGAGGAACTTGTTTTCTTTTAAATTAAACTGATGTTCAAATGGAACTTTATGCCCAGGAAAGTAAAGAGGAAATCGCAAAAGTTGTCTGTCACGGAGTAAATGGCGGACATTTATTAAGTGGATCAAGTACTTTTAAACATTTGAAAATTTATTTTTCTATCGTAATTACACACACTACCAGTCCTTACCGTACAACTCCTATCATTTATAGGTCTGTTTAACTGCCGTAGTTCCGTAAAGATTCGGAATCATTCAGTCCCGATCATACTTATCTTTTGAAGATACATTTGACTAAATATTTGGACATGTTCAGACTTAACTGTACTGATCATAAAATTTTGCGGTCTAGCTGACTACCGTAATCACTCTCAATATTTGATCACCTCAGACTTTTCCGTATTTATCCTAAAATCTGTACGTCCGTTTTACTGCCTGTTGATGTGTCTAAAATGGTGACTGGACAGCAAACAATGCAGATCTGAATGAACAGTTTGAGCTGGGTCTACATTGTTCGATCAGGTATGTCTGTCAGAGTATTTACGGTATATGGGTAAATGTACCTGGTGGAAGAATCGGCTGAGTGGCAGCAGTACCAAACTGCAATCTTATTTGTCCTTTAGGGGCCATATGGTCTAGCTTTGTACTGCTTTTCTCAGATATATTATGTTTAAATATTTAAAGTATGCTAATATGTCCTTTTCCTCAACCTCACTAGGTGGTCTTTTGTTTAAAACAATTTTATAAATATATGAGTTCATGGTACATAAAAGTCCATCCCAAGAGTCATTGTCTAGAATTACGAGACTTTTACACGTGATGTCAGACAGTGATCCCAAGGGACACAATGATTTTTCAACACGCACCAAAACACCATTATTGATTTTTTGTCGTTGATACCTGTTCATTTTTCCGGTTTTGTTGATTTGTTCCTTAGACCTTAGACGCTGCATTCATACACAATTAAGAAACGCCCGCCATCTTGAAAGTTGACATAGGATAAGGTGGGTAGGAAAGGAATTTCTATCCCCAGCAAAAATTTTTGATTTCTATATTTGTTCTACAAATGAATATTTGCTCAATAAATTTTAATTTAAAAGGAATTGAATAAAATTTTCTTATATAATTATTTATACACTGAGCAAAGAAAAAGGACTTCTATAAATCTAAATGAAACGCATGATGAAAAAGTGCTTTAGGGCATATATGGTCAACGAAGATCCTGATCAGTCGGGGCATGCACACAGTCTGGTATGTCCGTTATCCAATATAGAATTATTGTATACTCAAAAACATTTTGATGTAGCACAAAGGAACATTAATACAAAAACACGCCTATTCAAATATATTGAAATTTTACAACCAAAAAAGGAAAATTTTCAGATGAAAAAATCTGATATTTTTCATATTTCTGCCCAACACATAGATTGTGGTACTCGCTAGAACCGCCTCACCGAGGCGGTTCTAACGGGTACCCACAACCTATGTTTTGAACACAAATATGAAAAATATCAGAATTTTTATCCGAAACATTTCCTGTTTTGATTGTAAAATTTTCAATATATTTGGATAGGAGTGTTTTGAAGGATGCAACGTTTCTACATGCAAGAAAACGAAGGCTCTAATCAGAGAGATTTGTCTTCGTTGGCTGCACATATTAGAGGGTACATTTTTTCACATTGTGGCTCTATCGGTGATACAACGAAGACAAACGTCACGTGGCGCGGTGAAATATAGCCACTGCGCTTTTTTATCATGAATATAAAGAATATTGTTTTGTACTAGTGGAGTAAATTAATAATTAAAATCTTAATTGTTTCGCCATTGCTTCGTGTGATTGAAGAAACTTATCAAAGAAGATCAAACACAGATTATACGCAAGGAAAGAAAAGGAGCTTGGTTCGATGTGAGACAATGACCACCCAGCCCAGGTTGATCATTCGCAATCTTTGACCTCGGCCTTTCCTCTCCTCTTACAAAATTCGTGAATACTGAAGAATATATTGGACATAGAGAAGGCCCTGATCACCTGCGCGGGTGGTCTGTGATAAATCTCTTTTACATGGCGTAGCTCAATTTATTCGTTGCTTGACAAGTTCGAACCAGACCCATCAGATAACAATAAAATTGAAGGAGAATAGATAAACTCGCAGGGAAAATAACTATGGCAAAATTCGTTTACTTTCCTTATAAAATGGGTATACTTTAAAAGAAAAGGATTTGCGCCCCTCTTTCCTTTTAGAGTAGAGGTCTTTCAAGAAGTGATTTTGGTGTGCAAGAAAGCAAACAGGAAATCACAAAAGTTGTCTCCCTTATTAAAAAGTGCGCAAATTCAACCGTGTGTTTCAAGTTTCCTTAAGCAATCAACAGCTGACAAGTATGTATTGATATTTGCCAGTGTTTATTGGGTATTTGATTTTCAATCGTAAAACTAATTTTCTGAAAAACAATAAATAAAACGAAATAAACACAACATTTTATGTTCGTTTATGTTGGTACATATGGACATAAAGGCCATGTAGGCAATATAATTAAAGGACAACTATAAATCATAGAGCAAAAGCACTGTTCCCGAGTTGTATGTATAGCTAAGCCATTTTCAGTGTCACTTCGTTTTATTTAAACCAGAGTAATAGGATTTGATGGATTATACAATACTTGAATCTAGGTTAAAGTTTAGGTACCAATAAAATCAAATTAACACTCGCCCCAATCCCCTCGAAAATTTTTACTGCTGACTTTTCTTGCCCGTTTTTCGTAGGCTTTGTGACCATTTGCTGCATGTAAAGTCATTTAATTCTAGCACTGTATCCACACGCTGTACGGCTGACCAATTTTTTTTCTGTTTTGTTTTCATGTATCATGCATCCTTTATTGATGCTTGTATTGTTGTCAGGCATTGTGATCATCTTGTTGGGTAAGCGGAAGCTGGTTTATTTGTCTATCATTATTTTATAAAGTGCTTGCTGTCCGTCCTGGTTTATTTACTCTCAGTCTAAGTGCCAATGGTAGGTCCTGGTTTGTTAGCATTGCATATAGGTGTCATTAGTAGATTCTGGTTTGTTTACACTTCGTCCAGGTTTCATTATAAGTCCTGAGTTGTTTATTTTTTGTCTAGGCCTCATTGATGAGTGCTGGTTTGTTTACTCTTTCTCAAGGTATCATTGGTAGTTCCTGATTTATTATAGGTGTCATTGGTAGGTTCTGATTGTTTATTCTTCGTCTTGGTGTAATTGGTAGGTCCTGGTTTATTTACTCATCGTCTAGGTGGCATTCGTAGGACCTGGTTTATTTACTCTTCGTCTAGGTGTCATTGGTAGGCCCTGGTTTGTTTACTCTTCGTCTAGGTGTCATTGGTAGGCCCAGGGTCTGTTTACTCTTCGTCTAGGTGTCATAGGTAGGTCCTGTTTAGTTTACTCCTCGTCTAGGTGGCATTAATAGGTCCTGGTTTGTTTACTCTGCGTCTAGGTGTCATTGGTAGGTCCTGGTTTATTTACTCTTCGGCTAGGTGTCATTGGTAGGTCCTGATTTGTTCACTCTTCGTATAGGTGTCATTGGTAGGTCCTGTTCTTTTTTTACTCTTCGTTTGGTTTGGTAGGTTCTGATTGGTTTACTCTTCGTCTAGGTGTCATTGGTAGATCCTGTTCTTTTTTACTCTTCGTTTGATTTTATTGGTAGGTTCTGATTGGTTTACTCTTCGTCTTAGTGTCATTGGTAGGTCCTGGTTTTTCACTGTTCTTCTTGGTGTTATTGTAGATCCTGGTTGGTTTACTCTTTGTGTAGGTGCCATTGTTAGGACCTGATTTGTGTACTTTTTTAGTGTCATTAGTAGGTCCTGGTTTGTTTACTCTTTGACTAGGTATCATTGGTAGTTCCTGATTTGCAAACTCTTCGTTTAGGTGTCAATGGCAGGTCTTGCTTTGTTTACTCTTCATCTAGGTGTCATTGGTATGTAGTGATTTAGATACTATTCATCTAGGTGTCATTGGCAGGTCCTGGTTTGTGTACTCTTCGTCTAGGTATCATTGCTAGGTCCTGGTTTGTGTACTCTTCGTCTAGTTGTCATCGGTAGGTCAAGGGTTTGTTTACTCTTCGTCTAGGTGTTATTGGTGGTCCTGGTCTGTTTACCCTTCGTCTAGGTGGCATTTATAGGTTATTGTTTATTTTTATTTTTTCTAGATGTAATTAGTTTACCCTTCTTATAGGAGTCATTGGTTGGTCCAGGGTTTGTTTTACTCTTCGTCTTGGGGTCATTGGTAGGTCCAGGGTTTGTTTACTTTTCGTCTAGGTGTCATTGTAGGTCCTGGTTTATATACTCTTCGTCTAGGTGTCATTGGTAGGTACTGGTTTGTTTACTCTTCGTCTAGGTGGCATTAGTAGGTCCTTTTTTAATTTTCGTTTGGTGTTATTGATAGGTTCTGGTTGGTTTACCATTCGTCTAGGTGCCACTGGTTGGTCATGATTTGTTTACTCTTCGTCTTGGTGTCATTGGTAGGTCCTGGTTTTTTACTCTTCGTTTTGGTGTTATTGGTAGATCCTAGTTGGTGTACTCTTTGTGTAGGTGTCATTGGTAGGTTCTAGTTTGTTTACTCTTTCTCTTGGTGTCATTATTAGGTCCTGGTTGGTTTGTTCTACATCTAGGTGTCATTGGTAAGTCCTGATTTGTTTACGCTTCGTCTAGATGGCATTTGTAGGTCCTTGTTTGTTTACTCTTCGTCTTGGTGTTATTGGTAGGTCCTGGTATGTTAACTCTGCATCTAGGTGTCATGAGTAGGTCCTGATTTGTTCATCCTTCGTGTAGATGTCATTGGTAGGTTCTGATATGTTTAGTCATCGTCTAGGTGTCATTAGCAGGTCATAATTTACTCTTCGTCTGGGTGTCATTGGTAAGTGCAGGGTTTGTTCACTCTTCGTCTATGTGTCAGTTTTCGATCCTGGTTTGTTTACTTTTCGTCTAGTTGTCATTGATAGGTCCTCTTCGTTTTCTCTTCGTCTATGTGTCATTGATAGGTCCTGGTTCGTTTACTCTTCGTCTTGGTGTTATTGGTCTGTTCTGGTTGGTTTACTTTTTCTCTACGTGTCCTAAGTACGTCATGGTTGGTGTACTCTTTGTCTAGGTATCATTGGTAGATCCTGCTTTGCTTACTCTTCGTCTAGGTGTCATTAGTAAGTACTAGTCTGTTAACTTTTTGCCTTGGTGTTATTTGTAGGTCCTGGGTGGTTTTTTCTTTGTCTAGGTGTCATTGGTGAGTGCTGCGTTTGTTCACTCTTTCTCTAGGTTTTAAAGGTAGTTCCTGATTTGTAAAAGGTATCATTGGTAGGTTGTGATTTGTTTACTCTTCGTCTAGGTGTCATTGGTAGGTCCTGATTTATTTACTCTTCGTCTAGGTGTCATTGTAGGTCTTAGTTTATTTACGTTCGTCTAGGTGTGATTGGTAGGTCCTGATTTGTTAACTCATTGTCTCGGAGTTTATTTACTCTTCGTTTAGGTGTCATTCGTCCGTCCTGATTTGTTCACTCGTCGTCTAGGTATCATTGATAGGTCCTGGTCTATTTACTGTTCGTCTTGTTATCATTAGTAGAAAAAAAGGTAAGAGAAAAGTCCAGGGAGTGCCACAATTACAAAACCGCTGCCCTTCTCAGACCCCAAGAGGAAGAGGAAACCGCCAAATCCAAACAAGCACAAATCGAACAAACGTACGAAAAGCACTAAGATTAACTCTCTCTTCCCATAGCGAGGTAATCGCAATACTAAAAGGACTAGAAAAACACAAGAACAAAATGATACATGGAAAGACATACAACAAATCGCCTCGTAGAATAAACCACAAAGCAACAAAAAATAAGACTAACACCGGGACCACCGCCTTAGAACGGTCAGTAGAGTAAAACACCGGGGTGTTTAAAGCACTTTTACAGCTAACTAACTTCAACCTGGGTCCCGATGCTACTCTTAATACAGAAACACATAAAAATTCGGTTCGCATAAAGGCTCCCAACTCAGTCAATGCATCAAAGCGAAAACACAAAAAACAAATTAATCACTATAATAAACCCAAAATTAATCACTATAATAAACCCTGTAAACAAACCCTAGATCTAAGGTTTGTTTACTCTTCACCTATGTGTCACTGGTAGGTCGTGGTTTGTTTGCGCCTCATCTAGTTGTCATTGGTAAGTCAGGGGTTTGTTTTACTCTTCGTCTGTGTGTCACTGATAGGTCTGGTATGTTTACTCTTCGTCTAGTTCTCATGATGGGTTTTCATTTGTTCACCCTTCATTTTGCTGTCATTGGTAGGCCCTGATTTGTTAACTCTTCGTCTCGGTGTCGTTGGCATGTCCTGGTTTGTGTGTCGTTGGCATGTCCTGGTTTGTTTATTCTATGTCTTGGTGTTACTGGTAGGTCCTGGTTTGTTTACTCTTCGTCTAGGTGTCATTATTGGTAGTTCCTGGTTTATTAACTCTTCGTCTAGTTGTCATTGGTAGGTCAAGGGTTTGTTTACACTTCGCCTTTGTGTACCTGGTAGGTGGTGGTGTGTTTACTCTTCGTCTAGGTTTCATTGGTAAGTCAGGAGTTTGTTTAATCTTTGTCTAGGTGACATAGGTAGGTCTTGATTTGTTTTGTCTTCGTCTGGGTGTCATTGATAGGTCTAGAATTTGTTTACTCTTCGCCTAGGTGTCATTTGAAGGTCCTGTGTTTTTTTTTACTCTTCGTCTAGGTGTCATTATTGCTAGTCCCTGGTTTGTTTACTCTTCGTCTAGTTGTCATTGTTAAGTCAAGGGTTTGTTTACTCTACGTCTGGACATCACTGTTAGGTCCTGGTCTGTTTGCTCTTTGTCTAGTAGTCATTTTAGGTATTCATTTGTTTACACTTCTTCTAAACATCATTTGTAGCTCCAGGGTTTGTTTACTTTTCGTCTGGTGTCATTGGTAGTCCTGATTTGTTTATTTTTCGTCTAGGTGTCATTGGTAGGTCCTGGTTTATTTACTCTTCGTCTCGGTGGCATTGGTAGGTCCTGGTTTGTTTACTCTTCGTCTAGGTGTCACTGGTAGGTCCTGATTTATTTACTCTTCGTCTAGGTGTTATTGGTAGGTCCTGGTCTGTTTATTCTTCGTCTAGTTGTCATTCGTAGGTCCTAGTCTGTTTACCCTTTATCTAGGTGTCATTGGTAGGTTCTGATTTGTTTTATCTTCGTCTAGAAGTCATTGGTAGCTCAATGTTTGTTAACTCTTCGCCTAGGTATCATTGGTAGGTGCTGGTTATGTTTACTCATCTTCTAGGTGTCATTGGTAAGCTATGTTCTGTAATGTTGGTTTCCTTGACATCTTACATACTATACTTCTTCTCTCATTTCAGTCAAGCAATGTTATACTCTAATTAGAGCCTCTCCTTTTCCCTCTTGTTAGCTCGTCAGAGTTTTTATAAAGTCTAGATTCTACTTACAGCAAAGGACCACTCACCCGTTATCTATGAATGGCCTTGTCATCATTAACGGTATTGTATCTCTTGTAAACTTATGGAAATAGTTGTATACATTTGGGCCGCAAAGTCAGAAGACGTACCTTTTATGACATTTGCGCACAACGAAGACTGAAATCAAACTGCGCATCAGTCTGATCAGAACCCTCGTTGTCCGCATGTAGAAACTTTATATCCTTGGTTATCGAAAATTCACCAAGTGAAGATTCTGATCCGACTGCGCGAATGTTCGACGTCACATTTTCTGACGTTGCCTCTTTTTTGGTCTCACTTCAACGCTACATTAACCCATTTATGCGGAGTGGAATTCTATCTTAATGTTTGGACATTTCCTGTATAAAGGGTGTCTGGTTAGTTTTTATTATTATCATGTTTTGTAGAAATTTCTAAACTTATTGAAAACATTGTAGAACCTGGTCAGACGCCGCATAATGCGTCTTCTGAAATGGGTCTACACTGTTTGCAAGTATCCCTTTTAAAGGACGCTGATAAAATGGGTTAACATTGTAACGCCAAACGGGACAAACAAACAATGACGTCTCAAACAAGTCCGAAGGATGAAATCGGTTTCTGGATAGGTCTACAGATGTAAAATTGATGATAACTGACGACAATAACAAGTAAAGAGGAGTATTTTTTTCATTTCAGGGGACTGTATGTTCATGGTAGATTTTCCGCCATTTTTACAAAGGAGACAAAGTTGATGGCTTCCTGTTTATTTTTTTTGCACATCAAATCCCTTCTGAAAACCATTGTCTATCCTAAAAAGGGAAGAATTTAGTCATGAAAAAGGGTCTATTCTAAAATGAAAGAATTTGCTGAGGGCAAATTATTTCCGGCAAATTCTTTCCTTTTATAGTAGACCCCTTTTTAGAAGGGTGCAACATAATGTACTCAGAGTAGCTTTCTCTCTTGAAAATGTATTAAATCGCCTAAAATTAAAACGAATGCAACCATTAGTGAGCTATGGCACTCTAACGGAATGTTAAGGGCAGACAGCATAACTTGCTTTCGTAATCGAACGGCGGAGTCTTACATTGACAAAGCCTGGATTAATCGAACCTGTGAAGTAGTATAACCTCAGGAAAATGGTTCTTTTAGCAGCTGTGAACAGCAAAGATCGAGATCAGCCGGACCATGTAGGCAATCTGAGTAGTCCTTGTCTGTTCACCCCAATAATATAGAGCACTGTGCGAAGTCTACTGCGAATGTACTGATCAGACTCCGTGTAACCCCATTTTGCGCGCGTAAAACTGACTTAAGCCCTCCCCCGCCCCCACCCTTCCACATGTTTTTTCTACTGACCGTTCCAAGGCGGTTCCTCTGTTGCAGTTCTTCTTTGTTCGTACGTCTGTGGTTACATTTGTTGCATTGGTTTTGTTATTAAATGTTTCTTATCTTTACTCCTTCAGATGTCTCGGGAAGGCTATGCTTCACATGATGATTGCGGCATTTCCTGAAATCTTTAGTTATATTTTCACTCCTATACGTGCAGTAAAGGGCCGTTGCTAACGTATTTCAATACAGGAGATGATCAATATACAGGTGACGCATCGTTTGTTCTAACAAGCTTGGAACTGCCATCAATATTCTGATAAAATATTTAATTGTTTTTGTCCCGAACGCAGATATTGATTTCAGAATCGAATCAATCGTGAAGCTTTTTGAAGCAGGTACATCGATCTGAAACTTCTTTTGTTCTTTCTCTTATTTCGAGTTTAATAAGGAAACATACAATCAATGACATTGAATAGTGAATCTTAGCATAGTTCTCATTAATGTTAGACAAGTGCCATAGGAATGATAAAAATAAATATAAGTTGAACATCAGTTAAAGTAGTAATGTAATAAAACAAAAATCACAAAAAATACTTAATTATTAAATGCAATTTTTTTTTGAGCGCCTCTGTGTGTGTGTGTGTGTGTGTGTGTGTGTGTGTGTGTGTGTGTGTGTGTGTGTGTGTGTGTGTGAACAAATGACGTGTTATTATAAAGATAGAACGTCCGAAATAACATATTGTGAACAAAAGATATGACACGTTGTGAACGAAAGATATGACACGTTGAGACCGAACGATATGGCACGTTATAATCGAATGAGATGCACGTCGGTTAACGAAAGATACAATATGACACTTTGTAAACGAACCCTATAATACGGTGTGAACGAAAGACATGACACTTGTTAACGAAAGATATGGCACGTCGAGAACGAAAGATATAACAACTTGTGAACGAAAGATATGATACGTTGAGAACGAACGATATGACAACTTGTGAACGAAAGATATGACACGTTGAGAACGAACGATATGACACGTTATAATCGAAAGATAAGACACGTTATGAACGAAAGATATGACACCTTGTGATCAAAGGATATGACACGTTCAGAACGAATGATAGGACACGTCATAATTGAAAGATCTGATACGTTGTGAACGAAAGATATGACACCTTGTGAACGGAAGATATGACACGTTGTGAACGAAAGATGTGACACCTTGTGAACGAAAGATATGACACGTTGTGAAGGAACTATATGACACCTTGCGAACGAAAGTTATGACTCTTGTGAACGAAAGATATGACAACTTGTGAACAAAAAATAAGACGCCTTGTGCACGGAAGATGTGACACGGTGTGAACAAAAGATATGACACCTTGTACACGAAAGATCTGCCACTTTGTGGACGAAAGATGTGACATTTTGTAAACGAAAGATGTGACACCTTATGAATGAAAGATGTGACACCTTGTGAACGAAAGATGTGACATCTTGTGAACGAAAGATGTGACACCTTGTGAACGAAAAATGTGACACCTTGTAAGCGAAATATGTGACACCTTGTGAACAAAAGATATGACACCTTGTGGACGAAAGATTTGACACCTTGTGAACGAAAGATATGACACATTGTAAACGAAAGATGTGACACATTGTGAACGAAAGATATGGCGCTTTGTGCACGAAAGATATGACACTTTGTGAACCCATGATATGACAGCTTGTGAATAAAAGCTATGAAACCTTCTAAACGAAACATACGGCGACTTGTGAATGAAACATTGGACAAATTGTAAATGAAATATATGATATCTTGTGACGAAGCAGGTGCTTTGATTTGAGGTTGATAGCATGTTGTCACTTGATTACTGTACAGCATCGTCAATATCGAGACGTTACGGCGTCATCGACATGACATTCTAGCGATATTGTGTGTGTTTACAGGATGGGAATCTGATCGTCCCACAGCACCCATAAACTTCCACATTGAATCATTGATATTGAAAACATATCGTTAAAATCTGAGACCCATACTAGGCTAAAAAAGAAATCAATCTTAGTGCGTACTATTTTAGCAGAAACAGACCAGCTTCTCCATCCGTGCAGTCTGATCATGGGGTATACCTATCAATATCATAATGAAAGACTTTTAAAGCTTGAGCATAGATTATGATCATAATCTAATCTGCGACCTCGCAGTGCACTCTGGATCTTCACTAGTCGTATCTGTCATCAGGCCATTTTCTCTATCAAGGTCTTAGTAGAACCTCATCTCCAGGGAACCCATTAGTTTAATCTAATTGGATGACACGTTATTTCCAATATTTATAATTAAAACACCGTATATACCCTAAATATTCTCACACCTTAAATCCCCAGTATACACACAGCGTCACAACAACGTCATTACAGCATCGCTGCAACGTACGTTGCAGCGACATTGTAACGACGTTGTGTGCTTGCTGGATCCTTGTCATACTTGTCCTAAACGTTGAACAAGTCTTGATTGTAAAAATTCTGCTAGACGACCCAGCTCACACACAATCGTTCTGTGGCGTACGATCTGGGTCTACATCGTATACTCATTCACTGTTCCCAATATTTATGGTGAATATTGTAACACGGGTACCATTTGACCCATTTGTGCCTTGTGTCCCACTGGTAAACAGCATAGACCCAGATCACATGCCATAGATTGCGGAGTCTGAGTAAGGTCTACAATGTTCACTTTGAATACACACATTTCTTTTTCTTTCGAAATTACTTTATTCTCCCCGTCCATCTGATGTGTAGTGGGTCGGGGAGGGCCATCCCATAACACATCTTACAATATTTCATTTGTACAGTACAATATACTATAATCTAGCAATTAAAAATCATGACGTCATGTAGCAATACCATGCTAATTCCCACTGCTAATTCTGGGTACTAGATCAAGACCACCCACCAGCCCAGTATCCGCACAAATTTCTTTAACAAATAATCACTCTAAAACTAAACCAGATACCCCTTAAATTGGAAATGGACCTGCCCAAAGAGAGGGTCAGAAGAGTCAACTAGGCATAAATGGGTTAAACTTTCATTACGAAAACACGCCTATTCAAATATACTGAAAATTTTACCACCAAAAATGAAAATGTTTAGATAAATAATTCTGATATTTTAATATTTCTGCTCAAAACATATATTGTGGGTACTCGTTAGAACCGCCTCGTAATCTATGTTTTTGAGCAGAAATATGAAAAATATATGTATACCCCTGTAAACCCCAGTTTTACTATAAAAAAGTGGGGTTTAAGGGGTCAAAATTATATAGGCATGTTTACGTGATGGTAAGCCACAGCATGAGAAAATACCCTTATCACATATGTTAACAATGAAAACTGCGATCAGTCTGTGCAGTGGAAGATTTTTATCAGGGTATTCACTTCCTGGATACTGTCACGTTAGATTGGGGAATAGAGAAACATTAGATTGGAACATGATGACAAATTAAGGCTTCAATATTGCAGCTCATAGAATTGACCCTTTTATACCGAGTGGACTCATCTACTTCAAATCTTTGACCAGGCCCATTTCCAACAGAAGGGTTGTCTGGTTAGTTTTTATATTTACTATGTTTCATAGAAATTCCTTTATTTAATGTAAACAATGTAGACCCTGATCAGATGCCCCGTTTTGTGGTGTCTGATCTGGGTTTAAACTGTTTGCCAATGTCTCCTTGAAAAAAAATGTGGTAAATCCACCACGAAACGACGAAAAAATGAAACCCCGACGTAAAATATTTTGTCGGGATAGCATTTTTCGTCATATCATGCAGTTCACTTAATATTCCAGAAATTAACGTTTAACATTTCATTTAAAACCGTCATCAACTATCAAACCGAAAAATTAACAAATATCATTTATTGATCGACCGACATTATTGCCTAGAGAGTATTTAACATCAGGTGACAATTTACATTTCAAAAGTGTATAACTCTCTGACGTGAAAACAGAACATAAAACCAGCATTAAACACAAATGTTTAAATGACCATAACATATTCTGTTAATCAATAAAGAAAATCTATAAAGCGGGCATTGACATCAATAGAAACACAAGTATTAGCTTTCACACAAAAACTTGGTCTACGCCCAGCGCACTTTGTGTGATAAGCCTAGACCAAGTGTTTCTTTTTTTTGTGTGTGTGTGTGTGAAAGCTAATACTTGGTTATAATAACGTTGATCAGTCCATGGATAATATCATTTGACTAGTCAATGACCTTTCATAAAGTACTTCCAGAACAATGGCAAACATTACGATTGTCTTCGCCCGAGGCGTACTGTGGCGTAGACCACAAGAAGAATCATATTTGCACTAAATAATTGGACAGTTGGACACCTTAAGAGGATTGGATACACCTGGAAAATTTTCAGCCATTTTTACAAGGGGGGCAACTTTTGTGACTTCATGTTTCATTTCACGCACGCCAAGTCCCTTCTGACAATAAGTCTACTATAAAAGGGAAAAAAAATATGCTCCCAAAAGGAACATTTCTTCCTTTTAGAGTAGACCCATTTCAGAAGGGAGGCAAAATTTGACAGTTGTTCCTCCTTCCCCCTGAAAGTCTACCCAGTCCTCTAAACTACTTTATTACAAAGTTTGGTTTGAAACACTGTTTATCTTAACTCTACATCATGAAGTCATCCAATGGAAATTCTTTCCTTTAAGAGAAGATCGCGTTTCAGAAAGGAGTCGTAACGAATTTGACAGAGTTGTTTTCATATGCGCTAAATTTGACCACGATTTTTTCCGTTAGATGAAATGAGAGATTTGTAAAAGCTACATACATTGTAACCCATACAGCAAAAAAGCAAGGATACCGATCTGAGAGCATTAGTTGCAGCCCTTATACAAATTGGTATTCATTAGTGGGCTTGAGGAGCTTTTTTTTTTTTCAGTAAAATTCAAATCGTTATTAGTTATCAGTCAACGCCAACTCTTGTTTGGTATCATATTTAAATGCATAATTGCGTGACCTTGTCGTGTCACAGGAAAATTGATTAGAAATTTGAAATAGGAGAAATTAAGAATTAAGATATATTACTATAGGAAACGGATAATATTCCAGTGTGGATAATACCGCCCATGACATGACACTAAGGGAGTAATGATAGATTTTAGGGCAGGCAACTCTTTCAATATTGTTTTGTCTATCTTCTGAAAAGGGGTCTACTCTAAAAGAAAAGAACTTGCTCCCGATGTAAAGGAAAACATTTCATCCCCATGGAAGCAAATTCTTTCCTTTTAGACTAGTACCCTTTTCAGAAAGGTATTATTGTTAAGGAAGATACCCAGGAACTGCACAATCATGAAAACATGCCTATATAGTTTTGACCCCTTGAAACCCCACTTTTATACAGTTAAACTGGAGTTTACAGGGGTATACATATGTTTTCTTATTTCTGCTTTAAAATATAGATGGGTGGGTAATAGTTAGAACCGCCTCGCTGAGGCGGTTCTAACGAGTGCCCACAATTAATGTTTTGAGCAGAAATATGGAAACTACCAGAATTATTCATCTGAACGTTTTCTTTTTTTGGTGGTAAAATTCTCAATATATTTGAATAGGCATGTTTTCGGAATGAATCACAAAGCACAGCCCTTTTAAGGCAGCAAAAGAAAGAGAGACAAGGAACAAACAGTGACACTACCAAAACAAACAGAGACGAACTGCAGCAGAGAAACTACTTGGGGATTAAACCAGTTTTTCTCGCGCGAAATCTCCCCTTAATTCTATTGCAGCTCTCTATACATGTTCGGTCAGCATAGGGGTCCCCATAGGAAGTATCAAAAAGTATCTCTCTTGCTAAAAATGGCGGAAATTCTGCAAAGTGTATCCAGTCTCCTTTGGCGAAATATAAAACTCAAACGAATCAGTCGTTGAGTGGTTTGCAGTTGCAGAAAGCATGTAAATGCATTGTGGTTGCCTAGCAACATAAGAAACCCCAACATGAGAAAAACAAATACTCATGAAGTGTGCCTAGCGAAAAGTAGATAACCTTGCGCATTCAAACAGTCTGATGATAATCTTCACTGTTCGTCTGAAGGAGCTTCAGATCCTTCACCAAACTATTCTACATTTCTCATATCATATAGTGAAAACGCCATGACTTACATATCTCTAGATAAGAGTGTATTAACCCATTTATGCCTAATGGACTCCTCTATCTTCACTCTTCTATTTCCAATATAAGAGGTGTCTGGTTATTTCTTTTATTATTATTACCATTTTTTATAGAAATTCCTGTATTTAATTCAAACAGTGAAGACCCTGATCAGACGCCGCGCACTGCGCCGTCTGATCTGGGTCTACACTTTTTGCCAGTGTCCCAGTGTTTATGGGACGCTAAGCTTAAATGAGTTAAGATAAATGTGTTAAGATAAATGAGTTAACTTCCTCATTTCTCCCCTACCACATGTTCTGTGGATAATCTAGTAAGTGCCCTCAACATATAATCGTGTTTTTTGTTGTTGTTTTTCTTGTGGAGAAATTAGAAATATTTCAACATATTTGAGTAAACACAGACTGCCCTAGTTACATTTGTACCAAATGGTAGAACTTAATGTGTATATCTAGTCCACGTAAGATACGCATACGTTTGTTTTTCATCTTTGATATAGGGATGACACTAGACTAGCTACTAGTCGGATTTTTATCAATGGTTTATAATTATTAATTTACTTTATGAATTAAGGGCCATCTGCTGCTTACTACTCATCTTGGAGAGTCAGAGACCAACTATTAGAGACTGGCTTCTCAAGGTATCATACATAAATGTGAATTAGCTTTAACTCTTTCGGTGCCAATTTTCAGACGACATTTGTTATCTGCTTTTTTTTTTATTTTAATAAACTGTCGTTTGGAAAGATGTTTATATGTAAAGTTGAAAGACTGAATGTCAAACAGCGTAGATCCAGATGAGACGGCTCATTGCGCCGTCTCATCTGGATCTATGCGGTTTGCAAAAACCTGTTATTATCGCCTGTGGCAGTGAAAGAGTTAATATCGTAAGGAGTGATAAAGGATGACCTGGGTCTGGGAGCTAGTCTAGGATGTCACTACTTTCATTTGCCTTCAGCTGCTAGAACAGACGAGCGTATCCTTTACTTGATTAAAGTATATAAATGTTCAATCTTATTTATTTACTTCGACTACACAGAAAGCTAAAGTGAACTTATAAACGCATTCTAACACCAAACACACAACGTCGCTGCAACGTCACGACGTTGCTTCGACGTTGTTGGGATGTTGTGTGTTGGCTGGGCTCGAAGGCGCGGCGTTCTGTAGCCTCACGTCATAAAGAAAACCGGAGTACCCGGAGAAAACCACCGACCTTGGGTGGACAACAACTACCCTTCCATAAGTACTGAGATAGACAGTCCTGAGCAAAGAGTGTAGACCCAGATCGGACATAACAGAATAAGGCGTGTGATCAGATACACCACCTGCTTGGCACTTTCCCAGCCTTTTTCTGACAGAAAAAAAAAACAGGTTTAAAATTGATTTAAAGATGTACAGTGGATAGGGTAAAAGCGGTACTAATTAAAATAGTATAGTGGTCTCGACCTTACACGACTCATTTCTTCTGAAAGACAAAACCACGTGTAGTAGAACACAAGTTCGTAAACAACAGCGTGACATGTTCCCCGCTATTTTAACTCGTGAAAATCATGTTAGCAAAAGCAGAACTTATTCCTGACAATTTAAGAGGGGCACAAGTAAATCTGCGTTGTGTGGTATATATGCGAATACGGCAAATGTCCTAATCTGCGCATATACGTTCGCGAAGTCTGTTAAGGGTGAAATTTTGTCGGCTATATGGATTCTACACACTTAAAAGAGTCATTTTGAGAAGTGAGACTGTCAATAAGATGAAAGACCGCTAAAAGCGTAATGTAAATTCTCTGGTTACGCGGCAGCATTATGTGAATTTATTTGTGACGAGACAGAACACTCTATATGCGTTTAACACGTCAGTGTAATGTATAATTATCTTCTGACATGACATCGTTATGGGAATTCTCTTGTGACGCGCCAGTGTAATGTAAATTCTCTTGGGATGCGGGCTCGTAATGTTAATTCCCTTGTGACGGAGCAGCGTAAAGTAAATACTCTTGTGACGTGGCGGTGTGATGGAAATTTTCTTTTGACGGGGCAGCCTAAAGTAAATTCTCATGTTACCCGCCAGCGTAATGTAAATTCTCTTGTGACGCGACAGCGTGATGTATATTCTATTTTGATGCGGCAGCATAATGTAAATTTTCTTGTGACCCGCCAGCATAATGTATATTCTCTTGTGACTCGAGAGCGTGATGTACATTATCTTCTGACGCGGCAGCGTAATAAAAATTTCTTGTAGAGCAAAAGAAAATCCATTCTACGCTTTTGCGGTACAAAAAAAATTTATTACGCTGCCGCGTCACAAGAAAATATAGTGACCAAGCAGCTTTATGTATTTTCTCTTGTCACGCGACAGCGTAATGTAAATTCTCTGGTGACGTAACAGCATAATGTAAGTTTTCTTGTGACGACACAGCGCAATGTGTATTCTCTAGTGACGCGACAGTGTAATGTAAATTCTCTTGTGACGTGACAGCATAATGTAAATTGTCTTGTGACGCGAAAGCGTAATGTATAAATGCTCTTGTGACGCGACAGTGTAATGTATATTGTCTTGTGACGCGGCAGCGTAATGTAAATTTTTATTGTGACTCGGCAGCTTAATGTAAATTCTCTTGTGACGCGGCATCGTAATATAAATCCTCTTGTGAGGCGACAGCGTAATGTATATTTTTTTGTGATTCGGCAGCGTAATGTAGATTGTCTTGTGACGCGGCTGCGTAGTGTAAATGTTTCTTGTGACGCGGTAGCCTAATGTAAATTATCATTATGACGCGGCAGCGTAATATAAATTCACTTGTTAGGCGACAGCGTAATGTATAGTCTTTTGTGACTTGATAGGGTAATTGATATTTTATGTGATGCGGCAGCGTACTATAAATTCTCTTGTTACGCGATCCGTTTGTTTGTTTACATATTGCTATGGAAGCCTACCATTAGTAATAAATTGGAATAAGCGAGTTAATGTTACGCATCAGCAAATAATAGAAGTTTAGCAATAATATCTTTTTATCTTATCAGACAGCAATGATGCACGATGCATGTTCCATAATGTTCGCAGATTCTAGGAACAATAAATAAGTTTCCCCAGTTAAAATCAATTTTGTTGAAATTAAAAGGAAATGAATCAGTCTCTGGCTGATACATTTAAAGAAAAAAGGGTCTTCGACATGTTATTGTCTACTGTTTATTTTACCGCAAACGTAAGTGAACCATTTAAGCATAATATCTGTAAACTATTGATTTTACTGCAAAACAAAAACTTAACTAACGTATCACAATTTTCTGAGGAGAATTACCTCAGTACAATAGTACGTTTCTTTTGTTTTAATACGATATTCAAGCCCTCACTAGTTTTTCTACTGACCGATCCAAGCTGGCTCCTCTGTTACGGTTCGTCTTTGTTTGTGCATCTGTGGTTTCATGTGTGGCGTTTGAATTATCAGGGTTTGTTCTTTGCTCTCCTTCCTTTGCTGCCTCGAGATGGTTGTGATTCGTGATTGTGCATTTTCTTGTTTTGTCCTTATTTGTTCCTCATTTCCCCATTCTTATGCTGCCTCGGGAGGGCTGTACTGCATGATCGTGCATTTCCTTGTTTTGACACTTTTGTTCCTCATTTCTCCTTCTTTTGCTGCCTCGAAAGGGTTGTGCTTCGTGATTATGCATTTCCTTGTTTTGTCCTTATTTGTTCCTCATTTCTCCTTGTGGTGCCTCGGGAGGGCCGTGCTTCGTGATTTTGGCATTTCCTGTGAATATTCATTTATTTTTTTACAAGTACTCAATGCTTAGAGTTCTTGTAGCTCTTCTTTGTTTGTATGTTGGTAATTGCAACCGTAACGTTGTGTCTAGTCATTGTTTGTTCCTCATCTCTTCTTCTTTTGATGCATTGGAGAGGCCGGGGTTCGTCATTGTGGTCAGGCTTGTTAGCTTTATTTATATTTTTATATATAAATACATGTATATAGAAGAAATATCGGTTTCAAGTACAGTAAGATCAGCATTTCTTCATGCTGATTCTACATCGATTGCTTAACTTAATGTCTTGAACTTAAAATTGGTTATCATTGGAATTCTGTTCTAACTTAATTCTAATTTATCTTAATGTAATGTTTTTGTCTAACCTGGTGCTTTCTAGGTTTTGACTACACATATTCCAGTTTGTTTCAATTTCCTTGTTGAAAAGTCAAGCTTTGGGAGAAGTTTTGGGTCGCTAAACGCCCGTCTAAGACTGACTGAGTGGGGTAAGGAGAACCTTTCTATCCAGAGTTTATGGACTTTTCCATCACTGAATATGGACACGCCCATTGTTACAATAAATTGGAATATTCAATGTCATCTGAAGGACATACGATATAAGCCAGCACATGAGAAAAAGGTACTTATCACATAAGCGACCAGCATAGGATCAGGCGCCTAAGCGCAGTCTCACCAGAGCCTTTGCTGTTCGCAGACATATAGTAGAGAGATCTTCAGTAAGCTTTGGGCTAAAAAATGCATGTCTGTAGCCCAAATAGTGGACTGTACATTTTCTACAAAACTGCATGTTTGCCAGCGAAGTCTCAGGTCAGCCTGCGTATGCCCGCAGTCTTTGCTGTCCGCCTGAAGTCACTTTCGATCCTTAGCTACCCACATAGTGTTGTGAGAAGACTGAGTGAGAAGACTGAGTCGATGTGCAGGCTGATCTGAGTTTTCGATGAACACACATGCAAGCTTGTAGGAAATGCTGTGCACCGGTTCAAATTGTATACATACAACAGGGAACCAGACCAGATGTATACTCTTAATGGTTGTAAAAGGATCTAAAGTCTTTCCCACAGCACGAGTCGAATAAATTACAAACAGTAGCTGATCGGTATTGAGAAGCGCATAAACCTGTAAAGCAAAAAAAAAAAAAAAAAAAAAGAAAAACATGCGAATTCAGACTAAAAGACCGAAATGCGCTATTGACAAATCCACGTTGAACAGTGCAAGCAAAGCGTATAACAACTTTAAGCCAGCTTTATGCTTTAATCAAACAGCTATATTACGGACCGTCACAGCATACTTAGCCTTCTGACATTCTCTAGGTCCGGTCCGTAGCATGCTTAGCCGTCTGATATTCTCCAGTCACGGACTGTCAGAGCATGCTTAGCCGTCTGATATTCTCCAGTCACGGACCGTCAGAGCATGCTTGGCCGTCTGATATTCTCTAGTCACGGACCGTCAGAGCATGTTTAGCCGTCCGATATTCTCCAGTCACGGACCGTCAGCGCATGCTTAGCCGTCTAATATTCCTAACCCTAACCCTCCAGGCCCAGTCCGTCAGAGCATGTTTAGCCGTCTGATATTCTCCAGTCATGGACCGTCAGAGCATGTTTAGCCGTCCGATATTCTCCAGTCACGGACCGTCAGAGCATGCTTAGCCGTCTGATATTCTCCAGTCAGGACCGTCAGAGCATGCTTAGCCTTCTGATATTCTCCAGTCACGGACCGTCAGAGCGTACTTAGCCGTCTGAAATTCTCCAGTCACGGACCGTCAGAGCATGCTTAGCCGTCTGATATTCTCCAGTCAGGACCGTCAGAGCATGCTTAGCCTTCTGATATTCTCCAGTCACGGACCGTCAGAGCGTACTTAGCCGTCTGAAATTCTCCAGTCACGGACCATCAGAGCATGCTTAGCCGTCTGATATTCTGCAGTCACGGACTGTCAGAGCGTACTTAGCCATCTGATATTTTCCAGTCACGGACCGTCAGAGCATGCTTAGCCGTCTGATATTCTCCAGTCACGACCGTCAGAGCATGCTTAGCCGTCTGATATTCTCCAGTCACGGACCGTCAGAGCGTACTTAGCCATCTGATATTTTCCAGTCACGGACCGTCAGAGCATGCTTAGCCGTCTGATATTCTCCAGTCACGGACCGTCAGAGCATGTTTAACCGGCTTAAATGTTCCACTCATGGACCGTCAGAGCATGTTTAGCCGTTTGATATTCTCCAGTCACGGACCGTCAGAGCATGTTTAACCGTCTGATATTTTGCACTCACGGACCGTCAGAGCATGCTTAGCCGTCTGATATTCTCCAGTCACGGACCGTCAGAGCATGCTTATCCGTCTGGAATTCTCCAGTCGCGGACCGTCAAAGCATGCTTAGCCGTCTGATTTTTTCCAGTCACGGACCGTCAGAGCATGCTTAGCCGTCTAATATTCCTAACCCTAACCCTAGCCTAGTCCGTCAGAGCATGTTTAGCCGTCTGATATTCTCCAGTCACGGACCGTCAGAACATGTTTAGCCGTCTGATATCCTCCAGTCACGAACCGTCAGAGCATGCTACCGTCTGATATTCTCCAGTCACGGACCGTCATAGCATGCCTAGCTGTCTGGTATTCTCCAGTCACGGACCGTCATAGCATGCCTAGCCGTCTGATATTCTCCATTCACGAACCGTCAGAGCATGCTTAGCCGTCTGATTTTCTCCAGTCACGGACCGTCAGAGCATGCTTAGCCGTCTAATATTCCTAACCCTAACCTTCCAGGCCTAGTCCGTCAGAGCATGTTTAGCCGTCTGATATTCTCCAGTCACGGACCGTCAGAGCATGTTTAGCCGTCCGATATTCTCCAGTCACGGACCGTCAGAGCATGCTTAGCGGTCTGAAATTCTCCAGTCATGGACCGTCAGATATTCTTAAGTCACGGACCGTCAGAGCGTACTTAGCCATCTGATATTTTCCAGTCACGGACCGTCAGAGCATGCTTAGCCGTCTGATATTTTCCAGTCACGGACCGTCAGAGCATGCTTAGCCGTCTGATATTCTGCAGTCACGGACCGTCAGAGCGTACTTAGCCATCTGATATTTTCCAGTCACGGACCGTCAGAGCATGCTTAGCCGTCTGATATTCTCCAGTCACGGACCGTCAGAGCATGCTTAGCCGTCTGATATTTTCCAGTCTCGGACCGTCAGAGCATGCTTAGCCGTCTGATATTTTCCAGTCACGGACCGTCAGAGCATGCTTAGCCGTCTGATATTTTCCAGTCACGGCCAGTCAGAGCATGCTTAGTCATCTGATATCCTCCAGTCACGGACCGTCTGAGCGTGTTTAGTTGTCTGATATTCTCCAGTCACGGACCGTCAGAGCATGCTTAGTCGTCTGATATTCTCCAGTCACGGACCGTCAGAGCATGCTTAGCCGTCTGATATTCTCCAGTCACGAACCGTCAGAGCATGCTTAGCCGTCTGAAATTCTCCAGTCACGGACCGTCAGAGCATGCTTAGCCGTCTGATATTCTCCAGTCACGAACCGTCAGAGCATGCTTAGCCGTCTGATATTCTCCAGTCACGGACCGTCAGAGCATGCTTAGCCGTCTGAAATTCTCCAGTCACGGACCGTCAGAGCATGCTTAGCCGTCTGATATTCTCCAGTCACGAACCGTCAGAGCATGCTTAGCCGTCTGAAATTCTCCAATCACGGACTGTCAGAGCATGCCTAGCAACTTGATATTCGCCAGCGGTCACCCATACCCGTATCCCACTTACTTTAAAAGTAAATTGGTGTGACAGCATCTAAGATTGTCTTAAATTATCGAACAACTATATATTGATTGCATTTTATTAGCGGTCCTAGTTCTTATCGATAAAGACTATATTTCTTTAAAGACAGAATATAACATGTCATCATGAAGTAGAGTTAATTCGTATTACAGGACCTTTCGCACAGGAATGATAGCCCTTATATGTAAAAAGATATTATGCTGAAAATTTGAGTTTAGCTTGCCGCTGACCATGATTTGAGTTCTTCAATATGTATTTGAGTTCTATGTATATGGTATATATTCACTCAGGTCAGGCCGGTATTTCGTGTTCTTCGAGATTCCAGTGTGGTGTTGTGTAGGTTTTCTAACGTTTCGTCCTGAGTCTTTGAAAAATTCGTTAATAGTCTAGCTTACTGTAAGTAAAATGTATCTAAAGACCTGTGTACTCACTGATGACTGACCAGTATGTATTCACTGATGACTGACAGTATGTGCTCACTGATGACTGACCAGTATGTACTCACTGATGACTGACCAGTATGTGCTCACTGATGACTGACCAATATGTTCTCACTGATGACTGACCAGTATGTACTCACTGATGACTGACCAGTATGTACTCACTGATGACTGACCAGTATGCGCAGTCGGATTAGAGTCTTTGATAGGCACTCTGTAGAATATGAAACATCATAGGCTTCGGTGGGTATAAAGATTGATCAGACTGGACACAGGTATCATATCTAGGTCTCGTCAAGCGAAAAGTGCCTTCGAATATTCGCAAAATGTGCCGATTTAGATAATCCTGCGCATGCGCAAAGGATCATCCAGACCTTCGCTCTCCACTGTCACATTCTGTAGTATCAAATGATTCAGTTAGCGGACAGTGAAGACCCTGATCAGACTGCGCTTATACCTTAAATTGATTCTAAAGCTTTGCCAACCGAAATGTGTCTTGAATGCAAAAAACTGGATCATCCTGCGCGTCCGCTCTGCGTATTCCGAATGAACATATTTTTGTTACTTTCTTTCGTTATTCAGACTCAAAACATCTATCGTTTGTCGCCGACAAAACCAACAAAGTGGAATGTGCGCCCAGCGAAGACTCAGAACAGCTTGGGGATCCGCCCAGTCTGATCAGAGTCTTCGCTGTGCGTTCAGTAGGTTGCTAAGGATTCAAGATTTTTCCATGGGGACAGCGAAGACGCCGATCAGACTGGGCGAATGGCCAGGCTGATCTGAGTCTTCGCTGGGTGCACATGCCAATTTGTTGGTTTTTCCATGCGCTGGCTCGTTTAAATTGCCACGGTCAATATGAACAGATAAAAAGAGGGTTAGGGTTAGACTACTCTTCACCACAGAATCCTGACATGTCCCTTTATTGTTTGCATCAGAGATTATGAAGGCTATGCTGTAACCCGGCTCAAATCAATAAATCCTAATAACTGTTGTGTCAATACATAACCTGTCTTCGAATACATACGAACTTAGCAGGCTAAATTGTGCACATGAACAGTTGTATCAACGAATGCGCAATGATACTGTTATTTGTCTCTTGTACTACTGTTTTTAAACCGAAAATTACATGCGCAGAAAAGACTATGCGCATTCTGGACTGGTTTTATACAGCTCTTATGCTTAAAGATACAATTGCTATGGTATGGAATATGTGTTTTAGATTAATTGCTTCGTGCCAAATGGCAATTACATTGAGGAAACTTTCATTTTCTACCCGCTGATTTGAATATTTTATGCGGACTGCCGTAAACTAATCACTGTCTCTGATAATCGACGTAACAGTACAGCAGTGACATGTACTACAGTATTTCATGTCAAGTGAAAAGCCATGGCTAGCTAGAAGTCCGTGAGAGACACCTGTTGACATACATAAGAGTAAGTAAATAAACCAATGAAGGACAGGCTCTGTAGTGGAGCTAAATATATGCACTCTGATTTTAACTAGCTTAGCCGTAACGTCAGAAAACGCACCCATTACGTAAACACGCCTATTCAAATATATAGAAAATGTCACCTCAAAAAATACTGAAACTTTTCAGCTAAAAAAATCTGATATTTTTCATATTTCTACTCAAAACATATATTGTGGGTACTCAGGTACTCATTAGAACCGCCTCGCCGAGGACGTTCTAACGAGTACCTAGAATCTATGTTTTTGAGCAAAAACAAGAAAAATAATGTATAGCCTGTAAACTCCAGTTTTACTATATAAAAGTGGGGTTTAAGGAGGTCAAAGTGATATAGGCTTGTTTCGTGATGGTTGGACGTGTGGCCTTATAATGTTAGCCTGTGCACTGTCAAAAAATGAAATAAGAATGAATCTAGATGACATATTAGGTGCACGACGAACAGAAAGAGTGAAATAAATCTTATGAATCTCTTGAGCTTTCATTTAATGTACTTTCTGAATAGAATGTAAAATCAATCACTTACTTAACATAAAAAAACTACCATCCGGAACTGAAGAATGAAGTTATTCATTTATATTGATTATTGAGAAATCAAACTGCCACTAGTCTTCAGGTACCTGAAATATCCGGTAGATTCGTCATGCTATGAGAATATGTTCTTTCAAGAACAAATGTAAACCATGAAATACTATGTCATACATCCGTGGTACTTTCTCAGTACTCAGGGAATCGCTGTCCAGTTAAAGAATATTGCTATAGTACACGGAACGGACAACTTGTGCCCTGAGCAGACCGAGGGCTCTTAGGATGACTTGGGCTTTCGATGGTCGGTGGACGGCCACTTTTCCCTTGACAAATATCATGCTTGTAGTGATTTCTATAATCAGTGAAGATAAATTGGCAAGCCATAACCCTTATTTTTATGCTTAGCTAAGGTTATAACCCTTATTTTGTGGTCAGGCACTATAATGTAGCCAGTGAACATACTACATCGATAAATAACCCTGATTTGGTGCGCTAAATCCGGTTGGACAACTTATACTAATGGTTTGAAATATTTCCGACCAAATGGATCCTAGCTGACAAGCAACGTTGAGACAACGTCGCATCAACGTCGATGCAAAGTCATGACGCTGCATTGACGTTGATTCGACGTTGTACAAACGTCGTGTAAATCTACGAACGTCCTACCGTAAGACTTGTCTTTTACAATTTTACATGTCCGATGGAAACTCCATAGGGAATGTTAGTCTAAGGGAAATAAATTGTACAACAGTCGTTTGTCTAGTCTGTGACTGGGTTACGTTGTGACGAACGAGAGCGATGTAATATCCTTAAGAACTTACGAGTAACATGAACACCATGTGTTTACAACAAACTTCTTAAAACAGAGACAAATTGCAACTTCACAATAAAACAACAACAAAAATAAAATATCAGAACGTTGCATGTCTGTAAAAGTATTTCGGTCAACACACAGAACAAACACAGGTATCCCAAATGCTATCGGAAACCTCCTGCCCCAGGGCTGAATAATTTAGAATTGATGCACAGCAAACAAGAAGATTCCTTAATGCCACTAGCGGGAAATGAAAGGGACTGGAGCCAATCTACCATTTTACAAACAACCATCCGACTGACTGTACTTCCCAGTTCATAGACCATCGCCTTCGTTCTCTCTCTCTCTCTCTCTCTCTCTCTCTCTCTCTCTCTCTCTCTCTCTCTCTCTCTCTTATGAAAGACTACTGAGTACCTACGATATTGTGCTATGACTAACCCTGCCAGTCTATACAGTCTGATTTGAATCTTGGATGGGAACACAATTGGAAGCAAATGCACATAAAGTAAAACTACTGACTATGATGGTCGCTGGACACACGTGGGAATATACGTTTTCTCACGATGCGTATACGTATATCGTATACCTCTACACACAAAACAGTCTTATAGGCACAAAAGGGAGCTGCAAATCGAGTCTTGCAAGGCCTCCCAACCACAAATGCATAAAATGGAGATAAAGGCTTTTACTAAAGTTAACAAGAAACCGTTCAATAAAACGCAAACGTAAGGAAAGGTCTCCCAAAGACAATTCTTGTGAATGTTTAATCGTCACCACTCTCTGGGCTAATTAAGCAAACGACAAATTGATGTTGCAGAATTTGGCATTTCATGTCAGTCTCTGGTCAGTCTTCAGTGGGTGGAACATTTCAAATTGTTCCAGAGTGTTCCATTGGAAAGTCGAAACCTATTATCTGGAAAAAATTAGCTATTCAAAATATCGGCTGCTGCTATTTTATCCAGCATGATAAGTGGTAAAATAAACTGAGGTTTTATTGGTGTTACTTACCGTATTTACGATAAGTATTCGGGCAGAAAGGCCTGGGCAAACAGTGCAGACCCAGTGTAGACGCGGCGTCTCATCATGGTCTATACTTTTTGCCACTCATCCAACACATTTTTAAACATATCACTTTTCAAATTTTAGGACAAGATTGGTAAGGAGACAAGATATCCCAATACTTTGAGTTAATACGATATGAATTCTTATCAACTCCCAGAGACCTACATGTCTATCTCTCGAAGACCAAATAAATTTGTCAGATAAATAGGACATTACAAAAGTAATAATTGAATACTAATTCTATGAAAACGGTTTACAGCTTTATAAGCAAGTAATTTATAATGATGAATTTTAATTGCTTGGTTTTCGCTGTCGCATTATTTGCATGTATTTGGAGTAAGTATAATTTACAACTCATGTTGAAAAATCTTACGGACAATTCAGATAACTGGATTCACTTTGTAGCTTTTCCGCCATCTTGGTTTAAATTGTGTTTTATTAGTATAACATGTACAAAATAACCAACATTATGTAGTACAATGGTATAAATATTGTATACAAAAGGTATTTGAGAAAAAAGTCATCTTTACAAAGGAGGACATTACGAAAACACGCCTATACAAATACACTGAAAATTTTACCACCAAACATGAACATTTTCAGATAAAAAATCTGTTATTTTTCATGCTTCTGCCCAAAATATAGATTGTGGGTACTCGTTAGAACCGCCTTGGCGAGGAGGTTCTAACGAGTACCACAATGTATGTTTTTGAGCAGAAATAAGGAAAATAATGAACACCCCTGTAAACCCCAGTCTTACTATATAAAAGTGGGACTTAAGGAGGTCAACATTATATAGCTATGTTTTCGTGATGGCAACGTTTTGTGACTTTCTCCATGCACATTAGTCCCTTTCTAAAAACAGAGGGCTGGTCTAACAGGAAAGAATTCTGCAACTTTATGGCGATTCAATCTAGCGAATCTTAAATTAGCAGTTACCCTAAATTAAACTTATGCAATTCTACCACTTCTTTCCTTTAAATGTAGGCATCGCAAAGCAAAATTGACCGTTGCCTCCTCTGAACGAGCAGCCATTTCTCTTCAACCTGTCTTCAAGGCCAATGCGTACAGTACAAGCTCAGATTAGCCAGAGAAACGGTAGACCGATCACTCCTTCGTTGTACATCGATATATTCTGTAGTAGCCAATGACCCTGTCAGAGAACTGTGAAAATCCTGATCAGACCTCAAGCAGGACAGGTTTATCTGACCTTCTTCACTGTTCGTCTATCCCGCGGATGCACAGTTTCCCATAGCACGATACAATTTCTAACTATAGTAACGGTATCTAAAATGTTGGCGAGGAATAATTAAAGCAACTTGAATTACATTCAGTTTTAGCACATTAAGAACATTGCCTACCGAGGCAAATTATTGATGCCCTTGACCTTTCTTGTTATACACCTCAAATACTGGCATACTATCGAATACAGAGTTTACCTCATTAAACTGGGACGCCTCATTATACTGGGACACCTTACCTCATTATACTGGGACACCTTACCCCATTATATTGGGACACCTTACCATGGGACACCTTACCCCATTATACTGGGACACCTTACCCCATTATACTGGACACCTTACCTCATTATACTGGGACACCTTACCTCATTATACTGGGACACCTTACCTCATTGTACTGGGACACCTTACCTCATTATACTAGGACACTTTACCCCATTATACTGGAACACCTTACCCCATTGTTCTGGGACACGTTACCCATTATACTGGAATACCTTACCTCATTATACTGGAACACCTTACCTCATTATACTGGAAAACTTAACCTCATTGTTCTAAAATAAAACTAGTCCATTTTACTATCTACTGACCTGTCTGAAAATGGTGACAAACAACTGGGACACCTTACCATATTTAACAAGACGCCGCAGTATGCAGCGAAAGATCTGGGTCTGCGGAGTTTGTTCAGATCTGTTTGTCCCAATGAGATCTGTTTGCCCTGATATATAAAATAGTTTTCCTGGCACAGATATGCATGCAATGCAAGCTGTTTCAAGTTATATAAAGGAAAACATATATTGATATTTTATATCTTTGTTTTCTTGTTCAATTAATTGATTTAAGCATATGTCATCGTGATTTTCAATTAACTTGCAACAATAAGAAAGTTTGAGTTTAAGAAAATAGCAACATGCTTTTATGATTTTCTTTCCCGATTCATTGATCGAATGGTTCAAAACTAGACGTAAAAGATAGCTGTGTTTCCACTAACATGCTGAAATATTGGTCGGTACGTAGGAGAAACTTTTTTTTTATTTTTTTTTTTATTTTTATTTTTTTTTTCCAGAAAAGATTTTTTTTTCCTCCAGAAAAGAACAGAGTAAGACCTGTAGCCTGTAGTTTTATGAAAATTTGTTAAGGGTCGGTGCTTTATTTATTTATTTATTTTATTATTATTATTTTGCATTTTTACTGATAAAAAGTAGCAGAGTCGGGTGTTTGAAACAGGCTCGCTCGGGTTAGTGGAAACACAGCTATTTTTTACGTCTTACAAGGAACGCGCGAACATATATTGCGAATATGATTGGTTATCATTCTCTACATTTGTTCTCTTCTATAACACCTCTTCTACAATAAATTTCTTTGTCATTACGTACAGGAATTTCATTCACAACCAACACAGTGGGACTATTCTAAATGTTGATACTGATTAGTAGAGGCTAAGAGATTATATAAGCCACAACTTGAGCAAACATACCGTCTGGTTTGTGTGCAGACCGAAGACTCAAATCAGCCTGTGCATCCGTGCAGTCTGTTCCACAAGGCCACACAAAAAACTACCAACCCAAGAATCACCGTCTCAGTGTTGAGGGTTTGAGGGCGAACCCTGGCCTTATTGTTGAGGGTTTAAGGGCGAACCCTTGCCTTATTGTTGAGGGTTTAAGGGCAAACCCTGGTCTTATTGTTGAGGGTTTAAGGGCGAACCCTTGCCTTATTGTTGAGGGTTTAAGGGTGAACCCTGGCCTTAATGTTGAGGGTTTAAGGGCGAACCCTTGCCTTATTGTTGAGGGGTTAAGGGCTAACCATCGCCTTAGTATTGAAAGGATAAGTGCGAACCCTCGCCTTAATGTTGAGGGGTTAAGGGCAAACCGCCGCCTTAGTGTTGAGATGTTGAGGGCGAGCCCTCACCTTGGTGTTGAGTGGTTAAGGGTAAACCACCGCCTTATCATTAAGGGAGAAAGAACCTTGGCTTTAGTGATGAGGGGTTAAGGGCCAGCCCTCGCCGTAGTGTTGTGATGATTAGGGCGAACCCCCGCTTAAGTGTTGACGGGTTAAGGGCGAACCACCGCCTCAGTGTTGAGATGGTCAAGGCGAACCCTCCCATTAGTGTTGAAATGTTAAGGGTGAACACTCGCCTCAGTATTGAGGAGTTCAGGGCAAACCACCGCCTTAATGTTCAGGTTTTAAGGGCGTACCCTCAGTGTTAAGGAATTATGAGCGAACCCTCGCCTAAGTATTGAGTTGTTAAAGGCCAACCCTTGCCTTAGTGTTGAGGGACCAAGGGCGAACCCTCGCCTTTGTGTTGAGGGGTTAATGGACGAACCATCGCCTTAGTGTTGAAATGTTAAGGGCGCGCCCTCGCCTTGTTGTTGAGTGGTAAAGCTTAAACAACGGCCTTAGTGTTAAGAGAGAACCATGACCTTAGTGTTGAGGCCCTTTCCCTTTAATACTGAAAATAATAAATTCTGAGAGCAGTAGTTTGATCTTGATCTTCCCTGCTAATTTAGTTGTCAGAGTATTAAATGTGGTTAGGGTCTGGTCACCACAGACATTCTTATGACAGCTGAACATCGATGAACCTCGATAGACAAAGCAGGGTAGATATAGGTAGGTCTGCGAACAGCGTACAACCCGGCCAACACTATTCTCCGGTGCTGTTTGGTCCGGTTATAGCCGCTTTCCTCTTCTGTCTTCTAGGTCCCCGGTTATAGCCGCTTTCTTCTTCTGTCTTCTAGGTTCCCGTTTATAGCTGCTTTCATCTTTTCTCTTCTAGGTTCCCGGTTATAGCCGCTCCCTTCTTCTGTCTTCTATATTCCCGGTTATAGCTGCTTTCTTCTTCTGTCTTCTAGGTTCCCGGTTATAGCCGTTTCTTCTTCTGTCTTCTAGGTTCCCAATTATAGCCACTTTCTTCTTCTGTCTTCTAGTTTCCCGGTTATAGCAGCTTTCTTCTTCTGTCTTCTAGGTTCCCGGTTATAGGCGCTTTCTATTTCTGTCTTCTAGGTTCCCGGTTATAGCCGCTTTCTTCTTCTGTCCTCTAGGCTCCCGGTTATAGCCGCTTCTTCTTCTGTCTTCTAGGTTCCCGGTTATAGCCGCTTTCTTCTTCTGTCTTCTAGGTCCCCGTATATAGCCGTTTTTCTCATTATGTCTTCTAGTTTCCCGGTTATAGCCGCTTTCTTCTTCCGTTTTCTAGGTTCCCGGTTATCGCGCTTCGTCTTTTGTCTTCTGGGTTCCGATAGTTAAAAGAGCAACCCCTGTAGGTTGGAAGAACAAATTAGACAGAGCTGGAGAATACATCCGAAGATATTTTCCACTAGTTGCTCGATTAATCGTTTCACTAATTGATAACTGAGGTGATAATTCAGGATAATGTTTGTTATTTGTTATACAAAACACACCTAGGGTACTCATTTGAATGTTCTCTTCGGAGGCGATTTCGTTCTGAACACACAAAATGCTTTGGTTCAAACAATAGTACAGATTTTAAAAGTTCTCTTTATTAGTAGTTAAGATTTTTAACTTGCTTTTATCAATGTGTGTATTTCAGACGAACACACAAGGTCCCTGGCCCAAGAATGTGTCCCTGTTGAGTGTAAGATGAACCCGTGTAGATCCTATCCAGTGATGCGGCAATGTAGTAACCACCCGGATGCAGAATGCAGGTAATCTAGAAAATGTTTGCACATATTCTATATTGAGTAATAGGACAGACCGACCAGAAAGTGTAGACACAGACCAGGTGCCGCATAATGCTGCGCCTGATCTTAGTCTACAATGTGTGCCACTCGTCTCACTCAGCATTTCTTAGACGTATCAATAAATGGTAAAATGCACTCACTCATATCTTAAGAAAATGCCAGGTAAGGAGTTTGTATATTTGAACATTTAGGGTAAGTATGGTACTAATATTGGTTCTTCCGAAGATATATAGCATAACAGAATTTAGCCCGACCAAAAGTTTATCTTTGAGCTGGGGTACAACATTTCCTACATGATTGTATGTGCGTAGTCTAATTAAGTCTTCGCAGGGGTAGCCAGCAATACATAGCATCTTCAAGCGGTCAGGAATAAGCTGAATATATCGATATGAGTCTTCGCTGTCACAGATACATCTCAATATACTTGTACATTTTACACTAGCGTTTTTTTTTTGTTTTTGTTGTTGTTGTTTTTTACATAGCCGATTTAAAGACTCTTTAACTCCATTAAATATTCATAGATTGCAGAACCGTTTGTGACAGTTCTGAAAACAAATATTGTTTTCTGAGCCGCAAAATGAGAAGTAGTCCATAGTGCCTTTACGTACAACGAAGTCTCGTATCAGTCTGTGCGTTCGATTAGGCTACCCAGAGCCTTTGTCGGATACCGTAGAATTCAGCAAATACACAACGTCGCTGCAACTTCAATACGTTGCAGTGATGTTGTATCGACGTTTCTGTGACGTTGTGTGTTTACTGGGAATACACTGATGAATTAAAGAGCTGGTCCTACGTCACCTACAGTCTGCCTGGTTTGGGTATACTAGAACCGCATAATGACATGTGGGCCAAACAAAGACTTCAATCTAGTTGCGACTCACATATTTATGACAGATCACATATATTTTAGAAAAGCTTTTTAAGTATTTCTATGCTTTTTCAGGCCGAACTACTGTGGTGGGTGCAACGCAGAGTTTTGGAAAAATGGTGTGCAACTCTTAGATTGTTTTGACATAACTCTACTTGGCTGAAAAGATAAAAAAGATATCAATTATTTATTATAGTTATAATTTTGATTTTTTCAACTGAACGGATCCAAGCCCACATTTTGAGGTGCGGGAGATCTGGCTGAAACGTTGTCATAGTCTGATTCAGCCGTAATTTGTTTTTTGTATAATTTCCGCTATTTCAGCCAAGACTAAACACTTTTCTGACCTCCTGCTTGACTTACAACATGTCAAGCCTCTTCTGAAAAGGGATCTACCCTAAGAGGAAAGAAAAGGGGCACATTCTTTCCTTTTAGAGTAGAACCTTTTACACAAGGGAGGCAAAAACTATTTTGGCATAGATGCCTCCCCTGAAAGATTAGCCATTTACCTTGGTAATTCTCCATGCAGGCAGCAAATTCCCTGATCCGAATACGTGTATACATAAGACCACCTGGGACATTCACTGTCTGCACATACCTGGCGGTACCATTTCACAGGACACGGTTCATGCTTCTGGGTTCTACCGTTCTATAAGCTAATCCATTTTTTGCTTGCCTGATGTCCAAGAAAATGGACAAGCAAACAATGTAGACCCAGATCCGACGCCGCAAAATGGGGCGTCTGATCTGGGTCAGCACTGTTTGCCTTTCAACAATACGAAAACCGTTGTATTGTTAAACACCCCCTTAAATACTAAATGCCTCAGACCAACTTTTAAGTTGATAGCATCAACTAGCCATAAATGGGTTAATACGTCTTATTCATCAAATCACTGATTCTCTCATTTCCATTTCAGTATTATCCGGCTTTAGTCTCTTTTCATCTTCGTTTTTCTCTTGCTCGCCTTTCTCCTTGGATTTGTAAAAGTACTGAGCGGCGAAAAAGAAGGTCAAACTTAACAACTTTATAATGACCCACCAGACAAAAAGTCTTACACCCATGTCTGTTTTCTTATAAATCCAACACGAACCTTCCTCTCCTCCACATAAGCTTTGCCACACTTTACAGGCACTGTCCATTAATCCACCTAGAATTATTGGCCCTGGTGTTGTACCTGTAAAATACTATCGTATTAAACCGAAATACTGGGACAGCATAACTCATTACTATATTTGTCCCGCGATTTGAACAAGAATATTTTACCACCTCCTGATGTTTCTAAATGCTGTTACATGTAGATTAGTGGTAAACAGTATAGTCCCTGATCAGAAGGTAGCTTTCGTTTTTGGTCTTCACCATTAGTTCAGGTGTAACTACCGAACGCCATAGGCGCCATTAGGGATACCAATACATTTGTTATATTTTCCGCCATTTTACAAAGATCACTTTTGTGCCTTCCTGTTTTCCTGCACACCTCTGAAAAGGAATCTACTCTAAAAGGAAACAAATTGCCCCCAAGGGGAGCCAAAAATAACATTGACAGAGTTGTCTACTCTGTAAGTGTATCAATAACCTTTACCCTTTCAAACCTGTAGACCTTTACAAAACACTATGCAAACAGTGTAGATCCAGATGAGACGGTTCATATTGAGCCGTCACATTAGCCGGTCTGTAAATGATTTTGAGTAAATAAATCCTGTTGACAACAATAAACATGACCAAATACACAAAGAGTCCGCTTCAGAAACTCAAAGGTGTAGGGTTAAGTAATAGCTTACCTAAGAGTCTTAAAAACAACCACTGGAAGCCAATGGCTAGAGATCTCTGAGTCCCAGGCACACATCTGTAAACAACATAAATCGTCTGAGCCAAATCATTATGAGAATTTCTTTTATTAAAAACTATAAATATTAAATGATTAAAATATGTGATAAAATCCGAGGAGCAAGCGTGCTGATATCACACGATATCGGCACGCTTACTTATCATTGCGTGCCCATTCAGATGCCTTCGAATATTACGTTATATGACATATGATATCGCACTAGTGTAAAAATGATATCGGTTTTGTAATACCAATTTTGTACTGTTGTTAGAATTACTTTCAGACAAAGAACTTTCACAGAATTTTGTTTATAAAGAATTAAATCAAGCGAAACTATTTATAGCTATATAATAAAAGGGTTATTGCATAAACAGTGCCCCTCGTAAGATACCTACAGAAACCCTCGTTAGGATACCTACACAAGCTCGTGTCCTTCGATATCCGAATTCAGGATAATTTTCACCAATATCAGTGCAATAACCCGTTATTCCTAGGACGTTTTTTACATATTAACATCTTTTTTTTTAATTATCATTTATCTTACATAATAAAACTAAATGCATTTCAGCTCCTTCGCAGATAACGTTACTATATATGTGCACTAAATCTTTATAATAACATGTAAATAATGTCAAAACGTACAAATGTGAATTTTATATTACATTCATGTAGTTGCTCTTTGAAATAGTAGCATAATGATAATTCAGTACAGCTGTATATACTTTTGTTGAAGCAAGCAACAAAGGCAAAACGCAGACAAAAACAAGAAAAGGAGATACACGTGACATTACATACCTTAATGTAGCAGTTTGCACCGGTGAACAGGTCATAAACGTCAGTAACATTCCAACAAAAAGAAGAGGTGCTACTGTGTACAGCAATTTACAATCTGACATACATATGCCTTGGTAGGCTCCTAGTGGTGGCCCTGTCATGTTCATAGACGAATTTGTTGCCATGGTAGTGATGGTGGACATTGTCGTAATCGGCTTTAATGTCGTAACAGTTTCATTTTCTTGCAATGAAGCTCTATACATCATGGTCTCTGCGACGCAGTTGCATTCATTGTACATCTACAATATAACAAAGTCGCAAAATGAGAAATGTGTCATTATGTCATATGCAACAGCAAGGACCAAGTTCAGCTTGCTAATATATCCACACAGTGACCCAGTGTAGTCACTGTTCATCAATACATTATATAGTACAGTACAGTACCCGCTGATTCTGCAAACGGACAAGCCATTGCCAAGGTGGATGTGGCCTTTTGTACGTTAAAAAAGATAAGAGAAAAGTCTTTTCTTAATTTTCTTAAAGACTCTTTTCTTAATTTCCAGCTCAGTGGATAGACATGCTAGATTATAAGACGGTGCTTTTGGGTTTTATCTACATAATAGTGTTTTGCCAGTAGTTTTACATTAGGTATTCATTAGAAGTGCCCACCCCATCCGCTAATTTCACACAGAATTGAAGTATCAATATCACAACTGATCGAAGCCAATATTCGCGCTTCAAGTACATATCCTGAAAAAAGAATAAATGAACCAGCGCACGATATCACCTACAACCTGTGTACCAGCAAAGACTCAAATCAGCCTGTACATCAACCCAGTATGGCAAGGCTTCTCGTTTCTCCCGCGGGTGTGCAGGCTGATCTGAGTCTTCGCTGGTCACACAAGTCTTATTGTAGGTTTTGTCATGCGCTGGCTCAAATATAAGACCAGCTGAAAGTAAATTTAAATATAAATTATTTTGACAGTTTTCTTAGAGATTAACTGGAATGAAAATACCTTAAAAGGACCCATGGGTCCCTCCATCATTTGACTATTATTAGTACAGCCGGCATGGCAGGGGGAGAAGTATATCGTCCCGTCTATACCACACACAGGTTCAAAGGTCCCAGAGGAACACCCACAATCTACATTACAGGCGTGTTCCAGCACGTGCTGGCCTGTACGTTCACTGTAAATAAACAATACCGTAATTAATATAACATAACTGTTTAGACAAAAGGCCTAAGCAAACAGAGTGGACGCCGCTGTATGCGATGTCACTTGCCGTAAAATGACGAGGTGCCGTAGAATGACGAAAAGCCACAGAATGACGGGATCACTGACTTTGACATTATAGATAAACAATTCTGTATTAACTAGTTAAAGAAATCGGTTTTAACTTTCAAACTGGGGTTTAAACATTTATTTGCACCAGACAACGGCGGTTCGATAACACTAAAAAATAAAATCCAGTTTGAAAGTTGAAACCATGGTTTAAAGAATTTTGTGCAGCAGTCTTTAAAACCGTGGTTTGAAGTTTTCAAACCGGGATTTTAAGTTCAAACCGTGGTTTAAAGAATTATTAATCTCTTGGCAAGCCATAATATGAACTTCTTCAAAACTGAGGACAAGAATGGTAAATAACTAAGGAATGCGAACTTTTAATATTGAGGACAAGCATGGTAAAGAACTAAGAAATGTGAACATTCAATATTGAATACAAGCATGGCAAAGAACTAAGGAATGCAAACATTCAGTATTGAGGACAAACATGGTAAAGAACTAAGGAATGCAAACATTCAATATTGGGGACAAGCATGGTAAAGAACTAAGGAATGCAAACATTCAATATTGAGGACAAGCATGGTAAAGAACTAAGGGATGCGAACATTCAATATTGAGGACAAGCATGGCAAAGAACTAAGGAATGCGAACATTCAATATTGAGGACAAGCATGATAAAGAACTAAGGAATGCGAACATTCAATATTGAGGACAAGCATGGTAAAGAACTAAGGAAAGCGAACATTCAATATTGAGAACAAGCATGGTAAAGAACTAAGGAATGCAAACATTCAATATTGAGGACAAGAATGGTAAAGAACTAAGGAATGCGAACATTTAGAATACATTTGGTAAAATACAATAGAGAAAACAATTCGAAAAGGTGATGAATTGGCAATACCGAGCAAACAGCAAGCACAGCAATGTATGTGATATGCAAACAAACCTAACATTTCTCTTCTTAGATACAGCAAAAGAAAAAGTACCTTATGAGATTACGACCAACAACGCCTTAGATTAGTATATGCATTCCGTGCAGTCCTATCAGAGCTAAATAATATACCCATATTTCTACATATTCCATCTCCCTTAATTGACATATCCCAATACCTTTAAATTAAGTAAGCAAATATCCTTAACTCTGAAATCTTATTAATGGAAATGGATACACTTTCAAGAGAGACGACTCTTTTAAAGTGGTTTGCCTCTTTTGGGATCAAATCTTTTCCTTCTAGAGCAGACCGATTTCAGAATGGGCCTGGTGTGCAGAAAAGCCAATAGGAAGCTCAAAAAGTTGTCTCCTTGTAAAACATGGCATAAATTTTACAGGTGTATTTATAGTCCACTTATGAGGAATTGGACAACAGAAAATATAAACGGTTACCTTCCTGTAATATATTCTGTCGTTACTCCTGCTATACTCTGTGTTGGACATTGTAGCAGAAAGACGCAACCCATCAACATACTTAGAAAAACTACAATGAGATTCATACGTATGATACTTCGACATTTCAACTTCCTTTTCTTTACGATAAAACCTCCGAGTAGCATACCTCCACCGGCACCAGGGACGGTTATTATACCTGAAACAAGTAAAACCTCCGAGTAGCATGCCATCATCGGCACCGAGGATGGTTATTATATCTCCGGGTAGCATACTACCACCAGTACCGGGGATGGTTATTATACTTCCGAATAGCATACCATCACATGCACCGGGAACGGTTGTAATACATCCGAGTAGCATAACACCATCGGCACCGAGGATGGTTATTATACCTCCGAGTAGCATACCACCTTCGGCACCGGGGACGGTTTTTATACCTAAACAAGTAACAGATTTTGTTACTTCATTTACTGTGTTTACCATAAGTTTTCGGACAAACAGGCCTGAGCAAAAGGTGTTAGAATAGATCAGATGCCGCATACTATGGCGTCAGGGTCTACATATAGCTTCTATTTTAGCTGCTTTAGACACACCAAGTTGTAAACGTGGACGTTCAAATTTTAGGAGAAGTATGGTAGAGAGTTAAGCTTTCTAAATACTTAAGGATAATATGGTATGCTTTTTACCCCTTTATAACATACATATTTTTACTGTTAATGAAAGGGAAGTAATGTGAAGTAATCTTACCCATAACGAAGCTGCCCAAAGCAGCTGGAAGGTTAAATTTTTCTTGTAGAAATTTTGCTCCAAACGTTGCAACTCCACTAATTATCATGCCTTCTGAACATGCGCCTAACGATAGAAACAGAAATGTTGGATTTCTAGCCTGAAAAAAACAAAACAAAAAACAAAAAACAAAACAAAAAAAAAAAAACAAAAAAAAAAAACAAAAAACAAGTTTAATGAGTCTTAATATAAGGAGTCATGTGTTACCGAGTATATTCCGCCTGTATTTGTAAGTGTTACACCAATCCTAAAGTAAACTACGCTTGTCTCTCTCAGTGTACTATTTATTTATTACATCATAAAATATTTAACTTATTACCATGATTTACATCCTGTACTTAGACACATATATTAGATATTCTGTTGCACAAATCAATGTAAGCAGCACAAAGCATAACCACAAAATTTGGACATTCAAGTCCTTGCACAAGGCAAAGTCACAACACTAAGCAATAGGCACTAAGCCAAACCACCCGCCCCCACCCCTGAGCTTGGGAAGACTAGCACAGATGAATCTTCAGGACCTAGTTGATAAAGGACAGGTAATCACTGACAAAATGCCTCAACGCAATCTTAATAGAAACCAGATCATGCCGGATATATATAGATATCTAATAAAATGGCATTCTTAAACTTTTGAACAATCTGAAACCTGCTAAGACAGCAGGGCCAGACAAGATACGAGCCTTATTGTTAAAGGAAATGAGAGTAGAGCAAGCCGCAATTATCAAAGTAATAAGATCTTAACAAACAGGCAAGCTCCCTGCTGACTGGTGCAGAGCAAATGTGACTTCGATATTTAAGAAAGGATATCTTTGGCTGCAAATTACCGTCCTATTTCCCTGACTTGTATTCTGTGCAAGGTCCTTGAGCACGTCCTAGCTTCTAATTTTGAATGAGCAGTGTCTCATCTATGAGCTTCAACACGGATTCTGAGAAAATAGGTCATGCGAGACACAGCTGACCATGTTATTAGACGATATGGTCAATCCCTGCAAATATGGAATAAGATCTAATGTTCTGAACTGGATACGTGTCTTCCTGTGTGACAGATCACAGCGGGTTGTAATTGGGGGCGAGGAGTCTGGGTCGGTACCGGTAACATCTCGAGTGCCCCAGGGCTCAGTCTTGGGGCCGATCCTGTCCCTCGTCTACATCAATGACCTGCCTGAAAAGTTAACCTCACAAGTCCGCCTCTTTGAAGATGATACAGTTTTGTAGTGAAGTGTGCGAATAGTAGTTAAGGTTTACAGCAAGACTTGGATGTACTGTCTGTGTGGGAGTAAGACTGGGACATGGAGATTTACCCCTCAAAGTGCCAGGTGGTGTAGGTGACACGGTCAAGGAAACCTATCAATACCATCTACAAACTTCATGGTGAGACCCCGGATACTGTCAGCCCCTCAGCTAGGTTCTTGGGGTTGATGTCTCAGGATCAGACAGTATCACTCACAATGCAAATAGAACACTGTAAAACTTAACATATGGACCAAAATGCCACAGATGAGGGAGGTAGCCTACAATGCCCCTGGATTATATTGCGGCAATTTGGGATAGATTGAGAAAGTCCAACACAGGGCTGTCCGACTTGTTGTGGATCTGATTGTACGAGTTCCTGAGTTCACTTATTTACTTTGTAACTATTAAAGGACTGCAAGTATTTCGGCCATGCTTGTAACTTTAGGTTGCGCACAGTAGAGCAATGGCGTGCTGATGCACGACTTTGTCTTTTTAAATTTGTCAATCAAATCGTCGCAGTGACTCTCTCAAATTACGTTCAACCAAACCCACGTGCCACTAGGCGTGGTCATTCTCAGATTTTTGTACAGTTGCACATGGCAAAGGACTACAATAAGTACTCAACTACCATATGTACTCATTTTCCCTCTGGCCATCGTGCAGTGGACCGCGCTCCCAAGAGATGTGGTCAGCTCGCTAAGGCTTGACATATTCAACGCTGCAGTTGGCAACCTTCAGCACTGCAAGCCGTACATTCTTAGTATAGACTGTTTTAACTTGTTTTCTAACTATTCTTAACTGTTTTGAACCTATCATCTTTCTCCTCCACTACTATCCTTTACCTATTGCTATCACACTTTTACTTTTTTTTTTTAATTTGGATTAATTCGACAGCGCAAACTTGCCTAAAATGTCATCTTAGGCGTGTGGCAATATGAAAAGAAAGAAAGCAAGAAAGACAGATAGTTTAGCACACAGCAATTCAGTATAATGATATATGGCACAGAAGTACCTCAGATGATGGAGTTAGCCTCAACATAAATGACCACAGAAGCAATCCTGTTTCTTCCCACTAAACTTTATAAAGCTTTTGACTGAATCAATATCCAAATGTATTTGAACTGTCCTTTCCACAAGATAACCTGTCGCTGAATGAAGCATGCAGTGAATAAACTCAAGCATTTTTACACCTACTGTTCGCAATAATTGAACAGGTAAACATGAAAATCATAATGCATGAAAATAAATCCCTTTCAGTTACTGTTAAATAAACGGATAAAACAAGTATTGGCTTTTTTCATAAAGAAAATGCCTAAAAACTGGACTAGTCATGACGTACAAGTTCTGCTCTAAATAAAAACACAGTCAAATGACACAACTTTGTGACAAGGATTATGGATACATTTCACAGAGAGAGAGAGAAAGAGCCCTCTAAGCTGAAAGTTTTACTTTCTTTTTCAAACTTGATTTTTCCAGGTGAAATAAATTGCTTTCCCGGTATGTGTACATGGATTTTTTTCTTTAAGTGGGCTGCTATAACACAAAAGAGTTTGTTCCAGTCCACTACTCTTTAACTTTTACCATTCCCTGGGCTAATTGAGCAAACGATAAATTGACAATATTTTTCTTCCTTTTCCTAGAAAGTAGGCTTTGACATTTCATGCAAATTGTATCCTGACAACATGCATAGAATGTCTATTTTCTGGTTAAAAGAAGAAAAATATTTCAAAATGTCAAACGTCAAACGAGAGAATGGCAGCAAACACTTTCTGGATAGAGCAATCACGCTTGGATATGTATAGCTCTTACATCTTACATAGTGCAATGTCTTTAAAACACATCTGATCATATATCTAATACAATACGAGTAACTCAGTTATACATATTTCAGCTTTCAATATCTGTTGGTCAACAAATAGAACTTACTGTGGGTTTCCCCTTCCTCTTGGTGTCTGGGAAGGGCTGCGGTTTGTGATTGTGGCACTTCCTGGACTTTTCTATTACCTTTTTTTTCTGTAAGAGAACGACCCGACACAAAACCATTAGGTTCACATATCTATGTAATGTTGACCCCAGGTTCTACTATAATATATATTGGGTATTCGGGGTTAGGCGAATTTTAGCAGTATCTCTGTTCTTAAAGCTTTTATTCAATTTGTTATTTTAACAACCATTTCCTCTGCATAAATCTGTACATTATGTACTAATCAAATCTTAGATTTTATCCCCCAATTTATATTGTAAAAATGATATGTATAAAAACACAGTGGCATATTGAGGTAGTGAATAGATATTCAAGTTACAGTATGCCTGTTTATGGGAGAGCCGAAGAGTTGCACAGAGAACCTGAAATTGACTAAACGTAGAGTTAGTATGTCCGTGTATGTAGGGTAATTGTCCAGCGTGTCAATAAAATTAACGTGCCAAGGTAACGCTTACTTTATCTATTTAAAGATTTTCCGACAGAAAGTATCGGTTCTTTACAGGCGATTATCTACTGACATGCGCAGTGAAAGAGTCAATAGATCCTGATGCTTGGGTACTGGTTTCTAACAAATATTACCTTCAGTAAAGATGTTCTTACAAAAAGAATAACTGACCATCAAATGCTTAGCAGAGGCTAGAATGCGTTAATCTGTAAAACATGTACGTTGTTACAACGTCGTAATGACGTTAACCTAGCAAAATACCTACAAGATTTAACATTGCCCTTGGAAAATCTCTCCAACTTTTTCCGAAATCTTGCTTCAACACAGCATCGTCATCTCTCGTCTCGCATGCTTCCGACTTCCTCTTAAGTTGTAAAGCTGTACTGCCTGAAGACAAGATACAGGAGCAGATGGCATTTTAAAATATTTTCTTAGTTTACGGGAAGGTATGGCTTAGCCTTAAACTGTGTTGTGACGCATAAAAGAAAAAAAAATATAAACACTATTGCAAGTTTGTCCTCTGCTAACTTCAAGACAAGTGCATGACGTTACATATAGAAATTATCTTTAGGGCAGGGGAAACCAAGTGTGTCAGGGCCGCTGACTGGTGTTAAAAAGGCACGGAAGCCGAGGGTAGTTATTTTGCGAAATTCAACATATGAAAAGATGAACTGAAACTTATTGTTCTAGTTTGAAGAAAATGTATTTATATAATTTGATTCTGCTTTCAGAGAAATAAATGATTTTATTTGTTTTTGACAGAGCCAAAAGCAGAAGTGGTGAAATTGCATGATTTTAATTTCGGATATCTGCTGATTTAGAAAAAAAAACCTACAAGTATGAACGCCTTTTTTTTAATTTCTTTATTATGAGGTACAAATAATCATGATATAACTTTACATTGTACAAACGTATATAGGATAAGGAAATAAAGGCATGAATAAAATAAATACCTGGCAGTTTCTTAGGATAACCAAGCATTGGTATCATTACTACAAACATAACGGCACCGCTCATCAGAAAAGGGATCCACCAAGCACCTACCCATCTTGGATCCATCGGAGTAATATCCACACTGAAATAATTCCAGAATTTACACATTAAATACAGGCAGCTGTACTTCGTTTAACCTTTCTAGTAGAGCTAAATATGAATTCAGAGCAGGTGGTCGGCAAACAGCCAGCAGTCTCCACCGGGTACACATCAGTTGCCATGATCCGCGACATTCAGCAGCGGATAAAAACGCAAACATCGGACAACATGTTGATGAACTCATCCTGCGTGACGTCAAATGTTATGATCCGCGAAACTCAGGCGCCGCAAAAATCGGACGAAATACAATCATCGGACAAAACACAAGCATCAGACGACACTCAGTTATCACACAACCACCGGACACAACACAATCATCGGATATAACACAAACATCGAACATAACACAATCTTCGAACAAAGCACAATGATCGGACATAACACAACCATCGGACACAATACAATCATCGGATAAATCACAGTCATCGAACATAACACAATCATCGAACAAAACACAATCATCTGACATAACACAATCATCGGACATAACACAATCATCGGACAATACACAATCATCGGACATCACAGTCATCGGACATGCTGCGGCGTCTGATCTGGGTCTACACTGTTAGCTCAGGAATGTCTAACCGAATATTTATGGTAAATAGGGTAGTCATGATCATACCTTTGAGTATCGAGTTTGTCCACATCGGTGTATATATTAAGAAATTGTCCTCCTCCCATGTAGCCGGCAGCAACACCAAGCGACGCCAAACAATAGATTATACCTGGTTATAGAAAAAGAAATCAGAGAACCACACCATTGTGGATTGTGTGCCCTTGTGGTTAAGGCTCTTTACTTGCAAATGGAAGGATGAGGGTTCGAATCCTGCTCGAGCAAGAAAATATTCCGACCATTAGTACATCTAGCACATAGCCGACATGCCCTGGGTTGAGCATAAAGGGGACAGGGAGGCGCTTGGTGATAGACAGCAGCACCAAGAGTACACGGGTGACCCATGGAAGCAAGGCACCATAAAGGCATGTACATAACACATCTGACGCCGAGGCCGTGAAAATCTGCACAACGACAATCACAACGACAATCACACTACTGAAACAACGGGGCATAGAACAGCCATGGACAGATGAGCTGCGCATCTATGATAAACGATATGTATTTTGCTATTTGGTAATATATTCTGTAAACACACCAGTGCATAATGTGTTCTTCTATGTTGTAGTATTTTTAATAATAAACCTATATAAAATGGGGGAAATGTTAAATGTCATAGTACTAACGAGATTTTTTACTACAGTAATTGCTTTATATAAGGATCAGAAACATAAACAAGTACTGAAACAGTCAGCCATCAAATTTACCACTGTCAAACATCATTTCGTTATTTGTAGTTGTTAGTTTAATATTCAGACAGCTCTCTTGTCAGATCGCTTTCTAAATTATTATGCCGAACTGTTTCGAACTATGATAATAATTTCATTTGAAACGAATCATTATGAAGACAAAACTGCATTTATAACAAAAAAGTAAATTTTTTTCTATATAACTTACCTAAGAAAAATGGCGTTTGTTCGGCCTTACTGTTTTCATCAATAAAGCTCGTTCCTAGCGTAAACATAGGAGTGGATCCAGCGCCGTGCAATGCATTTGCAACCATGAACAAATACAAGTAGCCTTGAATCGAAGACTTCCGGTTCTGAGACGAACACACTTCCGTTCCATTGTTAGAAACGCAAACGTTTTCAAAATCTTGCAAATCTAAAAATGTTATAACAAAACATTAAGAACGTTTATTATGGTACATATATACTAGAAGTAAGTGGTTCATATCTGTCAGAAGCATTTACTACTAAAACTCTTGCTATGGTGTTATTGTCACGTGTTACGGAGTGCACTGTGTCAGCATTTTTACATGTTAAACCAATGCTAAAGTAAACTACAACGGTCTCAGTGTACTATTTATTCATTGCATCATAAAATGTTTGACGCTTTTCAACCATTACTATGATTTCCATACTGTACTATTCACTGCTAATACATATACTTCCGTCCAAAGCTGTCGATATTCCTTCGTTTCGTTATTTATTTTATTCTCTTTTTTGATTATTTAGTTTATTTTAAGTGCTCAGTTTTGCTCAAACTATACAGACTACTCATTAGTAACGTACCTGTTCCTTTATAATTGTAAAGTTCCGTAGCAAAATGTGGAATGGAGAAAATAAATGATCCAATGCCGAGAACAAATATTCCAATTCCGATCATTATCGGCTTGTTCCGTCTACCTCCGTAAAAGCTTACAACAAGAACAAGGAAGAAAGCAAGAAAGTCATTGGAGCTGGCAATTAGACCGGACTTTGAACTTGGTAAATCGAACCGCTTCTCAAGTGTTGTAATGATTGCGTTGATCACTCCATTTACAATGAAGCCCTGAAATACACAAAAAGAACACGGCCTCACTGTCTTAGTCATTAGGATTCCGTGGAGAAACAAAACGATAACTTATCCGAATATCAGACTGATTTAAGCTATTTAAATCATGGAATTTCTTCAACATGTAAAAATGAGGAACATTAAGACATATCTATGCAGCACGGAGATTGATTCAAATCACAAATAAATAGAAATCAAGTTTAAAGACTGCGAAATTCAGAAAAACGGATACCCTTGCTTGTCCCTGTTTTCACTATAGACTTTGGGATCCCGGAGTATATACAGTGAACCTTCCACTAATGGTCACCTGTCAACAACAATCACCCACCTATAACACCCTTTTTTCTATTTTTCCAAAGTGTCGTTTTACTATATATCGATCCCCTCTACAACAGCCATCTCCCTGCAACAGTCAGTTTAACATGTTCCCAATGGTGGTTGTTGTTAAGAGCATGATACACTATATTACATAGACTTGTTAACAGAATGAAAGTGAAATGGCGCTGAAGTAAGCACATTTATGCACAGTTTACACATTAGTTAAAAAGTAGGTTGCAGCGTCTTACCTGAAAAAGGCTGAATACGCATGTCCAAAACACAAACCATCTGACTGAATTGAATATCTGAAGGCATCTATATAAAAATAAAGAAAATATGTAAATAAAGTATTAAAGGAACTGGCTACACTTGGTAGATTTTACGTCAGTTTGTACAAAGAAGACAATTTTTGTTACTTTCTGTTTACTCCCACTTCGCTTTGCTGCACACCAACCACCTTGTAAGAGTAAATTCAAGCAAATCTCAACAGTTATTATTTCGTTCCCCGTGAAACTTTTAGACTTAAGACAATTTTATGCAATTAATTTTAGAGACCTTTCTATTCCTTCTTTATTCTTGAGTACTTATTGTAGGCAGAGTTTATTATAAAAAGTGATTTTGAGGTCTTTATACATTTGTTGGACAATTTTTGTAACTCCCTGTTTGCATCCCTTAACACCAACCCCCTTCTAAAAAGCGGGCTATTCTAAAAGGAAAGAATTTGCTTCTTTGCAAGCAACTTCTTTCCTTTTAAAGTAGATCCCATTCTGGCAGGGGGAAGTGGGGGTCATGATAATTTGACAGGATTGTCTTCCCTGAGAATATATCAGTTCTCCTAAATGAATTCTCCAGGAGCTGCTATCAAGAATATCACCTTGTTTGCCTTTATCACAAACCGCAAACATTATAAAGTCGGTCCGTACAATACGCCCAGTGATGTAGATGTACATGTAAAACAAAAGGTAAGAGAAAAGTCCAGGTAGTGCCACAACCACAAACCGCAGCCCTTCCCAGACACCAAGAGGAAGAGGAAACAGACAAAACCAAACAAGCACAAATCGAAAAAACGTACGAAAAGCACTAAGATTAGCTCTCTCTTCCCCAAGCGAGGTAATCGCAATGCTAAAAGGACTGATAAACACAAGAACAAAATAACACAAGGTAAGACAAAACAAATCGCCTCGTAGACTAAACCATAAAGCAACAAAGAGTAAGACTACCACCAAACTACAAGAACAATTATAAATTATACATAAATACTAACTGTGGTTTAAAGCTGCCCCAACCATATTTGAGATGTTCCTTCTCCAAGTTTCCGTCAATGACGTCAGAAGGGAAGTAATCGCCATTTCGGCTTTCCTTTGACTTGACTATTCCATTTCCATCTTTCTCACGCCATCCATTTGTTGCTTTCTTCATCTTGTTTAATTTCTCTCGATCAGTTACTGTTTTCACGTTTATAGATTGGTCTGATATATCGAGGTTCACCTTTGAAATTTGACTTTATATCTGACTGTAGTGTAAGGGAACCGATACACTTTCAGGGAAAACAACTGTCATAAGTATTTGCCTCCTGTTGAAAAGGAATATACTCTAAAAAGACAAAGTAGCATTGTTTTTCCTTTGAGAGCATATTCCTTTTAAGAAGGGTACTGTTGTGCAGGAGAGCAAACATGAAGTGAGAAAAGTCGTCTCCCTTGAACAAATAACAAACATAACTACCAAGAGTATCAAGTCCCCTTAACTGTGTGTGTTATTAACTGTGTGTGCCATTAACTGTGTGTGTCATTAACTGTGTGTGCCATTAACTGTGTGGCTCATTAACTGTGTGTGTCATTAACTGTGTGTGCCATAAACTGTGTGTGTCATTAACTGTGTGTGTCATTAACTGTGTGTGCCATTAACTGTGTGTGTCATTAAATGTGTGTGCCATTAACTGTGTGTGTCATTAACTGTGTGTGCCATTAACTGTTTGTTTCATTAACTGTGTGTGTCATTTGAGGTTTTGTCTTCCAGTGTAGGGCTTGATCTATTTCTGACGTAATAACCTGCAAATCAAATATAAGTAAGTCTAATGTGATATCTTTGATTAAATACACGATCTGTGTACACTGTGGTTAGTCTCATTATTGCACTGTGGTAAGTCTCATTGTATTGGTGATCTTAACGAATAGGCAAACCTTAATTACCATGGTAATTAAATGAGAAATATTTAATCACGTCGTCTGCTGTTCACTTCGTGCAACAACATAATACAAATTGACAGTAATATCATTACGTATTAATGCTATATAGATGTGGAGAATATATCATCATAATTATAAACAATATATAAGAAATCAGTTCCAATGTCCTATCAATTACTAATGCAAAAATCTACCTGTAAGAATTTGATGTCCTAATTCTTACCCGCAATTCTTACACAAGTTTCAACTCCTAAGATTACAGAGTGTTGCCGCAAACGGAAACAGCCGTGATAACACTCTGCATAATAGGAAATAAATTCAGCAGGCGACATTTTCAAATATTTTATTATTACTATTATTATTATTCCCAGAAAATAATCTGACATTTCATACAATTTATCTCATGAGGAGACAGTTTGCATTAAAAATGTCAAAGCCTATTGACTTTTAATAAAACGGCGTCTGATCAGAGTTTACACTGCTTGCTTTAAATACAAGAATTTCTACAAAACACAGTGATCGTAAAAAAAACTAACAACCAGATATCCCTTCTATTGGAACAGAACCTGTCCCTAGAGTTAAGTTAGCAGTCCAGTCCAGTCGGCATAAATGTGCTAATATATTACGACAGCTCGTCTTCTTTTGGCAAGCTTGAAAACAAGAAATTCCTAAAATAAGGTGTTATTTGGGGCCCATATTGCTGAAATACTTGATGTTAGTTACCATAACAACCGCTCAGTCTATTAGGTTGCTTTATTGCTGTCGAAGTTTCTGAATATTTTGAATGTAATTTGAAGCCCAGTTTGTAGGGGTGGTTGCCAAACTGCTACCAGATTTAACATACTACATTTCAACAATCCGCTTGTCTATTACTACCAGCCTCATAACTACCTAACATATAAGCCATATACATTCTGATGCTTATTAATAGCGAATTCACAAACACAACCAAAGAAACCTTCAAACCATTAAAGAAATAAGATTTTAATCATATTGAGTAGAATATCGACGGACGCATATGAATACTCAGTAACAATCTACAGTGTTGGGTAAAATATGTAACCCGAGCCAGGATCCTACTAAATACTTAAAGAGCTTTTACACCGAAATAAACCGAAAAAGGACTTTATGATATTACAATGTAAATGTGACTTTTGACAATGAAAGCAATATTTTAACACAGAAAAAGGGATATCCAGTTAGGAAAACGGTTGCCTTAATATTAATTAATATGTTCAAATTTCAGAAACAATCCGAATCAAATGCTAGAGACTTTTAGAATTTCAGGCAATCAGCGCTTTGATTTAAATCTTTTTCATAAGCAAACATACGAGGGGCATTCTACTGACCGTTCTGCGGCGGTGTCGGTGTTAGTCTTGCTCTTTGTTGCTTTGTGGTTTATTCTACGAGGCAATTTGTTGTAAGTCTTGCCTTCTGTTATTTTGTTCTTGTGTTTTTCAGTCCTTTTAGCATTGCGATTACCTCGCTTGGGGGAGAGAGAGAGCTAATCTTAGTGTTTTTCGTACGTTTGTTCGATTTGCGCTTGTTTGGTTTTGTCTGCGTCCTCTTCCTCTTGGTGTCTGGGAATGGCTGTGCCTTGTGAATGTGGCACTCCCTGGACTTTTCTCTTACCTTTAATTTTCTTACATAATGTGATGGTGGTGGAGCTTTTACGTTAAAGTAAACAGAGTGCAAAGTATGGCGCTACAATCATTGTATACATCTATTACTGGTCTGAACAATTCCTAGCAAGGATTCAAACTGGCAATATCCGGAATTCAGGTTAAGTAGCCTTACTACCCTTCAGTGCTGTCAGTGCTTTGATTTAAGAAGGGCCTTGGTATGCAGGAGGGCATACAACAAGTCACAAAATATTTCCACAAAATTGCAGTAAATTAATAAGTGTATCCGGTGTTCCGACTATGATTACTTTGCAAGATGTTTTTTTTTTTTTTTTTTTTTTTTTTTTTTTTTTGTAATTGTTGTTGTATGATCGCCTACTTAATATTAACTTGAGAAAACGTATCTTCTGAAATGTGCCCAACGAAGACTCAACTCAGTCCTTGCAGTCGTTTTCAGTCTTCGTTGTCCGCATGAAGAAACTTTGCATTTTTTGGATATTCAAAATGCGCCCAGTGAATATTCTTGCACGAATAACACGATTTAAATCTTCGCATGGGTCAACATGCCTGACGATTCGTTTACTGACGTTAATATTCTTGCACGAATTGCCCAGTGTATATTCTTGCACGAATTGCACGATCTATCTTCGCATGGTTAAACATGCCTGCGATACGATTACTGACGTAAATATTCTTGCACGAATTGCCCAGTGTATATTCTTGCACGAATTTGCACGATCTATCTTTGCATGGTTGAACATGCCTGACGATACGTTTACTGACGTTAATATTCTTAAACGAATTGCCTAGTGTATATTCTTGCACGAATTGCACATTTGATCATCGCATTTCTGAACATGCCTGACGATACGTTTACTGACGTGAATATTCTTGCACGAATTGCCCAGTGTATATTCTTGCACGAATTGCACATTTGATCTTCGCATGTTTGAACATGCCTAACTATACGTTTACTGACATGACTATTCTTGCACGAATTGCCCAGTGTATATTTTTGCACGAATTGCATGATCTATATTCGCATGTTTGAACATGCCTGACGATACGTTTACTGACGTGAATATTCTTGCACGAATTGCCGAGTGTATATTCTTCATGAATTGCACGATCTATCTTTGCATGGTTGAATATGGTGACGATACGATTACCGACGTAAATAGTCTTGCACGAATTGCCCAGTATATATTCTTGCACGAATTGCACGATCTATCTTCGCATAGCTGAACACACCTGACGATACGTTTACTGACGTAAATATTCTTGCACCGGTTGCCCAGTGTTTATTCTGTACGAACTGCATGACCTATCTTTGCATTGTTGAATATGCCTGACGATACGATTACCGACGTTAATATTCTTGCACGAATTGCTCAGTGTTTAATCTTCACGAATTGTATGATCTATCTTTGCATGGTTGAATATGCCTGACGATACGTTTACTGACGTGAATATTCTTGCACCAATTTCTCAGTTCTTGCATGAATTGCATGAACTATCTTCGCATTGTTGATCATGCCTGACGATACGATTACCGACGAATATATTTTTGCACGAATTGCCCAGTGTATATTCTTCACGAATTGCATGATCTATCTTTGCATGGTTGAACATGCCTGACGATACGTTTACTGACGTGAATATTCTTGCACGAATTGCCCAGTGTTTATTCTTCACGAATTGCATGATCTATCTTCGCATTGTTGAATATGCCTGACGATACGTTTACCGACGTGAATATTCTTGCACGAATTGCCCAGTGTTTATTCTTGCACGAATTGCATGATCTATCTTCGCATGGTTGATCATGCCTGATGATATTATTACTGGCGTGGCGGCTCACATAGATTCCACTCGTGCCGCGTGTATATCGGCTGTATATATCAACCGTTCTGTTCTATTCAGTTCCACCAATTGCTAATGTCATAGCAAACAGTGTAAACTGATCTCGGTCTTCTTGTCCTTATGTGCTCTGAAGGCACAGTTTCTCTTAGAGCAGCTAAAGACTGCTAGTGAGATTAATTGGAACTGGTAAAATAGACTGCTTGCAAACGCGATGGTAATTATATAAAATAAATATAAGTATATAAAATTCCCTTCTCTTTGGTGGCACATGTGTTCTTTATCGCTTAGATGCTGGTAAAATATTCAGTATACGACAATTCAAAATATGTTGTTGTTTTTTTTTCTTATTTGTCAGAAAAAAAGCTTTGAGATTTTCTTCTGAGGAGACAGTTGGCATGAAAGTCAAAACCTATTTTTTTTTCTGGCAAAGATACACTTTCAGTTTGTCATCTGCTGAGTATGCCCAGAGAGTAGTAAAGGTTAAGGAATATGACTTACCAATAAATAAACAACACTTTTGCAAATCAGAAGTTTGTTCGAAATTAATCCAGCAACGAAACACTATGGTAAAATGAGAGCAAACCAAACACTAAATGAATATCTATATTCCAACATAGTCAAATTGACCAGCAGTTTATCTTTGTTCCTCATCAGTTCAAAAAGGGGATTTTCCGTGTATAGGAACATCGATGACACAAATAAGGTTGTCGGAATCTTCGTTCTATGGCCAAGGCCTTCGCTTTTCCTCAGCAGAAACTCTTGAATCCATGTGTCCTCCAAGAGTCAAATTATACCCTACTCAGGCTTTATAGATGTCCTTTACTCTTCGCACATGCGTTTATTGCCCTTTTGGCCTGACTCACCCAATTTTTATTTTATCAGACACTCAAGATAGATTTAATCAAATAGCATATATTAATCGTTTCTTTATTGTTATATGAAGACATTTGAGTGTGTTACATTCAGAGTCCGTTTGGCTACATAGGCAATCTCAGAATATACGTTTTTACTACAATAAGTGATATAAAACGAGCCATCTGAAAAACATTTCTACCTAGATTCCAGGTCTGTCTGTGTTAGTTGTACTTTAAAGTGCTGTCAAACTTTAGAGACAATTTCATTTCTACCTGACTTCTTAAACAGTAGCTGCCAAATAACGTCGGAAACGAAATATAGACTCATTGGGCAATACATTTCATTACACTAGACTAGGTAACTGTCGGGTGCTGTTGAGGGGTGTTTTATTTTGCATTTTGGTCACCTTCATCAGCTGCCCATTTTGCTTTCTGTTTTACTAGCTCAGATTTAGAGTGGCATTGTGACCCAGGGTGAAGTTGGCTAGCCGTAAAGTGCTTTAAACCTCCCGGTGGTTTATTCTACTGACCGTTCTAAGGCGATGATCCCGGTGTTAGTCTTACTCTTTGTTGCTTTGTGATTTATTCTACGAGTCGATTTGTTTATGTCTTACCTTGTGTTATTTTTTCTTGTGTTTTTTTAGTCCTTTTAGCATTGTGATTACCTCGCTTGGGGAAGAGAGTGCTAATCTAAGTGCTTTTTGTACGTTTGTTCGATTTGCCATTGTTTTGTTTTGTCTGTTTCCTCTTCCTCTTGGTGTCTGGGAAGGGCTGCGGCTTGTGATTGCGGTGGCACTCCTTGGACTTTTCTTTTACCTTGTTTTGAGGGATGATCAATAAAAAATCAAAGCACATATACCGTATTTACCTAATTATTCGGACTTCTTAAATCCTTACTATATTTGTCCCAACTTTGGAACGTCCATTTTACTACTTGTTGGTGTGTCTGAAAGCTGCTGGATAACTGGCAAACAGTGTGGACCCTGATAAGACGCCACAGTCTGTGGAGTCTTATCAGGGCCTACACTGTTTGTTCATACATATCTGTCCAAATAAATAGGGTAAATATGGTATAGATTTTTCTTAAAACAAAGCAAATAGTACTGCTACTATTAAATGGACATTTGAATCTAACCATTTAATTCTGTTTCACAACATTTATGTATATATCAGGTTGCCATCGTAACCACAATGTTGTAATTTCTGGAACACCTTGACATTGTAAATTACAAATATCATGTATATGCGAGATCGTTTGGAACAGAGTGCTCTGTGAAGATTCTCATCATACGCATTTAATTTGAATCGGATGGAAGACTTCTGTTCCCGTAAAGCCATTTGTCAGTATTGTTTTGTGTATTTCCGGTCTGACATATTATAATTATATTTGGCCGCGAAGCTAACCTGGACTATTACTGTCCACAGATGCACGTAGACAGCTTTGTTTCATCGTAGTGCTGTTTAATTAATTCATTAGATTTTCTGTTTTGAGCCAGTAATGAGTTAGGCAGCCTCTGTGGGTACCGAACAGTAATGTGTAGCTAGAACTGTACCAGGATCAAGCGTAAGGTTTAAAAAAGGACTTGTTTTAATGCTTCGTCCGTCCGTTTGTCCTTCAGCCCCTGACCCTGTTCTGTTATTATTATCTGAGCGGTCGTTGTATCTGCAAAGTCCAAACTTGGTATACTTATTAAACACAAAACGTAATATTATGAGGAAAAAGAAAATTCCCGCTCACTTTACTCGTTCTTCTCGTTTCATCAATATTTATTTTTTCTCAACAGTGAACGCTTCGGTGATCCCACCCCATGGTCCCTTGTAGCAGGAAATGCATTTATATTTTTGTCCATGTTTCTTTCTTTCTGTGCAGTCCAACAGGAAGCGTTTCGTTTACTCAGAAATTGACTGCAACTTTGTACTGTTGTAGGCGATACAACCATGATCCCTTATATCGTGTAGGAGACACATTGCTTACATTCTTCGTTCTTATTTTTCGTCTTTTTTTCTTTATATCAATCTTGTGCAATAGGAACTTTAAGTCAAAGTTTTCTCAGCAACAGCGCTATCTAGAACATTGAATCTTTGTAGATGATACGACCATGACCCCTTCTATCATGTAGCAAACAATAATTGTGCTCATTTAATTAGGTTCTTATTTTGTCCATTTTCTCGATATCTCCATCCAGTACAATATGAAAATGGTCGTCAGAGTTTACTCAGCACCAGCGCTAGCTACAACCTTGAATCATTGTAGATGATACGACCATAACCCCTTCTATCATCAAGCAGAAAATGTTTATGCTCATTTTAATAGTTTCATATTTTGTCTTTTTCTTTATATTTATCCAGTACAATATGCCAATGATCGTCAAAGTTTACTCAGGAATCTTTGTGTAACAGGTAAAAAAATTCGTAACAACTACAAATGTAACAGGTGAGAAAATTCTAATCACCAATGCCGCGGCAGGGGATCGAACCCGGACCGCCTGCGTGACAGGCCAACAATCTACCGCGTCGCTATAAAATCCGGCTTGTACAGCAAGGCAGTACAAGTGTATCATATACCTATCACTACTAAATACTTTTTCACCTGTTACATCTGGCACCCAAAGTAAATAACCCCGTCTCATGGGCATGGTGGCCCGAGAGGCTTGGTGGCCCGAGAGGCTTGGTAGCCCGAGAGGCTTGGTGGCCCGATAGGCTTGGTGGCCCGAGAGGCTCGTTGGCCTGGTATTGAGTGGTTGCTCAAATTGAGAGTCGCGGACGAATCTAAAACTGGAGGGGGAATATGTAGTAGTGATAGGTATATGATACACTTGTACTGCCTTGCGGTTCAAGCCGGCTTTTAAAGCGACGTGGTAGAGTGTTGGCTTGTCACGCAGATGGCCTGGGTTCGATCCCCGGCCGCGGCATTGGTGATTAGTGTTTGTAGTTGTTACGACCATAACCACTTCTACCGTCTAGTAGACAATGTTTATACTCATTTTATACGTTTCTTATTTTTGTTATATTAATGTTTCGACGATGTCGTTTCAATATCACTGCGAGCTTAACGATTCAAAATAAATAAATAAATAAATAAATAAATAAATAAATAAATAAATAAATAAATAAATAGAAATAAATATATGTCATAGATTCACAATCTCTTTAATCTGTAAGATTCTTGATATCATGTTATGATAGTAAATTATGCGATGGTAGAAATAAAGAATTTTAATTTAATTCAAAGATGACGTTAAAAAGTGGAGAGATGGCCGCAAATCGAGCAAGTTTTTTTCATTGGTGATAATATCTTTTGACCTGACATTCATTCCATATATTTATATTGCGGTATGTCAAAATGACGAACAGAAGCTATCGTGCGAAGAAATGTGCGCACGTGGTGAAATAAAATATCACCCCCATATCGAGCGTTACTTACGTAGAATAGGGTGTGACTTTCATTATGAAAACACGCCTATTCAAATATATTGAAAATTTTACAACCAAAAAAGGAAAAATTTTAGATAAAAAATCTGATATTTTTTCATATTTCTGCTCAGAACATGGATTGAGGGTACTGGTTAGAACCGCCTAGGCAAGGCGGTTCGAATGAGTACCCTCAATCTATGTTCTGAGCAGAAATATGAAAAAAATATCAGATTTTTTATCTAAAACTTTTTAAATAAAAAATCTGATATTTTTTCATATTTCTGCTCAGAACATAGATTGAGGGTACTGGTTAGAACCGCCTAGACAAGGCGGTTCGAATGAGTACCCACAATCTATGTTTTTGAGCAGAAATAAGAGGAATAATGTATACCTCTGTAAACCCCGGTTTGACTATATAAAGTGGGGTTTAAAGGGGTCAAAATCATATAGGTATGTTTTCGTGATTGATAAGGAAACTGTTAAAGTTTCGGGTATAAAACGAACTTTATCTTAAGAACCGCCATTATAATACTGGAGTGCTAAACATATACAATTTAGTAGATAAGTCACATGGTATTGATTGTAAGTCCCAATGTTGTTTTTGTTTATTACATATATAGCTGTTAATGTAGATAAATTTCTAATCTTTGAATCTGTGATAAACCGCTGCATCGATGAATCTTTGATAAACCGCTGCATCGATGAATCTTTGATAAACCGCTGCATCGATGAATCCCAAATTTCCTATCCCACATGATCAGTCTCAGCACCTACCAAATTGCAAAATATCTGCTATTCTTCGTCACTTATGTTCTTTTTAGAAGATGCTTCTTGTCTCTTAATACAGTGCATTATCAGGGACATTTTCGCCATTTGTTCTCAGTATCTATGCTAGTTGGCTGCAACCTTGGGACCTGGTAGATTATACAACCGTGAACATTTATATTGTGTAAGAGACAATTATCTTACTCGGTAAGTCTGTTCTTCTTTCATATCTATTTGTTCCTTCTTGCAGAATAGAAAACTTCTATTAGGAAAACATTTGAGGACCAGTGCAAGCTGTAACCTTAACATTTTGTAGATGATACAGACATGGCACCATGTATCAAGTAACTGGCAATGGTCATGTTTGCTTTCTTTCCTTTTTATTAATTTTTATTAATTTATTATTTATTTATTTATTTATTTTCCTTATTTATTTATTTATTTATTTATAGTTCATGTTTCTTTTCTTTACGAGTTGACCCCTTTTTAGTAGGGAGACAAAAACAGTTTGACTGACTTGTCTCTCTGAAAGTGTACAGATCCCATTAAAACATGTGGCACTGACCCTGAGAACAACAGATGATGGCCTTATTCATGTTGCTACTAAGTATACATCTAAATATCTAGCAGTTAGACAATATTGCTACAACTTAACATAAACGGAGAGACGGGCATTGCCGACAGGGAATAGACCCTTCGAAAGTATACAAGCGCGTGAAACAAAATCACGCATCTTATTCCTGAAACTTTACCCTAAAAATGGCAAAATGTTTTGAAAAGCTAATACTTGTATCTTAAATTTTTTTTCAACTTTTGAACTTTTTTAAGAACTAATGCTTGTATCTCAGTCGTTCACCCTTTGAACAAAGATATGGAACAAGACCCGTCAAATTTTGAATTGTTTCACTGTCGATATACTAGTGTATTTTGATAACTGCCCTGATAACTGCCCAGTCATCCAGATATCCATACACTTCCACGAATTACCGTATCATCATCAAGAATTAGGAAACCCATCTGACAACCTTAAAGGGTGTCTAACTGTGCTGGCTAAATGGCAAATATTGTAGATACTGATTAAACTGCACCATTAATATGCACCAACTCCGTGCGTACAGGATTCCTGTCCGAGTATTTAGAATAAACATGATTTTCTTTAATCTTATTGACATATTGATAAGCTAAGATATGACTTTTAATAAGTTTGTATGTACTTAGCGACGGTGGAATCTCACATTATACATCTGACCCTGAAAACTTACTCTTTTACTTCAATGTAAGTAAATGGCCTAACGTAATTATCTTTAAACTTAAGACACCTTGAATCCTTGCCATTTTTTTTTTTCTTAATTTTAATAAGTCAATTTGGCTATACGGGGGTGGATATGTCTATAATTAGGGAAATGAATGGCCAAAACTTTAGACCCTGATCAAAGTGGCTTTACATTGTTTGTTCAGGCTCTTTTGTCTTAAGTGGACGACGGATAAACTTTCAGGGGAGATTACTGTAAAACTTGTTTTCACCCCCTCTGCAGAGGCATCTATTTAATTCCGGGACTTACAACTTAAGGGCACTGGATACATTTTAGTTGACTTTCCGTCATTTTACAAGGGAGCCAACTATTGCGACTTCCTGTTTGCTTTCTGCGTACCTATACTTTCTGAAAACGGGGTCTACTCTGAGCGAAAAAAAATGCTCCAAAGAGAGCAAAGTTTTTCGGGTTTTTTTTTTTTTTATTAGACCCTTTTTCAGGCGATAGGCAAACAATTTTTTTGACAAATTACCCCCTTTTAATGTATGTCCAATCCCTTTTATGCAACACTACTCTGTTTTGTTGGATATCTAAGAAACCTCTTCTCTCCTAGATATTGTCGCCATCTCCACGAGATGGAACGTCTCAAAGTAAATTGCACTGGCATCAGTCAAGTAGCCTTACTTGCAGAGAAAGTCAATAAAATAACTGCTGAGAATGCTTGTTCGAAGACCCTAAAACGGAGATAAAAATGTAAAAATGTAAAATTACTTGACAGACAGACAGTCAGACAGACAGAGACACAGAGAGACAGAAAAAATTAAAACTAATAATATTGATAGTAGTATAGGTGACACACATCTTTATGTTCAAACCTTGACATTGATGTTTTCATAGACTGGTTAACATAACGCGGAATTAGTAAAGACTGTACGACTATATTTAGATAGTTATTTTGCGTTACCGGTGTTTCAACTGCCATAACACACTGTACACATTTTCAGAACTGTTGGAATACGTGGAAAGGCTAGTTATAATTGTCATTTGATCTTTTACACAGTTTCTTAAATACAGTTTGTAGTGTAAAAAACGATTGTAAAAACCTGGTTTGCGTATGACACTATACATCCGTATATCTTCATACTTAAGCTCGTACTGAATTAGCCAGGATCATAAAAAATTAAATGTGTCAGCAATAGCCGTGCGTTTATGCAAATTACGAATATAGATTTTCATATGACGTACTATTTGATCAATGGAATAGTAGCTCGTCTAGGTTTTAAACTAATGAATACTCGAAAATGCAAGACAAAACCCAAACTATAGCGACCGACACCGATAAAAAAAAAGTGAGCTAGAGTAAGGGAGTGCACAATCCAAGAATTTGCATATTACTAGCAGAGCTTATGCACACTTAAATAAACAATATTGTGACACAACAGTTTCACCAATTACTTGTGCCTGTAAATCCCTCCCATTACTCTACTACATTCTCCGCAACAGAATCCCAACCCCACCCCTCCCCACACACACACCCACGCGACCACCCCCCAGTTACTTGTGCCTATAAACACCTGTTTGAATTTTATTGATGTTTTCAAGTTAACCTAATGTTTATGCTCTGGATTGTGATGTACTAGTTTGTGACGTTTATGCACTGGAATATCTCAGCAAATGCGAAGATTACTGAAACGATCAGTTCCTGTCTTAAAACTTTATTTATTATCAAACCTTAAACCGTATCTCCTTATAGTAACACCTGCAAAGATAGCCAGCCATTTGACCTCTATTTCGTTCATTGACTATTGTATTAGTCAAGATAGGGAGTGGAAAAAAAGGCCCTCAAACAATGAACTTTAGCTGTCGATTAAGCAAACGCATTTATTTTCATTCCCCAAAACGTTTTAAGGGGAATGACTACATCTAAGAGGAGACAACTGAATCAAAACGTTTACTTTTCTACCTTTTGAATAGGGGTCTACAGTAAAAGGAAATAATCTGCTCCCTTGTAAACAATGGCGGAAAATCTATCGAGCCTATTCCGTTCCCATGAGTTCTTTAACCGCTAATTCGATTGCTCTTTATACTCGTAAGATGTCTTGTACAAATAAAAGATATATGCAAATTGCAACGGTTTTCTTCTTTAATATTGCTCCATAAAGATGCAGATTTTGTGTTCAACGAGAGATTATTATTTGGAAGCCCTTCTATTCAATCTAAGTGACTCTGAATTGTCCCTTGATGTTTTCTTTGGCTTTGTTTATTTATTTGCTATTTATAAGTATTAGAGTACATAAAGCTTATTATGCTTAAATGCAGAATTTAATGTTATCAGCCTTAGCAGGGAATTATTTGAAGGTAGTTATTAGGTTGATAATAACAGGAAAACAGATTGTCGAAATATGATATGTTAAATGCGGCGGCGGTTTGGTAACCATCCTCGAAAATGTACCTTTCCAACCTTTTGGTACCAACAAGTATGCCAGGCATGTGAGTCAAATCTAGAGGTACGTACAAGGGGGAGGATTTACAACACAAAATAAAACAAAACAGAAGAAACAACAACAACAACAAAAAACAACAACAACAAAAAAAAAAAAAAAAAAAAAAAAAAAAAAAAAAAAACAACAACAAAAAACAAAAAAAACAAAAAAAAAAAACAAAACAGAATGACTGAAAGATGTTTTGTATTTTTTTTTTTCTAAAACATGGTGAGTTTACCCCTACATTATTTCATAATGCCAAAGGTGACTTTCAAAGACTCTTCAGCTAACCTTGTATACTTTTTCGATGGATTTATTTTCAACAGCTAACCTTGTATACTTTTACGACAGATTTATTTTCAACAGCTAACCTTGTATACTTTTACGACAGATTTATTTTCAACAGCTAACCTTGTATACCTTTACGATGGATTTATTTTCAACAGCTAACCTTGTATACTTTTACGACAGATTTATTTTCAACAGCTAACCTTGTATACTTTTACGATGGATTTATTTCCAACAGCTAACCTTGTATACTTTTACGACAGATTTATTTTCAACAGCTAACCTTGTATACTTTTACGATGGATTTGTTTTCAACAGCTAACCTTGTATACTTTTACGATGGATTTATTTTCAACAGCTAACCTTGTATACTTTTACGATGGATTTATTTTCAACAGCTAACCTTGTATACTTTTACGACAGATTTATTTTCAACAGCTAACCTTGTATACTTTTACGACAGATTTATTTTCAACAGCTAACCTTGTATACTTTTACGACAGATTTATTTTCAACAGCTAACCTTGTATACTTTTACGATGGATTTATTTTCAACAGCTAACCTTGTATACTTTTACGATGGATTTATTTTCAACAGCTAACCTTGTATACTTTTACGACAGATTTATTTTCAACAGCTAACCTTGTATACGTTTACGATGGATTTATTTTCAACAGCTAACCTTGTATACTCTTACGACAGATTTATTTTCAACAGCTAACCTTGTATACTTTTACGATGGATTTATTTTCAACAGCTAACCTTGTACACTTTTTCGATGGATTTATTTTCAACAGCTAACCTTGTATACTTTTACGATGGATTTATTTTCAACAGCTAACCTTGTATACTTTTACGACAGATTTATTTTCAAGATATACATCAGCTGTATACAAAGATTATTATATAGCTGTATTAATAGAACGCAATCTTTGATTCAATGTATGGTTTTGTAATGAAATTAGACGGGTGGAGCTTATTGTATCAGTTACTGAGTTCTCTTATTTACTTTATTTACCTTATGTATTAAGTGTTAAGGTCTCTTTGACGCGAAATCATGAGTTCGATTATCAATAGTTTAGGGTTTTTGAACTGATACTGGTGACTATTCTCCTAAGTTGGGACGTCAAAAAAAAAAAAAATAAATAAAAAAGATTGCCTTTGGAAACAAAGAACACATTACAGATCGATAACGGGAGCCTCGGATTTTTGAGACAGTTTATAAGCAACAATGAAGTTTACAACACTGCTTACGCCCTCTAGCGTATACATGAGCAGAACTCCATTTTCAGAGATACCACAATGGGCCCAGTGATCCCAAAGGAAATGAAAATATAACCTGCACTATGGTGAAAGAACGCGATCTTGCTTATTATATAGCTATAAATTTTTCAATTATTTGTAGTCTCAAAATAGGTATTTTATTCGTAGTTCATATGCACAAATGCAAACATAATGTTCGGCAGACCGCGGAGTCTCATCAGGATCCATACTTATTGCAAGTCAGTGCAGCAGTCTTTATACACACCAACATATAGTCAAATTGTCTTGTTCGAAGTTAAGGACAAGTATGGTAAGGAGTCAAGGTAATCCAATATTTAGGGTAAATATGGTAATCTGAGGTGGGATTACTTGAGAGTAATAGTAATAATCTAATATCTCGATATGTCCGTAGTGGAATACTTTATCAAGTATCTGTAATACTTGCTCATAATAGATACTATTGAAACTCATATCAATCCATAAATAAATAAATTAGTATGATTTTTGTTTGTGTTGAGGTTTTACGGCCCAGTCAACCAAATGGGTCATGTCGAGCGCGGTCAGCTTACCTAACCACACGTTTACTGGGCAGGTTTAGTCCTCTAAGCGGTTAACCAGTATTGTGCACATTCTTTCGCCAGAAAATGACAACTGCCCTTCTTGAATCAGCGGAAGGGAGAGAATGACCGTAGAAAATATTTCATGATCAATCTCCACGAAAGAATGTTGCCGATCTCGGCAGGGGGTTGAACCCGCGACCTCCTGGTCTCCAGTCGGACGGCGCATCCAACTGAGCCACCGAGGCCGAAATTAGTATGAAGATACCAAGGAAGCTGGTCACTGAAGACAGCTTCCCCCTCCCCTATCCTCATTACTTCACAATGAGGTCCAGTGGCAAGAAATGAAAACATTACATGAGCCACGTCAAGCGAAAAAAGTGTCTTCGAACATGCGCAAAATGCACGGATTAAGATTCAAACTGCGCATGCGCAAAGTCTCGTCCGGGCATTTGCTCTCCATTGATACATTATATAATGTCTAAAAATTCTGTAAGTGGAAAGCAAAGGCCCTGATCAGACTGCGCGGATGCGACTGCGCGGATGTACAGGCTGATCTGGGCCTTCGCTGTCTGCATATGCCCAAAGACAGGTTTTCGCTTGACACGGCCCACATAATATTTCCTTGAAAACAGAACAATAAGCAAAAAGGAACCACAACAGAAACACCGATTTGAAAATAACAACAACAAAACTGTTAATGGCCTAAGCCTGTTTTATGGGCATCCAAGCTCTACCTTCATGTGTTTCCAGGAGCAAAGGAGCAATTCATGCAAATATGGGAGGGGATCTGACGTTTTGAATATTTAAATACAAAATAAAATTTCTATCAGCCATTTGGAAATTATCATTTTTAAATATCAGTCCAGAATGTTTCACTGACATTTGATCTGTCGTAATGAATACCTCGTTAAACCACAATGTTTCATTATCGTTTTTGAAATATTAGTTCAGAATGTTACAATGACATTTGATTCGTCGTACAGTTTTGTCGCGTATTTTAAGTATTTACGCTTGCAAGAAATTTTACTCTTTAAGCTTAAAGCTTTCGCCAAGATCCTCTCTTTTTAAACATTTGTGATAAATACATGTGTACAGTTTTGGTATGAAAACAAACAGAAGGCATTCTTGCTCAACACGCAGATGAGACACAATTCAAGTAAGTAAACAGAAATATACATTAAATATTTGAAAAAAAAAAAAAAACATAATAGGAACAGATGTTCTTAGACCAATTTTATGATTACACTCTAGGCAAAAACACACATTCTTTGATATTTTCAGAAACCAGTGTCCATGAAATTGTCGTCGATCTAACATCTGGTAACACATATTACATGGGTTACATACATACTTTCCTACTTCTGTCGTAGTTCTTTCACCACCTGCCGGCCACGTTAAAATCATATTTGGCTTGAGGTCCTCTTGTTTGTTGTTATGTATCCAGAGAATTGGTAATTTCTATTTGATTTACTTTAGACAGATTGTTCGTGGATGCATCGATTGCCGTTTAGCTGAATTCATTACTCATTATTTTTCAAATATCTCCACAGGACTCTTCTTCTTATACATGCAATTGTATATTTGTGAGTGGTAGCGTTTTCGTCATTATTGTACAAGGGGGGTAACTTTTGTGACCTTTGTGACACGCTTAGTCCCTTCTGAAAAGTGGTCTTCTTTAAAACGTAGAGTAGATCATTTTCGGAAGAAAGGTAAAACATTTGTTAAAGAGTCGCCTCCACTGAAAGTATAGCAGTTCCCAGTATACATCACGAAAACGCGCCTATATAATGTTGACCCACTAAAACCCGACTTTTATATAGTAAAATGGGGGTTTACAAGTTTATACATTATTTTTCTTATTTCTGCTAAAAAAACATAGATTGTGGGTACTCATTTGAACCGCCTCGCCGAGGCGGTTCTAACGAGTATCCACAATCCATGTTTTGAGCAGACATATGAAAATTATCAGAATTTTATATCTGAAAATTTTCCGTTTTCGGTTGTAAAATTTTCAGTACATTTGAACAGGCTTGTTTTTGTAAAGGGGGAATATATAAAAACTCATTTAATCGTTTTAATTATTTGTTATTGCATTGTTGATAAGGCATCTGTGGTGATGATAAAAGAATAAAAGAGGGATCCTTTATATGAAAAATATTTATTTGAGCACCCCTCTTATCTAGAGCTGTGTCAGATGTAAGCCATGACATTTTTATTACATAATATGGAGAAAAGGAGGGATATTTAGTTCTTCAGTGTAGTAACACTTTCACCTCTGAGTTTCTGAAATAGACTCTTCCAACTTAGCATTTTGACACACCACTTGTTGCAAATAGGGATACAGTCAGAAATCAAGAATAGATTGGCAAACTGTGTAGATCCTGATCAGACGGCTTGTCTCATCAGGATCTACATTGCTTGAAAATATATATGTTTTGGTCTACAGAGCTGAATAGGTTATGTGTTTATGCAGTAAAAATATATCTGTTAAAAAAATAACAGAACAAACTGAAATCAGACTTCAGCCCACATTGAATTCAATAAATGTCGGTAAACATTGTCTGTGCTTTAAATGATTATTGTACGCGTTGGTGTAAACGAGAGCATGTTGATTCTAATGCTTTAAATAATTGGAAATTAAAGATTTTTAAGATCATTGATGAACGTGTGTTATTTTACTCTAATAACTTTGATCTTCTCCCTCCTAAGCCTAAATTATCTGTTCGATATTTGAAACAAGGTATCCAAGAATTTCATACGAAGTATGTTTTGGCTCCAGCTGATAAAGCTGCTAATAATATTGTTGTTGTGTGACGACTTTATTATATCAAAACTCTAATATAAGAACTTGGTAGTACCAAAACATATCAATGGATTTCTACTGACGAGAGATCTATTGTCAATACCCATTCTATCGATATTACTGCTAAGTTTGCAGTGAGTATTAAAGAAAAGCAAGACAGACTTCCTACGTTATATTGGTTACCGAAACTTCATAAACGACCTTATAAAGCACGTTTCATTGCTTTCTAGTTCATGTACGACTACTGTTTTGTCCAAACTGCTAACTTCCTGCCTTACTGCTGTTAAAAAACATTGGATTAGATACTATGATACTGTTTACGAAAGGGGCGGAATTAACTATTTTTGGTCAATTAAAAATTCTAATGATGTTCTCAATAAATTTAAATCTAAAAACTTTCAGGCTTCTAAATTGTCTACATATGATTTTTCCACATTGTATACTACGTTACCTCATGATCATATAAAAGATAAACTTATTGATTTAATTCACCGACCGTTTATTCGGGAGAATACCCAATATTTGGCTTGCAACGATGAATGTGCTTTTTTCACTTCTGATGTATATAATAATCACAATTTATGGTCGTGTAAAAAAGTCTGTGATGCCCTTGTTTATCTTTAGGATAATATTTTATAAGATTTGGAACTAAACTTTATAGGCAAACTATTGGTATTCCGATGGGAACTAATTGTTCTCCTCTTGCCGCAGATTTGTTTCTTTTTTGTTATGAGAGAAATTTCATGAAGTCTCTCTCACGTGAAAATCCGGCTGACATTATTGAGGCTTTCAATTCAACTTCAAGATACCTTGATGATTTGTTAAATATTGACAATATTTACTTTAACCAAATGGTAGACCGGATATACCCTACAGAACTCCAATTAAATAGAGCAAATTCTTCCGATACCGAGGCACCTTTTTTGGATTTGAATCTATGTATATCTAATGGTACAGTTTCCACCAAAATTTATGATAAACGGGACGATTTTGATTTTGATATAGTCAATTTTCCTTTTCTGGATGGCGATGTCCCGCGGCGTACCTCATATAGGGTATACATATCTCAACTTATTAGATTCGCCAGAGCTTCTTCAAATCTTAATGACTTTAATTACCGTAATAAAGCCCTTATTGCCAAACTTCTTAGGCAGGGCTATCGTTATTTCAAACTTCGTAAGGCGTTTTCGAAATTTTATCGCAGACACAGTGCCTTGTTAGAAAAATATAGCGTCAGTCTGAAAAAACTTCTGCAACAAGGTATATCGGAACCAGAATTTTACAGTGACGTAGTGTACAGATTTAGAAAAATTGTAGGTAAATCTAACTTTTCGGAGCAATTCAGAAAACTTATTAACCGTTATAAAAGAATTGGCTATAGCCTGGATATTATGCGGCAGACTGCATGCCTAGTTGTCAACCCAATCATTGTTGATGGCTATGCTTCACTCTTTAATTGCACGACGGCGGTTCGGGTCTCTGACTCAATGACGGTCTCTTCGTAAAACTTTAACCAGTGGGTTGGGGCTTGACGATATGTCTTTGGCTTGGCCCGCTGTGGTTCAACTATTTGTTTTCATTTACTCTGGCATACAGTAGAATTAGCCATGAGTACTCGTTTTTTTTTTATTATAGTGATTAATTGGATTTTTATGTTTTTTGAAACTCACATTCAACTGAGGTGCCAAGTGAACTATAGGGGTTGGCTCATATAAGATCTATATGACAGGATATGCTACTGTGCTGGGGCATGGTATAAATGGTATCAAGATAACATGATTTTGATCTATTGGTAAGGTGATTCAATAGTGACTGAAATCATCGTCTGAATTACCCCACCCATTGTCAATTCTGAGTTCACTGAACCATAATATGTAGCCCAAGTCCACCAGTTCTACACTGCGTTTAATTGTGCTGATAAAAATACTAGTATTGACCAAGAATCACCATTGTTTGTCCCCTATATTACCAAACACTTTAAAATATTTAATGATTAAGGGTAAAAATAAGCAAATGTATCTTAACGTTTGGTAAATACATTTAATCTTCAAAACCTGCAATATTGTTTTGAAAAATGTGCCTAAATATCATTTCAGACATCCCTCTGTCTGCATAAGGAGAAAAATTGGTAAAATAACACACAAATAATAACCAAAATTAACTTTAAAAATAGACTATAGTGACATGCTAAGTTACCCCACCCACTTTTCTAAGGCCTGTACCTCGAAAAAACGGATAATTGTGCGCGAAAAGAGGTATACCATAATAAAGCACTTATGATGGGCTATTCATCTGCCAAAAATAAAAAGATTTGGTAGGGGTCCAAAAAAGCCCCAAATAGGCCCCCCCGCCGCCCCCCCCCCCCCCCCCCCCCCCCCCCCCTTTACGTTCTCTCACTGAAGCTTATATATCACTGTAAAACATTGTGACATAGAAACCTTAATTTACATCTGATGGTACTGGCCACATTAAAGTGTCCACTTCATAACATGCTTTTCGTATAATATCCGAATATTCTGAACTAGCATATTTAGCTATCTTTTTAAAATGTTCTTCTTGTGCTGATTTACATCGATTGTCCCATGTCCAAACAATTCTCTGAAATGTAAACAATTCTGCCCATAGCGAGGACTTCCTATATTTTTTGCACTTTTCTGGGCACAGTTCAAACCCGCCAGAGAAGCATATGCTGGTCGTCAATAAATCTCTATACGTATTTTGTTTTTTCCAGTTTCCTAATACAGTCTTGTAATGAGCAGAAACTCTTGCAATGGGTAACTTTTGTTCCTCTGTAAGCATTTTATCGTAGTACTTTGAGTCTTCTCTCGCTGAAGTTGATCGCACAGCTCCAAAGTAGAACTGAAGGCGAAAATGATATTCGTCGCGATGAAACATCCATACATATTGACACATTAAGTTATACTGACACAACAGATTTTGTCTTATATTCATTTTTATGCGAAATTCGTCGTATGACATGTTATGTAACTTTTCTAAATATTTTCTAGCCTCTACAATGTGTTTAACCTTAAAAATGACCGGAAAATATGACATGCAGTTCATCACCTCTTTTGTCTTAAAGTACTTGGCAGTTGACTCAGCTACCATGTTCCTCGGTCTGTTGGTTTCGTTTCCATATATACCTATAATAACGGGTTTACCCTCAGAAAACAAATGTTCTGGCACTACCCTCGTGATGAACATACTATCTGTGTCTATGAAGGCGACGTATTCTTTAGATATGCATCTTTCAGGGTACATCATATCCCTTTCCATCCTAGCCTTGCCGGAATTCATGCGTATTCCCACAGGATCCATATAACATATCCTGGGAAATGGAAAAGTTTTTCTGACTGAGTCTGCAAATGCATGATCTATTTTATTTTCCTGGTCTAACACGACCACCATAGGAGGGGCATCCGACCAGAAGTATTTCATACTCTGCACCAGTACACCCGTGTACAATTGGACTAGTTCCGACTTAGCTGTGGTCATTCTAAGATATAATTCCGTGTTTTTGTAGGCCCTAAGTGTCTTGCCGGCTCCTATCTCTGGGGTGTTGTCATCGTGTCTCTTCAGCTTCAGGGCATCATTTCTATCTGTGCACTGCTCTAGAAGAAAGAACCTTGCATAAACAAGCACCGACACTGCGAGTACACAGGTTAACAGAAAACTTATCTTATTTTTCATAATTATGTATCAGTCTGCATCTATGTATACGTGCCCATGCAGTTAATGTGAATAACTAATACAGGATTTTGTAGAAGATAGAAATGAACTGATATTTATCGATCAAGTATTCGCTTTGATGCATAGACTGAGTTGGGAGCCTTTAAGCGATACGAATTTTTATGTATTTTTGTATTAAGAGTAGCATCGGGACCCAGGGTGAACTTAGCTAGCTGTAAAAGTGCTTTAAACCCCCGGTGGTTTGATCTACCGACCGTTCTTAGGCGGTGGTCCTGGTGTTAGTCTTACTCTTTGTTGCTTTGTGGTTTATTCTACGAGGCGATTTGTTGTATGTCTTTCCGTGTGTCGTTTTGTTCTTGTGTTTTTCAGTCCTTTTAGTATTGCGATTACCTCGATTGGGGAAGAGAAAGCTAATCTTAGTGCTTTTCGTACGTTTGTTCGGTTTGTGCTTGTTTAGATTTGTCGGTTTCCTCTTCCTCTTGGGGTCTGGGAAGGGCTGCGGTTTGTGATTGTGTCCCTCCCTGGACTTTTCTCTTACCTTTTTTGCAATACGTGCCTGAGCTCAGCATTTCCTACACGATTGCATGTACGCCAAGTGAAGATTCAGATTAGCCTGTGCGGATACACAGTAGAATTGGTTTAAGACCCCAACGTGTTTTTCTGTTGATAATTTCAAGTCGGTTCGTCTGTTATTTGTTGCAGGTTTCCCATTTGTGTGCTTTAGTGGTTTGCACTCCCTGAACTTTTCTCTTACCCTTTTTTCATAGTTTGTTTTGTCAGTAGTTTGTTCCTCATATAGCCCTCTTTTTAATACCTCAGGAAGGCGGTGTTTCGCAGTTGGTGCACTTTCTGGGTATCTTCAATTATATGTTTGCTGGGCACACATGCAATTTTGTAAGAAATTATGTGTCTCAGCTCATATTACATAAATACCGTATTTACACTACGATATGTTTAATTCTATCTCCAATTTAAGTTAACTAATAGGGAAGATGTCCATGAAGATGTACAGTACCAAACATACCCTTCCAATGACACAAAAAGGAGGAGTTACAGTCACAAAACAGTCTACCAATGACACCAAGCGGAAGAGCTACAGCAACAAAACATAGCTACCAATGACACAAAAGGGGAGGGGTTACAGTCGCAAAAAGGGTAAGAGAAATGACACAAAGCGGAAGAGCTACAGTCACAAAACATAGCCTATCAAAGACATCTAGAGGCAGAGCTAGAGTCACAAACATATCCTACCAATGACATCAAGAGGAAGAGCTACAGTCACAAAACATAGACAATCAATGAAACCAAGAGAAAGAGCTACAGTCAGAAAACATAGCCAATTTCGCATCAATGATACCGAGAGGAAATATTACAGTCACAAAAAATACCTACCAAAGACACTAAGAGAAGGAGCAACAGTCACAAAACATAGCCTGCCAATGACACCAAAAGACAGAGCTAGAGTCACAAAACATAGCCTACCAATAACACCAAAAGACAGAGCTAGAGTCACAAAACATAGCCTACCAATGACACCAAAAGACAGAGCTAGAGTCACAAAACATAGCCTACCAATGACACCAAAAGACAGAGCTAGAGTCACAAAACATAGCCTACCAATGACACCAAGAGGAAGAGCTACAGTCACAAAAGCTAGAGTCACAAAACATAGCCTACCAATGACACCAAGAGGAAGAGCTACATTCACAAAAAATAGAGTCACAAAACATAGCCTACAAATGACACCAAGAGGAAGAGCTACATTCACAAAACATATCCTGTCAATGTCACGAAGAGGAAGCGCTACAGTCGCAAAACTTTGCCTACCAATGACACCAAGAGGAAAAACTACAGTTACAAAACATAGCTTGTTTTGAAGATCTGCAGTCAAAAAATATAGCGTACCAATGACAACAAGAGGAAGAGCTACAGGCACAAAACATTGCCATCCAATGACACCAAGAGAAAGAATAAACAAACAAGGTCAAGGAACAGCTACAATCACAAAAACATAACCTAACAATGACACCAAGAGGAAGAGCTACAATCACAAAACATAACCTACCAATGACACCAACAGGAAGAGCTAGTCACAACACATAGCCTACCTATGACACCAAGAGGAAGAGCTACAGTCACAGAACATAGCCTACCAATGACACCAAAGGGAAGAGCTGTAGACACAAAACAAATTCTACCAATGACACCCACCAAGAAAAGGACCGAGAGTCACAAAAACATAGCCTACCAATAACACCAAGGGGACGCGTTATAGTCACAAAAAACAGCCTATGGTAATCATGGTAAAATTTGCACGAGAAAGAGATATTATAATTTTGACAATATGCATAGGAAAGAGTGAAAACGATTCAGATAATAATCATCATGAGAAAAAGAGGTAGGAATTTGGATATTATTCATGAGAAAGAAAGAAAAGACTTCTGATAATACACATCAAAAGACAGAGAGAAAAGAATGTTGATACATGTTTCATGATAAAGCCCGTCTTCCGGTATATACGTATAAACTGTATACAGCTAGTGCAGACTTTCATCTTTTTGATCATGTAGGTGACTGTAAATACGTTTAGACTGTGCCAATTTTACAAGACCAACGTTTATAACATACCCGTTGCTGTCCTGCAATTGAAGTCTACTCTAAATGGCGACGATCTGTCCTTTTGGTTGCCAAAACAGTTTTAACAGCGTTGCCATCCCTAAAAGTGAACCCACTGCCCTATATAACAAATTGTCCGTTTACTGAACAGACTTTTCATATCTGGTTTAGATATATGTAGCTCGTGTATTTCTAAACACAGATTTGAGCAGCAGTGTGAGAAACACACCTTTTGACATGTGCACCCATCGATGGCTCTGTTCAGTCAGCATATCCACACTGTCTAATTAGTCTATGCTGATCCCTGGAGGAAACTTTGGATCCTGGGATGTACACAATGCGCCCAGTTATGATTCTGATCAGACTTGATCAGACTGAGCGATAGCGGAGCTGGATCTTCCCTGGGCGTACATGCCCAAAGGTACGTTTTCTGACGTTGTTGCTTATGTGGTTGATAAAGTATGCACATCATGGATGATAAGGTATGCACATTTTGTTTTGTCATGATGTCGTTCATAAACAATTTACATTGTATTTTATCGTGATGTTGTTCATAAAACATGGAATTTTATCGTGATGTGGTTCATAAAGCAAGTACATGGTATTTTATCGTGATGTGGTTTCTGACGTTGTATTTTATCGTGTTGTGGTTCATAAAGCAAGTACATGGTATTATATCATGATGTGGTTCATAAAGCAAGCACACAGTATTATATCGTGATGTGGTTCATAAAGCAAGTACATGGTATTTTATCGTGATGTGGTTCATAAAGCAAGTACATGGTATTTTATCATGATGTGGTTCATAAAGCAAGCACACTGTATTATATCGTGATGTGGTTCATAAAGCAAGTACATGGTATTTTATCGTGATGTGGTTTCTGACGTTGTATTTTATCGTGTTGTGGTTCATAAAGCAAGTACATTGTATTTTATCGTGATGTGGTTCATAAAGCAAGCATACTGTATTTTATCATAAAATGATTCATAAAGCAAGTACATTGTATTTTATCGTGTTGTGGTTCATCAAGCAAATATATCATATTTTATCGTGACGTGGTTCATAAAGCAAGTACATGGTATTGTGTCGTGATGGGGTCCAAAAGCAAGCACACTGTATTTTATCGTGATGTGGTTCATTAAGCAAGCACACTGTATTTTATCATGATGTGGTTTATAAAGCAAGTGCATTTGTGTTTTATCGTGATGTGATTCATAAAGCAAACACATTGTATTTTGAGTCGATTTGTCGACGGAAGCAAACATTACAGACGGGCAAGCATTCTCGGGATATAATGACTCGTACTTGTTTACAAACATGTAGATCAAATGTATTTTTACTTCTGAAAATGAAATGGCAAGTCCTTATTCCAAAGTAAAAAAGAAGCTTTAAATCTTCAATTAATAAGAGTATATTTAATTACTCTGATCTGAAATATATGTATTCTTTCTAAACAGTGACATCTCTTAAGAGAGAATATTTCACCCCCTTCAGAGCAAACACATAATATTTTAGAAAGAATCATACATACAAAAACATATTATTTTCTGCTGACATGTTCTCTAGTTAAAAAAGAAGACAATCTTGTTTGGCTTAGAGTGTTCTCCGTTATACAGGTAACCAATAACCATTAGAACTAGTGAGGATTTCTTATGTTGGCGAGGAACGACACTAGTGAAGCATCACCATAAATATGATTGAGCAGCAACGTGAGGAAAAGTACCTTCTGACATGTGCACCCAACAAAGACTCAATCATCATCTGCGCAGTCTGATCAGAGTCTTCATTGTCCACATGAAAACAACTTTGCATCCTTGGCTATCCTTGGCTATTCAAGATGCACCAAGTAAAACTCCTGATCAGACAGCGTGAATGCTCAGGCTTGTTTGAATCTTTGCTGTGTGCATATGTCCGAAGGTACGAAGACAATATTGCGCAAGTAGCTGAATACTTGAGCGAAGCACGATATCGAAGCAACATTGTTTCAACGTTGATTCAGGGTCCTGAATCAACGTTCAAACAACGTTGTTTCAACGTTGGGTACCTGCTAAACTGTAATTTTACATGTAAAAATATCTAAAAGATAAATCTAAAAGATAGCCTTGGGAAACAAAGAACATATTGCAGATAGAAAATTGAAGTCTCGGTTTTATTGAGAGCCGTGTTACATGGCATAATGCATTGTCTGGCATGGGCTTGGCTAAAGAAGTCATACCAAAATTTCAACCCCTTTCAAAGCATTTATGGAAAACCCCGAATAAAAATGCAAAGTATCAATTGTTACTACGCAAAAAAAAAAAACAAAAAAAAAAAAAAAAAAAAAAAAAAAAAAAAACGTGAAAATAAAAATTCATGTATATTTGGGTTTGAACATAATAACTAGGTTTAAGTTTACGGCAAACTTTGATAGATGCGCGATGTTAATCGTACAAAACTCTTTGAATAAGAATTTTGAGTCCTGGTGAGCTAATTCATACCTGCAAATTAGTAAGCTGTAACATCGAAAGAAAACACTTTTATTTACCGAGAAAGCAGATCTAGATGGCCTCTGTTGTGGGTACTCATTAGAACTGCCTTGCCGACACGCTTCTAATGAGTACCACAACATATGTTTTCATGGAGAAATGAGAACAAATATCCATACGTTTTAACTGAAAAAGTATCTTATCTAGAGCTATGGTAATAATAACTAACTGACAGTTTCTAATAAATGCTTATGGAAACCTGTTGACAATAGAAAATTAATCTTATATCCAGGCCTCCAGCGCCTGCAGCGCTTTGATTTACGAACAGCTGGCTCGACTGAAAAATTGTGACAGATTTTTATGATAGTCTTCTTTTCAAACCATGCTACGCTCAGCATGATGTTCATTTTTATATCAGCAATTTATGACGAGACATTTTATAAAAAATTCTAATGCTCAATCAGTAACATGAATCGAACCGGGGCACAACATTTCCTGAAGGTTAAATGTGCGGCCAGGAAACACTTAGTGATCAGACTGCGCATCTACACATTCTAAGCAAACCTTTTGCAGTCCTCTAAAGAAAGCTTGAATGGTTGCCTGCCCACAGAGCGGGAAACAATTACTCTGATGACCGAAACAACTACTTTGATAAGTGAAAAAATACACTGATGAGTGAAGCAATGACTCTGATGAGTGAAACAATTACTCCCATGAACGAAACAATTACTCTGATGAGTGATACAATTACTCTGATGAGAAAAGCAATTACTCTGATGTGCAAAGCAATTACTCTGATGAGCAAAGCAATGACTCTGGTAAGTGAAGCAATGACTTTGATAAGTGAAGGAATGGCTCTGATGAGTGAAGGAAATACTCTGATTAGTGAAACAATTACTCTGATGATGGGAGAAATTACCCCGATGAGCAAAGCCTGATGAATTATGTAAAGCGTGATGAGTGAAGCAATGACTCAGATGAGTATAGCAATGACTCTGAAGAGTGAAGTACTGGCTCTGATGAGCGACGCAATTAGCAATTACTCTGATGTGCAAAGCGATTACTCTAATGAGTGAAGCAAGTACTCTGATGAGTGAAGCAAGTACACTGATGAGTGAAGCAACTACTCTGATGAGTGAGACAATTACTATAATGAGTGGAGCAATTACTTAAATGAGTAAAACAATTACTCTAGCGAGTTACGCAATGCCTCTGATAAGTGAAGCAATGACTGACGAATTAAGCATTGGCTCTGATGAGTGAAGCAATGGCTCTGATGACTGAAGCAATGACTCTGATGACTATAGCAATAACTCTGATTGTGGACATGGGATCTCGAAGGAAATGCGGTGCCCGGCTCAGATAATGCAGTTACCAAGTTGCTTCATGTCTCACACACACACACACACACACACACACACACACACACACACACACACACACACACGCACGTACGCACGTACGCACACATATATATATGTATGTGTGCGTGCGTGCGTGCGTGCGTGTGTGTGTGTACGTGTGTGTACTAACTGCTCAGCCACAGTATGTAGTCCTTACCTATCGAATATGCGCAGACGGATTTAGGCGTTCAAATGCGGTTGAAATGGCTTATTGTGATATATATTTGCTGTTTAATTGTCAATGTTTCTAAACTGTTTTGTAACATTTGAAAGCAAGGGAGAAAATGTCAAAGCCTACTTTCTGGGAAAATAAGAAAAAAATATATATCCTCAGTCTGTCAAAAGTTAATGCATATGGCAAGAAAATGGACAATATGACATATGTGGACAGTAAAGGACCATTTGCGCATTCTGATCAGGATGTCCTCTGTTCGTCAATATATTCTGCAGTATTTGATTGTAACGTGCATATACTTACACAGGAAAGTCTTCGCCTTGTTGAAGAAAACCTAATCTAGGTCCCGTCACACTATTTTGTCATTTCACGTACCTAAGTGGACTTGGTAAACATGGTAGGTGTTCTGCCATTTTCTACAAATAGACAATATTTGTAACTTGCTTTTTCGCTTTCCTGGACATCAAGTTCCTTGTGAAAAGCGGTCTACTCGGTAAACAATTGCGCCCCGTAGGAACACATTAATTTCTTATGGAGTATATCCTTTTTACAAGGAAGGAAAACAATTTTGACCTTTGCCTCCCCTGAAAGTGTATACATTTTCCTTAAACGTACTAAAAAAGTTCATGAAGTGGACCACTCACAGATCGCCGTTTAAATCCGATAACAAAAGATAGAGCGAACAAACAGAAACATCGCAGCCAGGACACTAGCTAGGCGACGAGCTCCATCTTCCCCAAGTGAAGTGATCACAAAACTAGATAGGACAGAACAAACACTAGATCAAAGTACCAAACAGGATGAAACAATTTAACTCCACAGCTACAGGCCAAAACTTATACAAAGAATAAACACTATTTGCATTACCCAATTATTTCGGTGATCTGAAGGCAGAACACAAGAAAACCGCAAATAGTACCTCGATTGGCACTGTCACGTGATATGTCTAGAGTTATTCTTCCACTCTAAAATTAGACTGGAAAATGGTTTTTAGAAAGCTTATACCTGTATGTTATTATCTTTGATAACGGGTATTTTGCAATACGTCTTAAATATACCTGACATAATACGTAGGATCTATTTTCTTTCTACCTTGGGTTTTACCGTACAGGCTACTGATAAAATTTTGCTGGGTCATGGAAACATAAAAAAAACACTCCTTTTCTCATATGATTTCAAACGAACGTGTTTTGGCGGGTTTGAAGTCAAACTTGGGTATATAAAGCATGCAGATGAAGGTATTTTTGTTTTATTATGTTGAACAAAGTAAAGCGGACTCTGGATAACGGACAACATCAAATCATCGAATCAGGTAATTTTATATAATGTGAGATATATTGCATAGATGAGTTATATTGGACAATTAAGATGAGTTATGTTAAACTTAGATTATCTCGCTAGGGAAAAGAGAGCTAATCGTTGTGCCTTTCGTACGTTTGTTCGATTTCGCTTGTTTGGTTTTGTCTGTTTCCTCTACCTCTTGGTGTCTGGGAAGGGCTGCGGCTTGTGATTGCAGCACTCCCTGGACTTTTCTCTTACCTTTTTTGGATTGGAACATAACTGCAGTTTGGTCTAATGACAACCAAATTGAACAAAAATGTTCTCCGTTACAAAAAGATAGGTTACAAGAGAAATATTATGCAAACCAGGTTGTTATCCAGTTCTTGCTAATGATCTTGCTTCTCTTTTCATTGCATGACGGTAAGTCGAGCCTTAGACTGAATGACGTGGCTCCTTCAATCTGTTTCAGAACATTGACGCAAGACTATTGCTGTGCCCTCGGGTTCATCATGCATGTGTGTTCTTAAGAATTAATCACTTTATGCCCCCAACTTGGAAGAAGTTGGTGATGCAAATTGTTTTGCCTGTGTTCTTCTGTCTGCTCGTCCGTCCGTCCCTACGTCCGTTCATTATGTTTTTTTTCTGCATGTAATATCTTAGAAACTGTGCATGCTAGGATCTCAAAAATTTTTATATATATAGGTTCCCCATGGAAAAATAGCTGGGTAGTTTTTTTCTTGTCCGGCATGTTTGTTCTTTCAGAGTTAAATGCAATATAGTGATTTGGAATTATGTGTAGATTACCTGAGTAGATTTTGAGAGAATCCCGTAAAACAATTGACATATCTACGGCTCTTTGTACTTCTGGGCATTTTGACCTTGTCAGGAAGATATCTAATGAAGCATTAAAGCCTTGAAGTTGTAGACGCTGATTTAAAATGGTGTGAAGATTACCTGATTGGATTTTGAGTGGATTCCACGAAAATTGACGTAGCCTTTTGTAGTTCAGGCCATTGGTTTTACATTGTCAACAGGATATCTCAAAAAGTATTTAAGCTAAGTCTTTAAATTTTATATGCTGATTGGTAATGTTAATAGTACCTGATTATATTTAAAGGGAAGTCCGTGAAAAATTGACAGCGTTATGGCCTTTGTATTTGTTGGCATTTTGCCCTTGTCAGCAAGATATCTCAAAAAAGTATTTAAGCTAAAGTCTTTAAATATTATATGCTGATTGCGGATGGTAAGAAATTACCAGATTAGATTTTGAGGGAATTCCGTGGAAAATTGATATATATCGCACGTACAGAATTGATGCCTAAGAGTCCTGATGCCGCCCCCATGGACTTTGGTATATGAAGCATTCTGAAACGAAGGTACCAAAAACGCGAGCTTTATAGCATGATTGGCCTCAGAATGTTCTCAAGGATGAATGGAACAAGTTTGATCAAACGTGCATGAAGAAGACTCTAGAGGGTTGGCCCAGGAAATGCAGAATAATATATTATTGCCATGGATCACAAATTAAGCATCTACTGCGATGATATGCTTGTAATTACATTATAAACCAGCATTACAAAGTGTTTCATAATATGTTGAACACCTCTCGTACTTCTGTTTAGAATATTTCTGACTCAGTGTGTAGCTTTTGATGTCAGCTGAACCTTAGGTGCTATGCTACGAAAAGAAATTAACATAAGGATAAGGAGTTGGAATTTCATCACAATATGATAAGGTTGCTTAAGTAAGGGATGCTTGTCACACTTTTAGAGGCAAGCATATGATTTGGGGCATAGTGTTTTACATATCTTTTTTCTTGATTTAGGTTTTATGGCCCTCTAAAAACTATATGACTTACATCGAACCATTCGTTCGTCAAAGGTGGACAAAAATCGTAGAACACAAAGAAACACAACCTGATCACCAGTAAGCAGAACTTATCTTTCGCACATGTGACCCGTGCGAGTCTCGAACTCACAGCGGTGAGAGACATAATGATTAAGAGTACACTTTTAGCCACCAAGCCACAGAGAACCGCATATCATCCTATGAGCTTTAAAAACTGTAATTTGATTTGCTACAATATTGAACCAAAGCAGTGTTTGGAATATCAAAGTTGGGGGCAAAGTGTTTTATAAGTAGAATTTCTAATTAGAATATGTTTCTTTCGTTACAGATAACAGTAGTAACGGTCACCATAAAATAGTCTATAGGAACAATTTAATCAGATTTCCATGATGTTGTGGTTTGGAATATTTTTTGTACTCCTGCATATTGCCACAGGTATCAGTTTATATACTTTCCTTCCAGATAGTGTCAGCTCTTTTATATACTTGAAAACTGATACCAGTATTTTTGCACAAATTTCGAATTAATCTATTCTGAAATCAGGGATCATCACATAAATAACGCAAACAGCAGCCTCAATTTATGCGGGTTCGTTCAGCAGAGGAAACTCGGTACAGTTATGGTTTTGCCTTCGACGCCACTGGACTGATTATGCGACTGATTTTCATTTACCGTTATTATCATTAAATAGGTTATCAGGTTTATGGTGCTGTTTGCGGTGCTTCAATAATCACGCCGACCAGAATAGCGGTGCTAATGACAGACGAACAGACGAATGACAGACGAACAAGAGGTGCTAATTCTCCCGTCGATCAGTACTGCGGAACTGATATCCCCGGGGATCACTGCTGCGGTACTGATACTCTCGATGATCAGTACTGAGGTACTACTCCTCCCTCACGCTCTTACCTCTATCATTTTTTTTTCTTTTTAGAGTAGATCCCTTTGCAGAAGTGATTTATTGTGGAAAAAAAAAAAGACAAAAAAAAGACAAAAAAAAAAAAAAAAAAAAAAAAAAAAAAAAATATTGAAAATCTATCCAGTGTATCGAGTGTCTTTAAAAGTAATTACGGTATTTTCTACAGGAGCCAGCAAAGAGTTTATGATGTTTGTCGCCGACGGGAACCAGATTAATACTTTGAATTCTTCCGGGAAAGTGATACTATCTTCTCATTTCAATTCCACAGTCGGTAGTATTGCTGTTGACACTAATGGAACAGACGCACTAGGACACTTTCGTATTTTGTATTCTTTGTACGACAATGACAGCGTGATTTATAGTCAGGATGTAGAGAAATCAAAGGCCATACAACGTTTTATCGGTAAGGAAGTTCTCAGCTGCGTATGGATACTGTTAAACACTTATATTTGGCGGCCACTTTATTTTGGCGCTATTGACAATCTAGGCGAAAACTCCATCAATATTAAAATTTCAATAAATGTATGTAGTGTGGCATACGTCTGAAAGTATGACTACTAAAATTGAAATGCGCAAACAAATCCTTTCCGTCATACCGCAAACTTTTGATGCCGCAGATATTTGTAATTTCTAAAAAGGAATGACCCTTGAGAGCATTGAACACACAAAACTGAAAACAGCTGAAATACCGTTCTTTGGTCCAGAAAAGCTAGTTTCGACAATAAGGCTCCCATATACTTTTTTTTTTTAATTCAATAATTCAGCAATTTTTATTATCCCTGGATGATATGGGTAACGCGCCTTTGTTAAAAATGCGAGGGACTGTGTATTGCACCTGTTGACACAAGAGGTACACACTCTGATCACTTTTAATAAATACATTTTACATGAAGTTAGTACGACAGTCTATGGTCATTCATCAAAGAACATTTAAGTTGGACTTAGATACATACACTGTTTGATATCATCAAGTTTTACAAGCACTTGTTCCTGTTTAAGGTCTGATTTTATGATGTATAAAACTGGACGTTACATAACGCCCAAAGAAATTAACACCATCAAGTGTTTTGAATTGGTATCTTCGAGCACGCGACGTTGAGACAACGTCGTATCAACGTCGATGCAAAAACGTTGCATCCACGTTAATGCGCGACGTTGTATAAACGTCTTGTGCCCGCCAGGCTTAATAGCAATAACTGACAGGAAGCGGGATTATTTAGAAGTAGTACATTTCATAACAATTCAAACCAAGATGAAACGAAGCACATCTAAGTTTGTACGTTGTTATGTCCACGGCTGTATATGTTTCATATTATTTCATTCTATCACGTGTTACAAGTTATATTAAGGTGTGTGTTTTTGTTCAGCAACTCGTAAATGATTTCCTTTAGAATCAGTTTCCATTAATGTACGAAAAAAGTTATTTTTAACATCGGGATTGTTTCTGTAAATGAGAAAGTTAAAAAGAAATAGAAAGATGTACATGCCCATAATAAAAGATATTTAATTGTAGTCAGCAATATAACTAGTCAGAGGTAGATGTTTGCTATAAAAATGTGTGTAACTGAAGACATTAATATAACCGACGAAGCACAATGTTTGTTCACGCAGTTTATTCCTAGATTGTAGATTTGTCGATTAAACCAAAGTAAACAATTATTACCCTCTGGGCAAGCTCCGGTCTCCAGCAGTTAAATCAATGATATTTTTTTCAGAAAATAGGCTCTGACATTTCATGCAAACTGTCTTCTCATGAGATAATTTGTATGAAATGTCAAAGCCTATTTTCTATATAAAAAAAAAAAGGTTTCAAAATGTCGTGTGCTGCAGGTTTCACCATACAAACTTAACGTTGAAAACTCTCATTTACTCGCCTTTATATTTTAGGGTTTGCTGTTCACCAGCTTGCCAGAGACCCAGTCTCCGAAAATATATTTTACAGAGGATACAATCTAAGCACATACAATATGCATATTGGAGTTATCTTCCCTGATGGTAGCCATATTAAGATTATAACAGAGATGCGGTATTCATGTTGTTTCATACTTCACCCATGGAGAAGGTAATATAGTGTTTTCATGCGGTTACATACTTCACACATGTAGAAGGTAATAAGTCAAACTTCAATGGCTCGAACATCTTTGGGACCATGGAAATTTGTTCGAGACATGGGTAGTTCGAGCCACTGAGGGTTTATCATAACGCAAGGTAAGAAGGCAAGGTAAGAAGGCAAATGAGAATAATCTAGGAATGTCTTTTCCATCTTCTATAAAATAATGGTATGCTGAGTGTATTCATTAAAATCGCTCGATGAGGCGATTCTAATGAGTACACACACCATACATTTCATTTTCACGATAAAATAAGAAAATTTCCCTAAAAATCCCAATTTTTTTGTTTTCTGGAGCTATCGGAATAATTTCCTAGGGACTGAAAAACGAGTTCGAATCATCCAAGGTAAACGAGCCAACCATTTTTGAGCCATCAAGGTTATACTGTATAGTGTTTTAAATTCTGTTTCGTTCTTCACATATGGGGAAAGTAAGATAGTATTTCCATGCTGTTTTGTACTTCACGCATAGAGAAGGTAAAATAATGTTTAATGTTGTTTCATACTTCACACATGCAGAAGGTGCAGTACACATGGAGAAGGTAAGATCTTGTTTTCATGCTGTTTCATACTTCGCCAATATTGAAAGTAAATAGTATTATATGCTGTTCGTACTTCACCCGTGGAGAGGGTAAGCTATTGTTTCCATGCTGTTTCGTACTTCACCCATGAAGAAGATAAGATAGTGTTTTCATGCTGTTTCGAACTTCATCAGTAAAGAAAGTAAGATACCGTTTTCATGCTCTTTCGTACTTAACACATGGAGAAGGTAAGATATTGTTTTCATACTGTTTTGTACTTCACCCATGGAGAAGGTCAGAGTGTTTTTCTGCTGTTTCGTACTTCATCCAAGGAGAAGGTAAGATAGCGTTTCATGCTGTTTCGTTTTTCATGTGTCTTCGTACTTTAATGTGAAGTAGTTAGGACAGTTTCATGCTGTTTCATATTTCACCCATGGAGATTGTAAGATATTGTTTTCATGCTGTTTCGTATTTCACCCATAGAGATTGTAAGATATTGTTTTCATGCTGTTTCGTATTTCACCCATGGAGATTGTAAGATATTGTTTTCATGCTGTTTCGTATTTCACCCATGGAGATTGTAAGATATTGTTTTCATGCTGTTTCGTATTTCACCCATGGAGAATGTAAGATATTGTTTTCATGCTGTTTCGTATTTCACCCATGGAGATTGTAAGATATTGTTTTCATGCTGTTTCGTATTTCACCCATGGAGATTGTAAGATATTGTTTTCATGCTGTTTTGTATTTCACCCATGGCGAATGTAAGATATTGTTTTCATGCTGTTTCGTATTTCACCCATGGAGATTGTAAGATATTGTTTTCATGCTGTTTCGTATTTCACCCATGGAGAATGTAAGATATTGTTTTCATGCTGTTTCGTATTTCACCCATGGAGATTGTAAGATATTGTTTTCATGCTGTTTCGTATTTCACCCATGGAGATTGTAAGATATTGTTTTCATGCTGTTTCGTATTTCACCCATGGAGAATGTAAGATATTGTTTTCATGCTGTTTCGTATTTCACCCATGGAGATTGTAAGATATTGTTTTCATGCTGTTTCGTAATTCACCCATGGAGAATGTAAGATATTGTTTTCATGCTGTTTCGTATTTCACCTATGGAGACTGTAGGATATTGTTTTCATGCTGTTTCTTATTTCACCCATGGAGAATGTAAGCTATTGTTTTCATGCTGTTTCGTATTTCACCTATGGAGACTGTAAGATATTGTTTTCATGCTGTTTCGTTTTTCACCCATGGAGATTGTATTGTTTTCCAGCACATACATTTGTGCAAATATAGAATTGTTCCTATCTTGGTTGCCAGAGTAAATAACACGGTTACTATGGTTACCAAGTTGAAAATTATGGTAACCGCATATGCGAATAATTAAGGCTAAAATCAGACTGTCTGACTTCGCAATCCGATCAGGATATTCACTGTTCACCTGAATAAATCCTTGGAACTGTTCGTTTGTTCTTCTTCTTGCTGTTTTTGATAGGCTTGGGTCTGTGATTGTGGCTCATCCTGGACATACTCTATACAACATCACGAAAACACGCCTATATAATGTTTACCCCCCTTAAACCCGACTTTTATATAGTAAAACTGGAGTTTACAGGGGTATACATTATTTTTTTTTATTTCGACTCAAAAACATAGATTGTGGGTACTCGTTAGAACCGCCTTGCCAAGACGGTTCTACGGAGTACCCGTAATCTATGTTTTCAGCAGAAATATGAAAAATATCAGAAGTTTTATCTGAGAATTTTCATACTTTGGTGGTAAAATTTTCAGTATATTTGAATACGCGTGTTTTCATAATGATGTACAATCAAGTGGAGGAAATCAAAGACCAGGACTGTTCTACTCTAAAACCATAAAGTTATCTCTCCTGTCTTATTTACAATAAATGACATGAACAAATAGTCCAGACCAATATCAAACTGTTCCTATAAGAAACAGTTTGATCAGGGTCTAGGCTGTTAATCATGTCACAACAGTTTGACACATCACCAAGAAGCCAAATGGACCAGTTCAAAATTTATGCTAACGATGGTAGGGGGTTAAGGTGTCCGGACCTTTAGGGAGAATTAAGATAGCTTTGAATGTGTTTGATAAAGGCTACAAACAAACCACCAAACAACATGGATTCTGATACAAGTAAATGTAGCGTACGGCCTTATTAAGTTCTAGACTGTTTTCTCCTCCTGCTTTGTAGGGTTTTGTTTCTTACATTCTTTTTTTCCAGACAACTGTTTTGGACAGACGCTGGATTTAACAATTTTATTGGCACGATAGACATGGATAACGTCCGCCCAACGTCTGAACATCGAGGATCTGTCTGGTCGAGCTTGCAGCATCCATACGCCATTGCTATTGACTTCAACGGTAATTTTGTGGCATGTTTGAGTCTGTTTCTGTACCATTACCGTAAATACTCTAAGCAGGCCTCAGCTAATAGGGTACAACCAGATCATACGGCGCTGATCCTAGAAAACATATATACATATACTAATAATAAACTGGTTCACTGAACTCGTGATGGTCTCAGGTTTATCCTAGAAACAACGTATACATATACTAATAATAAACTGGTTCATTGAATTGGTGATGGTCTCAGGTTTATCCTAGAAATAATGTATACATATACTAACAATAAACTGGTTCATTGAACTGGTGATGGTCTCAGGTTTATCCTAGAAATAATGTATATATATACTAATAATAAACGGGTTAATTTAACTGGTGATGGCCTCAGGTCCATCCTAGAAACAATGTATTCATATACTAATAATAAACTGGTTCATTGAACTGGTGATGGTCTCAGGTTTATCCTAGAAATAATGTATACATATACTAATAATAAACTGGTTAATTGAACTCGTGATGGTCTCAGGTTTATCCTAGAAACAATGTATATATATATTAATAATAAACTGGTTCATTGAACTGGGGATGATCTCAGGTTTATCCTAGAAACAATGTATACATATATTAATAATAAACTGGTTCATTGAACTCGTGATGGTCTCAGGTTTAAGATGCTGCAGATTAAACAATGAACTGTTTAAAGGATCTAATGAAGTACTTTGTAACATGAAAACTTTTCTGTATTTCAAAAACAGTAACATGGTAACAGATGTTTAAATCTCTTCACATTTTCTGTAGATCTATTATAATCACACTTTTGTATAAAGCTTCATAAAATGTGAAGTTGTTGTAGCAAATAGAAAACATCTGTTGCTATGTTATTGTTTCAGAATACAGGTGAAGGAAAACACATCTAGGTTCTACGGAGTACCCACAATCTATGTTTTCAGCAGAAATATGAAAAATATCAGAAGTTTTATCTGAGAATTTTCATATTTTGGTGGTAAAATGTTCAGTATATTTGAGTAAGCGTGTTATCATAATGATGTACAATCAAGTTGAGGAAATCAAAGATCAGGACTGTTCGCATATAACATAACCAGTGGAGGAAATCAAAGACCAGGACTGTTCACATATAACATAACCAGTGGAGGAAATCAAAGACCGGGACTGTTCACATATAACATAACTTGTGGAGGAAATCAAAGACCAGGACTGTTCACATATAACATAACCAGTGGAGGAAATCAAAGACCAGGACTGTTCACATATAACATAAACAGTGGAGGAAATCAAAGACCAGGACTGTTCACATATAACATAACCAAGGAGGAAATCAAAGACCAGGACTGTTCACATATAACATAACCAGTGGAGGAAATCAAAGACCAGGACTGTTCACATATAACATAACCAAGGAGGAAATCAAAGACCAGGACTGTTCGCATATAACATAACCAGTGGAGGAAATCAAAGACCAGGACTGTTCTTATATAACATAACCAGTGGAGGAAATCAAAGATCAAGACGTTCGCATATAACATAACCAGTGGAGGAAATCAAAGACCAGGACTGTTCACATATAACATAACCAGTGGAGGAAATCAAAGACCAGGACTGTTCGCATATAACATAACCGGTGGAGGAAATCAAAGACCAGGACTGTTCACATATAACATAACCAGTGGAGGTAATCAAAGACCAGGACTGTTCGCATATAACATAACCAGTGGAGGAAATCAAAGACCAGGACTGTTCGCATATAACATAACCAGTGGAGGAAATCAAAGACCAGGACTGTTCACATATAACATAACCAGTGGAGGAAATCAAAGACCAGGACTGTTCACATATAACATAACCAGTGGAGGAAATCAAAGACCAGGACTGTTCGCATTTTAACATAAGAGCCCTTTTCTCATATTTGACATCGTATAAACTTAAGACTGGGCAAATTCGGCAGACGACAAACTTATATTTTTCGTTTTCTGAGAAAATAGCATTTGACATTTTGTGTAAATTCTCTCCTGAAGCATAAAATGTCAAAGCTTATAAAATAAGAAAACAAAAAACCAAACATATTTTAATTTTTTACCCGGCATGCTAGGCGATAAACATCGATATTTGTTTTAGGCGTCTTACGACCTGGACTACTAGACGAGTGGCAAATATTGTTGACCGTTATCAGATGCTGCGTTTTAATCTGGGTCTAAACTGTTTAAAAGGTTTCATGTTTTTTATAATACCGTATCTATTCAAAATATTTGGACAGATATGCCTAAACAAACAGTGTAGACCCAGTTCAAGCTGTGCAAAACAAGATATCACACTGTTTGCCACTCTTTCAACAGTTTTTGACACCAGGAAATGTTTCAAATTTTAGGACAAGTATAAAGATGACAAAACATCTAAAGTAATTTAAATTGGATGAATGCACTTGTTAGATTTTTGGTCATATCTGACAAGAAAGACAATTTTTGCGGGTTTCTGTTTGCTTTCCTGTACGCAAATCCCCTTCAGAAAAAGGGTACACGCTAAAAGGAAAGAATTTGCTCCCCGTGGTATAAATTATTTCCTTGTAGAGAAGAGTCCTTTTCAGAGCAACAAGTTCGAAAGAGTTGTATCCTTTGAAAGCGTAATCGTTTCCCTCACCTTCTGTTTCAGCTGACATGTTATACTGTGGAGACTCGTATGTTGGTAAGATTGTAAGAAGTAACATGACTGGAGGAGTTAGTGAAATATTCCTGGAGACAAGACATGTAGTGGATTACATCGTCATTGATGGAGACTTCCTTTACTATACATCCGTTCGGGATTTGTAAGTTTAGAAGTTAAGTTTTATTTCTGTCTTTTTTTTTTACGTTTCCTCTTTGTGCCATTGGCAGGCTATGTTTTGTGTTTGTGCCATTAGCAGGCTATGTTCTGTGTTTGTGCCATTGGCAGACTATGTTCTATGTTTGTGCCATTGGCAGGCTATGTTCTGTGTTTGTGCCATTTTTGTGTGTGCCATGGACAGGCTATGTTCTATGTTTGTGCCATTGGCGGGCTATGTTTTGGCTATGTTCTGTGTTTGTGCCATTGGCAGGCTATGTTTTATGTCTGTGCCATTGGCAGGCTATGTTCTGTGTTTAAGCCATTGGCAGGCTATGTTCTACGTTTGTGCCATTGGCAGGCTATGTTCTGTGTTTGTGCCATTGGCAGGCTATGTTCTGTGTTTGTGCCATTTGCAGGCTATGTTCTATGTTTGTGCCATTGACAGGCTATATTCTACGTTTGTGCCATTGGCAGACTATAATCTGTGTTTGTGCCATTGGCAGGCTATGTTCTGTGTTTGTGCCACTGGCAAGTTTTGTTCTGCGTTTGTGCCATTGGCAGGCTATGTTCTGTGTTTGTGCCATTGGCAGGCTATGTTCTGTGTTTGTGCCATTGGCAGGCTATGTTCTATGTTTGTGCCATTGGCGGGCTATGTTCTGTGTTTGTGCCATTGGCAGGCTATGTTTTGTGTTTGTGCCACTGGCAGGTTTTGTTCTGCGTTTGTGCCATTTGCAGGCTATGTTCTGTGTTTATGCCATTGGCAGGCTATGTTCTATGTTTGTGCCATTGGCGGGCTATGTTCTACGTTTGTGCCATTGGCAGGCTATGTTTTGTGTCTGTGCCATTGGCAGGCTATGTTCTGTGTTTAAGCCATTGGCAGGCTATGTTCTACGTTTGTGCCATTGGCAGGCTATGTTCTCTGTTTGTGCCATTGGCAGGCTATGTTCTATGTTTGTGCCATTTGCAGGCTATGTTCTGTGTTTGTGCCATTGGCAGGCTATATTCTACGTTTGTGCCATTGGCAGACTATGATCTGTGTTTGTGCCATTGGCAGGCTATGTTCTGTGTTTGTGCCATTGGCAGGCTATGTTCTGTGTTTGTGCCATTGGCAGGCTATGTTCTATGTTTGTGCCATTTGCAGGCTATGTTCTATGTTTGTGCCATTGACAGGCTATATTCTACTTTTTAAGCCATTGGCAGGCTATGTTCTGTGTTTGTGCCACTGGCAGGTTTTGTTCTGCGTTTGTGCCATTGGCAGGCTATGTTCTCTGTTTGTGCCATCGGCAGGCTATGTTCTGTGTTTGTGCCATTGGCGGGCTATGTTCTGTGTTTGTGCCATTGGCAGGCTATGTTTTGTGTCTGTGCCATTGGCAGGCTATGTTCTGTGTTTAAGCCATTGGCAGGCTATGTTCTACGTTTGTGCCATTGGCAGGCTATGTTCTCTGTTTGTGCCATTGGCAGGCTATGTTCTATGTTTGTGCCATTTGCAGGCTATGTTCTGTGTTTGTGCCATTGGCAGGCTATATTCTACGTTTGTGCAATTGGCAGACTATGATCTGTGTTTGTGCCATTGGCAGGCTATGTTCTGTGTTTGTGCCACTGGCAGGCTATGTTCTGCGTTTGTGCCATTGGCAGGCTATGTTCTATGTTTGTGCCATTGGCAGGCTTTGTTCTGTGTTTGTGCCATTGGCAGGCTATGTTCTATGTTTGTGCCATTGGCAGGCTATGTTCTATGTTTGTGCCATTGGCAGGCTATGTTCTGTTTTTGAACCATTGGCAGGTTATGTTTTATGTTTGTGCCATTGGCAGACTATGTTCTGTGTTTGTGCCATTGGCGGGCTATGGTCTGTGTTCGTGCCATTGGCAGGCTATGTTCTATGTTTGTGCCATTGGCAGGCTATGTTCTACGTTTGTGCCATTGGTAGGCTATTTTCTATGTTTGTGCCATTGGCAGGCTATTTTCTATGTTTGTGCCATTGGCAGGCTATGTTCTTTGTTTGTGACATTGGCAGGCTATGTTCTGTGTTTGTGCCATTGGCAGGCTATATTCTGTGTTTGTGCCAATGGCAGGCTATATTCTATGTTTGTGCCATTGGCAGGCTATGTTCTGTGTTTGTGCCATTGGCAGGCGTTGTTCTGTGTTTGTGCCATTGGCAGGCGTTGTTCTGTGTTTGTGCCATTGGCAGGCTATGTTCTGTGTTTGTGGCTCTTACATCACTGTTTTTTAAACCAAATTCATCTAGACAACCGCTATTTGTTTTGGTTTTGTTTGCTTTTTGCTTCTGTAACTTTGACTTACATTTTATTTCGTGACTCATTTTATGGTCTGTTTTATGACAGCATAGCTATCATAGCATCATGAGACTGAAGCCGGATCAAAGATTAGGGTAGCTTCGATAAGCTCAAAACAGTGTATCAGCGAATAATGTAAATTTAGCTTGGCTTTCTTATCTATGCAATCTAATCTAGATCTACGACGCTATGTGCTTAGAATCAGGCTTAGAGTATTTCACGCTTGATGTTAGAAACTGCTTTTTTTGACATCGCGCTGAGCGATGACGCAGATTAGACTGCACAGCCCTATCAGTATCTGTGGATAACCGATCAAATCCTTATACAGGCGGACTGAGAGGCTTTGGGAGACATAGTTGTCTGGATGTATATCTATGCAAATTGTGATCATTTATAATCCTGACAGTGTATACGTGAAAATGACAGAGGCTGATATGTGGCTGCTAAATTCACATAGTCGATAAAATACATATCTGGCTGATAGACAAGGGCATTATTTATGACAAATACATTTGTTTATCTTATATAGTATTACTGTTTATTTTAGGTTTATAAGAAAAGTGAGTTTAAGTCATCCGTCTGACAGATCTATATTTGGATCATTTAGTGAAAGTTCTGGTAGATCACTGGGGTATGAACCGATCAAGGGTTTACCGTTTGATTCTGTATCAGATGGAGGCTTGTTTACATCAATAGCCATTGGCTCAAAGGACACATGGAAACAATGTGAGTCGAAAAATTGCTATAGTTTTTAATTTGATTGTTGATGAATGGCTGAAATCTTGGGACAGACAGACCATACCTCAGCAAACAAAGTAGACCCAGATCAGAGTCTACAGTGTTTGCCACTTATTCAACAATTTTTAAACACGCCAGTCAATAGTGAAATTGATCGATTGGAATTTTAGGATAAGTATGGTAAGGTGTCCCAATATTTAGGATAAAAGCGGTAAGCGTACAAAATAGAAATGAAAGTACACAAAAAATCAGAAATCACAGAAAGCTTCGAAAAAGAATCTGTAGACGAAAACAATCCGTCTTTACACGGTTCTGTGTAAGACTGAGTAAATATAGCATCCGATTATTATCAACAATTTATTGAGCACTGATTCATGAAGTCAATAAATAGGTAATAGTAGATGGGGAGAATTTTGAAAATACGGAATGACTTCTTAAATCAATGCTACCACTTCTTTGCTGACTTTGTCTAATATTAAATTGGTTTTCGGGGTTATACAAAACTGCATGTAGAGAACCAGCCAACTAAGCCAGGTGCTTAAAGTCATCTTCAAGCATATTGAGCCACGCAGGTTCAAAAGCAATATCGGTATCGCTTCTGAATACCAGTTTTAGGATTAATAGGCAGAACTTCAAGCGTCTGTGGCCACATAATCTGATAAGAGCATGTTCTATACTACGATATATTCTGCACTATCCAATGATTCTGTTAGCGGCCAGTGAAGGCCCAGATCAGACTATGTGAATGCGCCAACTACTCCTTGTGACGTGACGCGGCTCAGTTGTATAGATAACTTTCTAAAACCTGTATTTAGAATACTTTCATATATTTATATGTACTTCAATACTTTTCTTCATAAATGTATAAACAGATTCACGGGGCTTCTCAGTTGTCTACAGTTGAGCATCACGCGCTGATTAACTCAGATAGAAATACCAAAATGTATTTTAATTGAAATTAATACCGCGCGGTTATATAAATTTGTTTAGCTAAGTTAACAGAGGAGATTCTTCATGTTTAGCAAACCGCAACTCTCATGTCTTCTGATAAAGAGTATACACTTTCAATTACATCATGAAAACAACTTTAAGGGACTGAAAACATATGGCAGGGGTTTTCGCTAAGTTAAGTAAGAGAGACAATTTTTGTAACCCTGTTTACTTTCCTGCGCACCTTACCCCTTTTCAATAGATATCTAGATAGCTAATTTGTCAGAGTTATCTCTCCTGAAAGTGTATCAGTTTACCTTTATTATTTAATAATTGAATTTCATGTAAGTGTGAACTGATAGTAATTCTGTCTAGTGATTACTTTCTGGTTTGTAGATACACACGATTTCACGCTGTTTGTCGCTGACAAAGACAAGAAGTGTATTTACAGAATGAATTCGTCGGCAGAAGTAACAGACACCTATAACTTTGATTCGAAAGTCGGCAGTCTAACTGTCGATGCTTATAGCTCAAAACCAGCTGACAGACCAAGTATCTTGTATGGCATTAACAGAAGAAATAACAGTGGACTAATGTATCGCCAGAATTTTGCTGGTTCCGCTCCAGAGCTCATTGCTAGTTTCCCTGGTAAGACGATGATGTTAGTCTATCTCCAGACTCATATCTTTCATATCGTTTTGTCTTTTCACGATGAACATGTATATTTTTTTAATCTTTCAATATTCTTATCAGTTATGTTCATTAGCTCATATGTACAACCTTGTGTATCTCGCAGAATTCCAATCGGTTATGTCACTTAGCTCATATGTACAATCTAGTGTATCTTGTAATATTCAAATCAGTTATGCCCCTTAGCTACATAAACAATCTAGAGTATCTTGCAATATACAAATCTGTTATTCGTCACTAATGTATTTTGCAATATTCGAATCAGTTATGCCCCTTAGCTCACATGTACAATCAAGTGTATCTTGCAATATCATTTATGCCCCTTAGCTCACATGTACACTCTAGTGTATATTACATTTTCCAAACAGTTAGGCTTCTTAGCTCACATCTACCATCTAGTGCAATATTCTTATCAGGTATGTCTCTAAGCTCGCATTTACAATCTTTTCTGTCTTGCAATATTCTAATCAGTTATGCTCCTTAGCTCACATGTAAAACCTAGTGTGTTTTACAATATTCCAATCAGTTATATCCCCCAGCCCACATGTACAATCTATTGTGTCTTGCAATATTCAAATCAGTAATGTGCCTTAGCTCACATCTACAATCTAGTGTATCTTGCAATATCCCAATCAGTTATGTCCTTTAACTCACATATACAATTATAATGTATCTTGCAATACTTCAATCAGTTATACCCCCAGCTCACACGTACAATCAAGTATATTTTTCAATATTCTAATCAGTAATATCCCTTAGCTCACATCTACAATTTAGTGTATCTTGCAATATTCCAATCAGTTATGTTTCTTAGCTCACATCTACACTCTAGTGTGTCTTGCAATATTCCAATCAGTCATGTCTCTTAGCTCACCTGTACAATATAGTTTATCTTGCAATATTCACATCAGTTATACCCCTTAGCTCACATGTACAATCTAGTATGTCTTGCAATATACCAATTAATTATGTCCCTTAGCTCACATGTACAATCTTTTTGTATCTTGCAATATTCTCATTATTTATATCCCCTTAGGTCACATCAACAATCTAGAGTACCTTGCAATATTCCAATCAGTATGTTCTTAGATCACATGTACAGTCTACTGTGTCTTGAAATATTCCCGTCAATTAGGTACCATAGCTGACATGTACAAATCTTTTCTATCTTGAAATATTTCAATCAGTTATGTCCCTTAGCTCAAAGAAAGACTAATGTTACTGCAGCAAAACAGTAAATTATGATTAAAGAAAATCTGAATGAAATGTCAACAGTGAATTATGATTTAAGAAAATTTGAATGTAATGTAAAGCCTTAATTTTCTGTGAAAACCCAAAGCTATAATTATTTGTAGAAAGAATGGCTCATGTATTAAAGGAATATATTGCAGAGATGAATAGAGCTAGTCTAACTATGACTCTAAGTGCATAGGTGCCATGCTAAGGCATATATTATTACTGTCTGTGCTTTCCGAATCGACGAAATAATTGTTTCAATTCAGTCAACATATTCAGAACAAGTTGTATCGAATGATCGTTCACATTTTATCCCCCTGCAAAAGGTGTTGGGGTTGAAACAGATTAAATAGTGATATAATAAGATATACCTTGTTACATATATAGGGACAACTCTTTGCCATACTTGTCCTAATGTTATGAACAATTTCATTTCATTACCTGCTGATGTAACTGAAAAAAGGCTTCTAGATGACTGACACCTGATGTAGACCCTGAGCAGCTCCGCTGTCTGCGGCGTCTGATCTAGGTCTACGTTGTTTGTTATAGTTGCATTATACACTTAAACTTATCAGTCACTATTCTCACGGGTTCTAGAAGAGTCTTCTTCACTAATGTTTTATTATAATATAAAGACACCTTAATTATATACTCAATCATTCTGAAGTTAACGATATCTTAATGGATCACCCCTAGCTGCCAGTCATATAACATGTTTCCCAAATATATTAGTTTTGTATGCAGTTTCTAAAATAAACAGGATATGTTCAACGGCAATAATAATAATATTACTTATAATAACTTACAGTTTTTGGAGTGGGGCTGGTTGGAAATTAAGTATAGATTTACGCTCATCCCCTTGTGAATGTCTGGTATCATATGTCAACAAATTAATTGCTCTTGTTAAGGTGTTGCTGTTGATGACATTGCTGTTGATCCTACTTCCGGGAATATCTATTACAGAGGATTTTTCAAAGATAATTATACAAGTTATGTTGGAATTATCTATCCTGATGGCCACCGTATTAAAATTATATCTGGACTGGAATCCGCATGTTGTTTGATACTTCATCCGCAGAAAGGGTAACAAATATTATTATTTATTTAGGGGACAGAATACACTTGTACATTTTCTACATTTTTCACAAGGGAGACAATACTTATGGCACCCCGTTTGCTTTCCTACATGCCTCCCCCCTTCTGAAACGGGGTCTACAATGAAAAAACAATGTCCTTAATTTGCTTCCAAAGAGGACAGAACAATTGAGAGTTGGAAAAACAATTCTGCTAAGTTCCCCTTAGTTTAATGTGTGTGAAGAAATAGTTTTAAAACGCTATATATGTTTGTTGTGAAAAAGAAAATTTCTAATCAGTATGAGTTCATTTCAGTTACCTGTAAATGAACACAGTCCTATTTGTGTTTCACCACATATTTTCTTACGGTATATTGGTCCAAATAGATTACAATTACATAAAAGAATATACCACTATGAAAGGGAGGTTACTTGTAAAGGAAAATATTTGATCGTTTTGGAAGAGTACTGTAATTGGATGGTTTAGTGTTATTACCTCGATTAAATTTTATTACACATTTTATTACAGCCTTATTTTTTGGACAGAAGATGAATACTTATCCAATAAGTATATCGGTGTTGCCAACATGGATGGTTCAAACGTTAAGCGTGTAATATCAGAAAATCTTCAACACCCATTAGCTATAGCCATAGATTACACTGGTATGTTTCAAAGTGTGTTCTAGTGACGCACAATATCGTGCGCACGGACCAGATTGAGTCTCTCCAAACCGAAACACCCTATGATATGTGCGACCAACGTATATTTCTATGGGTATCCCCACGGTCCGCAAGGGCTAAATTAGTCTGCAGTAAACTATCTATTAATGAACAGTGAAGACCCTGGTCAAATTGAGTGGTTAGTCTACGCTGGTAGCATATCATAAGGTCGGTCCTTTTTTTTTTTTTTTTTTTTTTTTGAACATTATATGTTACATATATGTAAGCCAAGCGGAGAGACTGGAAAGCTGCAAAACCATCACGCCCCACCAATGCTTGTTATGTTGGGATTGTATTGGAATGGGTTAAAGTTAAATAAAGGCAAATAATAACCCGAGATTAATTTCTCTTCTATATATGTGCATTGTTTTCCTGTCACATTAAGTATATTAGTAAATGCAGGAAAAATCAAAATGTTTAAAAGCCTGATAATGCATTATGTGACGTATATATAAGACATGTTGTAGTGTTAATCAGATATTTTGTAGGCTTTGCTTGCTTATACAGGCAGTGCCCCGTGTTAGAACGAAAAAACAAAATAGCACATCCCTGGTGAGATGGGGAGTTAATTTTGTTCAGCCTGAAGGGAAATTCATAAAAAGGTCTTGACTTACGAACGGAAGTTGTATCACAACTGCATAACTTAAATACATTTATAATCTTTAATGTCCTGTCTGTACGTCAAGCAGATGGTCCGTAAATATACATGTTTTAATATTTATCTTGTAACAAATCAGTTTTTACTGAGTTTGTTATAGTGCTCCTGATTTAAGTGTTTGATTATTATGTTATAAATCCGTTTTAACTGAGTTTGTTACTGTGTACATGACTTATTCATTTGCTTTACATGTACTAGATCCGTTTTGATTGAGTTTGTTATTGTACACCTGACTTATGTAATTATCATGTAATAAATCGGTTTTGATTGAGTTTGTTACCATGCGCTTGATTTATTTATTTGATTATCATGTTATAAATCAGTTTTGAGTTAGTTACTGTGTAACTGTGAGTTATTGATATTTTGTCTTATAATAAATCAATTTTAACTGATTTTGTTACTGCGTGCGTGAGTTACTGATTTGTTCATCTAGTAATAAATCAGGTTTGACTGAGTTTGATACAGTGCGCCTGAATTACTGATTTGTCTGTCTTGTAATAAATCAGATTTGACTGAATTTGTTACTATGCGCCTGATTTATTGATTTGTTTGTCTGGTAATAATTCAGTTGTGACTGCATTTGTCACTATGCGCCTGAGTTATTGGTTCGTTTGTCTGGTAATAATTCAGTTGTGACTGCGTTTGTTACTATGCGCGTGAGTTATTGATTTGTTTGTCTGGTAATAATTCAGTTTTGACTACGTTTGTTACTGTGCGCCTGAGTTATTGATTCGTTAGTGTTTGCTTCAGATGATTTACTATACTGGGCTGACTGGGTTTCTGGTAAAATTGAGAGGTGTGACTTGAGCGGAGGAGCCAGGGAGACCTTTCTTGAAACGGGGCATGAAATAGATTATATGGTCATTTACAGAGAGTTCCTCTATTACACTTCTGTGGGAGAATCGTAAGTATATATGAACTCATGTTGAACGCGATGTGACAGTGTATTCTCATATGGCATCGTAGACTGGGCTTACCATCTCCGGATTAATTGGTTCTTTGTTTTCAATACAGCTGAAATGGTATCAATGGTTCTAAAGACTAAAAAATATAATCTATAGCATGATATTAGCTTCAAAATTTTCTGAAACACTAGAGTCAGCAAAATAAATAAATAAATAAATAAATAAAATAAAATAAAATAAAGCTTCTGTAGGTCAGTTTATCACAGCAGATGGACTTAACAGAATTTCTGATAGGATTAAATAATTAAATATATTTCTGATTTAGTTTTTATACATTAAGAGAGACGATTATTAAATAAGCACAAAACACATTGATACACTTGGTAGTTATTCGGTGATTGAGGTATTTCCTGAGAATCTCCGTTTAAAAAAGATCACTTGATCACATGACAGGCGTGTCTGTGTCATAACAACACGTTAAATAAATTTGGAGATAAGCTGCAAGTCGGAGAACGTTGTTCTAGCCATTAGATTTAACGATACAGTAAAGAAATAACACACACACCCACCCCCCCCCCCCCCCCACACACACACACACAAAAATAACACACACAAAAAAAACAAAGAAAAAAAAAAAAAAAAAAAAAAAAAAAAAACATTTTTCACTCGCATTTAAGACGGTTCCTCAATCCAGAATGTGTTTACATTGTGTAACAAGTACTCTTTAACTGTTGCAGTGTAATACGCAGAGTGAGCATTAAAGACGTTTCTGACAACTCTACGTTTGGTGTATTGCCTACTGGTGGTTATTTTATATCGCTGGATATCTACTCTGTGGACAAAATGAACCAACCAAGTGAGTAACATTCAACTATTGAAGTACCAATACTAACCTACCAGTATCATGGAATATTTGAATCTTTAGATTGTGTCTGTTTGACTTTAATTTAATGGACCAACATTTAAGAATTCAGACTAATAGACTAAGCTGTCAGAGAGAGAGAGAGAGAGAGAGAGAGAGAGAGAGAGAGAGAGATAGAGAATTGATTTACGTGACATTTCATGTGGCTCTCCGAAACAAGATTAAACCGAATGAAATTTCATGGATCAATACAAACCTATAAACAATGTCTGATGTCAGCTATCCACTGTTTTAGAAAGCCAATCATTTATTGGGTATCTATCGGAATAGATAAGCTAATTTTTGAGTGGGCTTTTTTTTATTTAGGTTGTCTGTTCTTACGACATGAAAGTTGTAATAAAGGAATAAAGCATAGCTTTATTCCTTTGTTACAACTTTCATAGCTTTATTCCTTTGTTACAACTTTCATGTCGTAAGAACAGACAACCTAAATAAAAAAAAGCCCACTCAAAAATTAGCTTATCTATTCCGATAGATACCCAATAAATGATTGGCTTTCTAAAACAGTGGATAGTGAATAAAGGATCAATACAAACCTATAAACATTGTCTGATGTCAGCTATCCACTGTTTTAGAAAGCCAATCATTTATTGGGTATCTATCGGAATAGATAAGCTAATTTTTGAGTGGGTTTTTTTTTATTTAGGTTGTCTGTTCTTACGACATGAAAGTTGTAACAAAGGAATAAAGCATAGCTGAAAAAATCCCCGCCTATCGTGGGATTCGAACTCGGTCTACCCAGATATAAATCCACTGAACCAAAAGGGTCGACACACTAACGCAATTCTCAGAGATTAAATATAAATGTACAAGCTATGCGAAATCTGGAAAGGCAAATAATCGAAGGCAGGGGTGATAGGCCGTAACACTGTAATATATTAAATATTGATTAGCGGAAATTTTGCAATGTTTCAGAGAATTCTGACTGCAGTAATAGACAAGGCCATGGAGACTGTAACTACATCTGTCTACCTACAGCTAACGGACATGTGTGTAAATGTCCTGTGGGATTTCAACTTCATACAGATGGAAAAACCTGTAAAACTGGTATAAAATATATTCATTGACCCATCAACCCTACGTATAGCAAATGGCGAGTACATTGTCTCAAAAAAGATGTAAGATAAAAAAAAAAAAAAAAAAAACCTAAAAAAATGGAAAACAGTGTAACGATAAGGTTCTAAATTCGAAAGCACTTGTAAGAAATGAGTCGAGTTGAGATTTAAGATCCCAGTCAATAATATTTTAGTCATGTGAGACGCAGTGGTACATTACCAGACCTGGAATAAATGACAAAATTTCCTATCATAAATTACAAGCTGTTTTCTTGCCGTGGCACAGCCCATTCATCTCCGATCTCGATGTGTGGAGACGGGCCCAGGTAGGACATAATTGAACCTTTTAGCTACCATAATTGGACTGGATACACTTGGGATTTTCCGCCGTTTTACAGGGGAGATAACTTTTGTGACTTCATGTTTGCTTTTCTGCACCAATCTTCTCATTGAAAAGGGTTTAATCTAAATGGCAAAAGTTGCAAAGTTGAAAGCCTTATTTCAACCAGCTTATTATATATATAAAGAAAACAGAGAACATTTTAGAACATATTTTGCTTTAATTTTACAGAAAAGAAGGGTCAGAGGAAAAGTATAAGTGGAGATACCTAGGAAATGTCACAGTCTGGAAGCACAGCCGTCTCGAGACACCAAGAGGAGGAGAAATGAGTGACAAATAAGGACAAAACAAACGCCACGTATTAAACCACAGACGCACAAACAAGAAAGAAATGAACAGAGGAATCCAGGAAGTCACAAAAGCTATTTTCCTAAGTAAAAAATCACAAAATCTTTAACAAATGAATTAAAATGTGTTTGTATTTTCAATATTTCAGAAACCGGTCCATACCTCAACAACGGAGCTAATGGAGTGAGTTCCATGGAAAAACACTTTATTCATTTCACAGCTTCTATTCAGATCCTGATGCTGCTTTATAAAAATAATGTATTTTGAAAAATTGTAAATGTTAACAATAAAATAAAATAACATTGAACCAATCTTCTGGTTGCATGACTATAGGCTTGAACAGTTACGGTAGTGTTGTTCATTATTATTATGTCATCATTTAATGTCTACGATTTACTATGTCACCGAAGAAATGTAGAACTGAAACTAACTGGAAAAAGTGACATCATTGTCATACCTTTAAATCCATCGAAATACCGTATTTACCGTATTTATTCGGACGGGCGTACATAAGCAAATAGGTTAGAACCTGATCAGATTGCTTCTAATGAGTAGTTTGATCAGCATCTACGCTCTTTGTCATTCCGTCGTAACATTTTAGAGCATCACAAAATAGTCAAATAGATTTTACTACTGACCTTTCTAAGGCAGTTCTCTAGTGTTATTCGTTTTTGTTGCGCCTTGTAGTTGCTCGCTGTGGTGGTTTTTGTGTTATGTCCTTAATTCAAAGAGTTTCCCCCAGGCCCAACCAAACAAGAACTCCTCACCCTGTCCGGGCCCGGCCCCCTCAAGAACCACCATCAGGAATGCGATCCTTACCGCACGACGCCACGTGATTCGGACCGCCGATTAAGCAACAGCATAAACAAATGCCCGTAGACGCCGCCTATGCCACAAACCCTCCCCTGCCCCGGCCCTGGCTCCGGCTTCGTCCCCGGTCCTCGACGCGAGACCGACCAAACCTGACAGCCCCGACCCACCCGTCCACGACCATTCCCGCTGTAAACTTCCGCCCCCTCATCGACGAAATTTGCGTTGGGAAACAAAGATGTGGCAGGCGCAGGGTTCGGTGCGGGGCTTAGTACGCATTTGGGGAGACAGGAGCCGGGATGTGCCGCAGAAGTGCGCCCAATCGGGGCGGGGTCGTCTGGGGCGTGTTTCAACAGTTGCGTTGGCGGATCGTGTCGCGTGGGCTATTCATATACCAAGTATTGCCATTGTGTCATTTTTCTGCTGAAACTTTCTGCTCATTTTTCGCTGTGTTTTTTTTTATAGTGTCCTTGCCCGGTTAACTTCATCTTAACAGCCCTGTTAACAACATTTAGGTTTCATGGAGCAGTCTCATGGAGAGAGATAAAGGAAAATGTGGAATTTTGAATTTCTTCAAGTGAGGCAAGAATCTTCCTAATAAAAGCCAGTGATAACGGGGCAATTTGTTTCGAAAAATTATGCTATATATATATATATAAATATATATATATATATTATGCTATAAATATATATATTAATTGAGTCTTTAGCGAGGTAGGAGAGAATACTGGAAAATGCAGTTTTGTTAGTCTTACTCTTTGTTGCTTTGTGGTTTATTCTACGAGGCGATTTGTTTTATGTCTTTCCGTGTGTCATTTTGTTCTTGTGTTCTTCAGTCCTTTTAGTATTGTGATTACCTCGCTTGGTGAAGAGAGAGCTAATCTTAGTGCTTTTCGTACGTTTGTTTTGTTCGTGCTTGTTTAGATTTGTTGGTTTCCTCTTCCTCTTGGGACCTGGGAAGGGCTGCGGTTTGTGATTGTGGCACTCCCTGGACTTTTCTCTTACCTTTTTTGCATTATCACTGTTCTCCTAGTAGAGAGAGAAGATCAAATAATAAGGACACAGATCACACTGCGCCACCTTGCCAGGAGGATCCAGATCAAACTGCGGCCACCTCGCCTGGTATTTTGTATATGAAAAAAAGGTAAGAGAAAAGTGGGAATTTATTGTGCTCCCCTTGTTGCAGATTTGTTTCTTTTTATGTTATGAGAGACATTTCATGAAGTCTCTCTCACGTGAAAATAAGGCTGCCATTATTGAGGCTTTCAATTCAACTTTAAGATTGCACGACTGCGGTTCGGGCCTCAGATTCAATGACGGCCTCTTCGTAAAACTTAAACCAGTGGGTTAGGGCTTGACGATATGTCTTTGGCTTGGCCCGCCGTGGTTCAACTATTGCTTTTCATTTACTCTGGCATACAGTAGAATTAGCCATGAGTACTCGTCTTTGTTTATTATGGTGATTAATTGGATTTTTATGTTTTCGTTTTGATGCATGGACTGAGTTGTGAGCCTTTATGCAAACCGAATTTTTATGTATTTCTGTATTAAGAGTAGCATCGGGAGCCAGGGTGAAGTTGGCTAGCTGTAAAAGTGCTTTAATCCCCCGGTGGTTTACTCTACTGACCGTTCTAAGGCGGTGGTCCCGGTGTTAGTCTTACTCTTTGGTGTTTTGTGGTTTATTCTACGAGGCTAGTTGTTGTATGTCTTACCTTGTGCCATTTTCTTCTTATGTTTTTCAGTCCTTTTAGCATTGTGATTACCTTACTTGGGGAAGAGAGAGCTTATCTTAGTGCTTTTCGTACGTTTGATCGATTTGTGCTTGTTTGGATTTGTCGGTTTCCTCTTCCTCTTGATGTCTGGGAAGGGCTACGGTTTGTGATTGTGGCACTCCCTGGACTTTACTCCTACCTTTTTTGATGATTTATTAAATATTGACAATGTTTCTTTTGACCAAATGGTGGACAGCATTTACCGTACAGAACTCCAATTAAATAGAGCAAATTCTTCCGATACCGAGGCACCTTTTTTGGAATTGAATCTCTAATGGTACAGTTTCCACCAAAATTGATGATAAACGGGATGATTTTGAGTTCCTTTTTCTGGATGGCGATGTCCCCCATATGGGGTATATATATCTCAAATTATTATATTCGCCAGAGCTTCTTAAAACCTTAGTCACTTTAACTGCCGTTATCAAGCCCTAAATGTCAAACTTCTTCGTCAATTTCCCTTTTCTGGATGTCGATGTCCCCCGGCGTACTTCATATGGGGTATACATACCTCAAATTATTAGATCGCCAGAGCTTCTTAAAATCTTAATGACTTTAACTGCCGTAATAAAGCCCTTACTGTCAAACTTCTTAGGCAGGGCCATCGTTATTTTAAACTTCGTCAGGCGTTTTCGAATTTTTTATTGCAGACACAGTGCCTTGGTAGAAAAATATAGCGTCATACTGAAAACACTTCTGCAACAAGGTATATCGGAACCAGAATTTTACGGTGACTTAGCGTAAAGATATGAAAAAAATGTAGGTAAATCTAACTTTTCGGAGCAATTCAGAAAACTCTTAACTCTTATAAAAGAATTGGCTGTAGTTTGGATATTATGCGGCAGACTGCATGCCTAGTTGTCAACCCAATCATTGTTGATGGCTATGCTTCACTCTTTAATTGCACGACTGTGGTTCGGGCCTCAGACTTAATGACGGCCTCTTCGTAAAACTTTAACCAGTGGGTTGGGGCTTGACGGTGTGTCTTTGGCTAGGCCCGCCGTGGTTCAACTATTGCTTTTCATTTACTCTGGCATACAGTAGAATTAGCCATGAGTACTCGTCTTTGTTTATTACAGTGATTAATTGGATTTTTATGTTTTCGCTTTGATGCAGTGACTGAGTTGTGAGCCTTTATGCGAACCGAATGTTTATGTATTTCTGTATTAAGAGTAGCATCGGGAGCCAGGGTGAAGTTGGCTAGCTGTAAAAGTGTTTTAAACCCTAAAAGCACTAAGATTAGCTCTCTCTTCCCCAAGCGAGGTAATCGCAATACTAAAAGGACTGAAAAACACAAGAACAAAATGAAACACGGAAAGACATACAACAAATCGCCTCGTAGAATAAACCACAAAGCAACAAGGAGTAAGACTAACACCGGGACCACCGCCTTAGAACGGTCAGTACAGCAAACCACCGGGGGGTTTAAAGCACTTTTACATAATATTAATAAAACTTTTGTGTGAAAGTGCAAAAATAAAACTTAAAATACATTCAAATTTCACCGAGGACCTTTGCAAAAATCAGAGTATTCCAATTAGAAACATCTAGTTAGTACTTGCCACATACTGCTGATCTACAAATTGACCACAGTGCATCATAGAGCTTATGCTTGTTGTCAAGTAGTAAAACACAGGACTAGATATTGCAATGAATAGAATAGGTTTTCTCCACTCGCATGCACTTTTTCGGAACACTGAACATTATGTAGATATTCCCAAAAGTTACCATTGCATGATTTTTAGATGGATGATTTGTGTTTTTCGTTGACTTTTTTTTTTCTCCAATTCTAATTTCTGTCTTTTTCTCTTTCTCCGAGAGATGGCTCCATAATACTAAAATATTGTTAACAGAGCCGTTAAAATAGAGGTCACCAGGCAAGGCAACACTCACGAAACTCAGTGAAAGAATATAAGGGAAACAACTCAACCGGGGGTGAAGCGTCTGTACGTTAAAGCTCTTTACATTGGCACTATCTCAATCATGTCCTGCTGGCGCATGACTGTACGGTACTTCATTATGCAGAACTTCTTATCAGGGCCTTCAATATCTGCCTACATAATTCTAGGGTGATGTAAAATATAAGATACAGCAAAATACCTGGCCACACTGTATGGCTTCTCTGGCTGATAAAGATTTTTACTGTCAGATATTCTCCGAGGGTATTTCCTCTCATGCTGCGGCTCATTTTTATTCTACTTTATCTATCTATTACTTATTTATTTTATTGATTCCTTCTGGTTGTTAACATTCCAAAACGTTTGTGTTTCTTTCTATAAACAAGCATGAGCTTGGGAATACCTTTAAATGACCCTAAATTATATTCCATGAAGTGTGACAGCATATCAGGTACCGAAAACAAAGAAAAAGAAGAAGAGACAGACAGACGGACAGACAGACGGACTGACATACACAAATATGGAGCGAGTAACAGACGGACAGACAAATCAACTGTGCAGACAGGAAGAAATGAGTTATGTGCATAAGTCAATATGCAACAAGATATATGTATGGGAACCGTTAAATCATATGCGAACAGATATCAGCCTGATGAACCGCACATTCTGATCATATCTGAGTACAATGTGAGCGAGCCGTAAACCTTCTGATCTGGTTTACTTTTAGAGCTTGATCTGGCCTTCACTGGGCATACACCGAAGATCCTTTTTCATATTGTACTACACGTATAAAAGTTTGCCCAGCTCACTATGATTTATACAGAACAGAACAACTCTTTATTTTCTCTCAGATTATACGTATGTCTCGTCATGGGAAACGGTGTTCTATCAGGGCCTTCGCTGTCCGCTTACAGAATTATTTGCTACTGTAAAATATAACTTCTTAGATATTAAAATACGTAATAAACAATCCCATGGTAAGCGCAAAAATGGCAATTTTAAACAAAAACATAAAACTGTTTTATCTCTTTTTGATTTAAATAAATTCTGGACGTCATCAAATGCTTTCTAAACTAGCTTCACTGTCTGTTTCTTCATTACGTAAGTTAGATGATGAAGCGAATAAATTTTATGATAGAAAACATAATTTGTATGAAGCAGCTCTCCTTACTAGATGTTATACTCAACATGCTCTTCGTCCTTACATTGATTCTGAAATTAACCACATTAGACACTTCATCAAAATTCCATTCATTAATAAAGGTATTGAATTCATAAATTTACCTAGCATATTTCGAGATAATAATGTTATATCAGCTATACCTTCATATTTCGAAAACACGGAATCTCCTATTATTTGTTATAAATATAACAAACCTATCCGTAATACTATACTTAATTTCAATAAATTAGTTTCTGATCTTGATCTTGAAACTAGTTCCCCTGATTCTCGAGATTGTAAAGATCCTAAATTTTGTTATCAACCAGCGGGTCATATTGTCACTGGTAACTTGAAGATTATAACTAATTCACGAATCCGTTCAGTTATTTCAAAAGGACCTAAATATAGATTCCCAGCCCACATTGATTTCAATAAATGTCGGGAAACAATTGCCAGTGCTTTAAATGATTATTGTACGCGTTGGTGTAAACGAGAGCATGTTGAGTCTAATGTTTGAAATAATTGGAAATTAAAGATTTTTAAGATCATTGATGAACGTTTGTTATTTTACTCTTAGACTTATAACCTTGATCTTCTCCCTCCTAAGCCTAAATTATCTTTTCGATATTTGAAAAGGTATCCAAGAATTTCATAGGAAGTATGTTTTGGCTCCAGCTGATAAAGCTGCTAATAATGTTGTTGTTGTGTGACGACTTTATTATATTAATACTCTAAAACAAGAATTTGGTAGTACCAAAACATATGAACGGATTTCTACTGACGAGAGACCTATTGTCAATACCCATTCTATCGATATTACTGCTAAGTTTGCAGTGAGTATTAAAGAAAAGCAAGACGGACTTCCTACGTTATATTGGTTACCGAAACTTCATAAACGACCTTATAAAGCACGTTTCATTGCTAATTCTAGTTCTTGTCCGATTACTGTTTTGTCCAAACTGCTAACTTCATGCCTTGCTGCTGTTAAAAAACATTGGATTAGATACTATGATACTGTTTACGAAAGGGACGGAATTAACTATTTTTGGTCAATTAAAAATTCTAATGATGTTCTCAATAAATTTAAATCTAAAAACTTTCAGGCTTCTTAATTGTCTACACATGATTTTTCAACACTGTATACTACGTTACCTCATCATCTTATAAAAGATAAACTTATTGATTTAATTAACCGAACGTTTATTCAGGAGAATACCCAATATTTGGCTTGCAACGAAGAATGTGCTTTTTTTTACTTCTGATATGTATAATAATCACAATTTATGGTCGTGTCAAAAAGTCTGTGATGCCCTTGTTTATCTTTTGGATAACATTTTTATTAGATTTGGAACTAAACTTTATAGACAAACTATTGGTATCTCGATGGGAACTAATTGTGCTCCTCTTGTTGCAGATTTGTTTCTTTTTTGTTATGAGAGAGATTTCATGAAGTCTCTCTCACGTGAAAATCAGGCTGACATTATTGAGGCTTTCAATTCAACTTCAAGATACCTTGACAATTAATTAAATATTAACAATATTTACTTTGACCAAATGGTGGACCGGATATTACCTTCAGAACTCCAATTAAATAGAGCAAGTTCTTCCGATACCGAGGCACCTTTTTTTTTGATTTAAATCTATGTATATCTAATGGTACAGTTTCCACCAAAATTTATGATAAACGGGACGATTTTGATTTTGATATAGTCAATTTCCCTTTTCTGGATGGCGATGTCCCCCGGCGTACCTCATATGGGGTATACATATCTCAACTTATAAGATTCGCAAGCGCTTCTTCAAATCTTATATTTCGTTGCAAGCCAAATGTTGGGTATTCTCCCGAATAAACGTTCGGTTAATTGAATTAATAAGTTTATCTTTCATAAGATGATGCGGTAACGTAGTATACAGAAAGGCTCCCAACTCGGTCCATGCATCAAATCGAAAACATAAAAATCCAATTAATCACTATAATAAACAAAGACAAGTACTCATGGCTAATTCTACTGTATGCCAGAGTAAATGAAAACCAATAGTTGAACCACGGCGAGCCAAGACAAAGACATATCGTCAAGCCCCAACCCACTGGTTAAAGTTTTACGAAGAGGCCGTCATTGAGTCTGAGGCCCGAACCGCCGTCATGCAATTAAAGAGTGAAGCATAGCCATCAACAATGATTGGGTTGACAACTAGGCATGCAGTCTTCCGCATAATATCCAGGCTATAGCCATTTTTTTTATAACGGTGAATAAGTTTTTCTGAATTGCTCCGAAAAGTTAGATTTACCTACATTTTTTTTTAAATCTGTACACTAAGTCACCGTAAAATTCTGGTTCCGATATACCTTGCTGCAGAAGTGTTTTCAGACTGATGAACCCAGGGTGAGATTAGTTGGCTGTAAAAGTGCTTTAAACCCCACGGTTGTTTATTCTACTGACTGTTCTACGGCGGTGGTCGCGGTGTTAGTCTTACTCGTTGTTGCTTTGTGGTTTATTCTACGAGGCGATTTGTTTTAAGTCTTGACTTTTGTTGTTTTGTTCCTGTGTTTTTCAGTCCTTTGAGCATTGTGATTTCCTCGACTGGGGAGGAGAGAGCTTATATTAATGCTTTTCGAACATTTGTTTGATTTTCGCTTGTTTGGTTTTGTTCGTTTCCTCTTCCTCTTGGTGTCTGGCAAGGGCTGTGACTTGTGATTGTGGCACTACTTGGACCTTTCTCTTACTTCTTTTTTTTCAAAAAAAAAAAAAAAAAAATAAACAAAAAAAAAACAAAAAAAAAACCTTTTTTCTCAAAAAAAAAAAAAAAAAAAAAAAATCACGAAAACACGCCTTTATACTTTTTACCCCTTAAACCCCAATTTTATATAGTAAAACTGGGGTTAACAGGAGCATACATTATTTTTCGTATTTTTGCTCAAAACCATAGATTGTGAGTACTCGTTAGAACTCGTGAGGCGGTTCTGACGGGTACCGACAATCTATGTTTTGAGCAGAAATATGAAAAATATCAGATTTTTTTATCTGAAAATTTTCATTTCTTTGGTGGTAAAATTTCAGTATATTTGAATAGGCGTGTTTTTGTAATGACTTGCCCATTCCCAACCCTCATGTGGTTCCAGAAGCAGAGGAGCAATTCATGCAAATATGAGTGAGATCTAATTTTTTAAAGATAGAATTACGATAGAATTTCTATTAGCCACTTGGAAATTATCATTTTGAAATATCAATAGTCACATTCTTTGATATGTTTTGAAATCAGTGTCCCTGAAATTGTCATGGATCCAACAGCTGGCAACATATATTACTGGGAATACAATCAACGTACACACTTTACTACTTCCACTGTAGTTCTTTTACCAGCTGCCGGCCACATTGCAATGGCTTGAGGTCTTCCTGTTTTCTTGTTCTGTATCACCAGAATGGGTAATTTGTTTTTGATTTAGTTTATAAATAGATTGTTCGTGGTTTGCATTTGAAGTACAGTCTGATTGCCGTTTTAGCTGAATTCATCCTTGTCATATCTCAATGTCCTGTCTGATTGCCGTTGTAATTGCATTCATTACTCATTATTTCTCAAATATCTCTACAGGACTCTTCATTCTTATACATGCAACTGATATTTAAGAGTGGTAGCATTCCCGTTATTTCTGTACAAGGACGCAACTTCTGTACTCTCTTACAAGCTTAGTCCCTTCTCAAAAGTTGTCTACTCTAAAACGTAGAGTAGAACATTTTTTTTCAGAAGGGAGGTAAAACATTTGTAAAAGAGTTGCCTCCAATAAAAATATATAGGTTCCCAGTTAAAGAGTCATAAACTCATTTAATCGTGTCCATTATTTCTGTTGTTGTGTTGTGATTAAGCCATGACAAGTACTTCTGCGACCTCTGAACCTGTTCTTCACTGTTCAATATATGTTTAGTGCTGTCTTCCTAAATGAAGCATTCAATTCTGTTCATTTCTCGGTGAAAATAAATGTCAGGCGTTCTAGTCAAGAAGGACATAAAGCGGAGACTTCAGTCAATAGCGTTCTTTGTTTACTGAAGTTATATAGATGTCGCAGGCATATGCCTTGACGTAGCATGCAAGTTCCGCCTTCTGGCTGTTCCAGGTGTCACACGGTAAAGGTGTCACGGTAAGCAAACTGTAACCCTGCTCACCCCCTCCCCCAACCCAAGTTTTAAGACAAAATATATCTTGTTGGGTAGAATACTACCTAATTTTGTATGGTTATAAAAGTATGTAAATATGACAAATGAAATTCGAACTTTCGTTTGCACTGCATGATGAAAAACATTTGATTATTTCAAAGTAAAATAACCTAATGTTTTCCCCATCCAGTGCAAGCTACAAATCGCATTTATATAATTTTTTGAAATATCCTGACAAAAGATCTCCAGGATTTGGCACAACCATGGAACAAAGTAAATAAATGAACTCAGGAACTGATACAATCAGATCCCCAATCAAGCCCCATACACCAAAGGGAAAGATGGACAAATCCAATTTAGCAGCCACAAAATGAATAGATGGCATAGCCTATCAATGACACTAAGAGGAAAAGTAAATAAATGACACACAACACACAAGCAAGAAAAACACGAAAAGAAAAGCACCAGCTCTCTCTTCCCGAATATAGAGATCACAACACCAGATATTAACCGCCAAATACAACAATAAGACATTAAAACGTGAAAACACGAAAACTAAAACCCCGCATCGATCATAGTCTTCTTTGTCCACATAAATAAACTTTGCATCTTTCTCTATCCAAACTGTGTTCAGTGAAGATACGATCAGATTGCGCGAATGCTAGGTGGGGCACGCAAGTAAGAAGGTACTGTTTTTGACCTATCTGTTCGTATTATGCTGTTTTATGTTTATCCTCAACTTTATGATAGCAAAACATTGTCAGTTGAGACGAATGTATTAGTACTATTTCATGAAAATCCAGTGAAGAGGGTTTAGTGCTCCGTAAACCAGGTTTAAGCATCCCCTCATCTCCACACCGCACTTGTATAATACTTTTTACGGTTGTATTTCTGTACCATTTACTCTTCAATTTGTTCATTCTGGTTTCGTTTAGTAGATTTGGACTTAATGTATAAGTTTAAAAAAGTTGTAGGAAAACCTAAATTTTCTGATCATTTTAGTAAAATTGTTATATGTTATAATCGAAAGGGCTATAACATTGATGTCATAAAACAGTCTGCCTGCTTGGCGGTTAATCCAATCCCGGTTGGCAACTGTGCTTACCTCTTTATTGCACGCTGGTGAGTCAGGGTTCAGACTCTATGATTACTCCGACTAAAAATTATTCATTAGATAGTCTGGGCCGGGACATTTTATGGTTTTTCTTTTGTTCCAGTATCCCACTGGTGTTGTTTGACAACCGAGGACTCTCTAAACGTCTCAACACGTTGTTTCTGTTGAATTCTCATCTTTGCTCTATTGCTGTGATAAATTTGTTTCTTGTATTGATTCAGCACGGACCAACAAATATATGTTTTACCACTATGGAAGCTGAGGGCGAGGATTGGATCCAGTAAAGCTAGCTTAAGGCCCCAGTAATTCATTACTGACCATTCAAAGGCGGTATTTTCGTTGTGGTACTTTACTTTTTTTTAACTTATTAATTAAAATGTGTTTCTTTTTAAAATAATGTAAGTTTAAGATATATTCAGTAAAGTTTGGGTAACAGAGTTGTCACCTTTTTAGGTAAGAGTTACCAACTCTGTTTTCCATTTTTCATTTTATGACTGCTTAATAGGTCTTGTCTGTCTTATCCTTTGGTGTTGGAGGCGGTGGAGGTTGGGGGTTGGGGGTGGGTAGGGATGGGTAGGGGTGCGGGCTTGATGCGGATCTGAATGTATCATTCCCCCAGTAATTTATTGCTGACTGTTCCAAGGCGGTGCTTTCATTGTGGTACGTTTCGTAAATGTTTAGTAGTGTTTAGTTTACAATAGTTTTCTGCAAATAATTCTGTACGTTAAATATATATACAATTACGTTTTGTAACATTGTTGCCACCTTTTCTAGAAAGGGCTGCCAACACTGCTATGTTCTTTTTGAGGCTATTTAGTTGTATTTGTCTGTCTTTCCCTTCGATGTTGAGAACTTGATGTGGATCTCATTGTATCAGTTTCTGCATTCACTTATTTTCTTTAAACAAGAGGCCCATGGGTCACGACGCTCGCCTGAGTGAGACAGCCATTACATATCTGCAGACGCCATGCAACATTGTTCCAATATTGCAGTAGCAACTAATCAGAATAGTGACTGTTCTTGAAACAAAATTTGCATCCAACAGGTTTCGATACACATATATAGTGAATCTAATTTAACCAAGCCTTGAAAAAGGCAAAAGTCGATCTAGGATTACCTTTAGAACAAAGCTGGTAGATTTTCCATCCACAATGCTCTATAGCAAGAATCAGCTTCGAAGATTTCTTGGTTCTGAAAAGGTAGATTTTAAAATTACTTTCAATATCTATGGATATGTCGGCCATTTTGGTCATTGAAGCATGACTCCAGGTGTAATATGATGAAAATTGACTAAGCAAATTCATAGGAGAGTACATTTAAAATTTTGTCGATTTTACACATGTATAGAGTCTGGGAACAAGGGTAGATAACCCAAAGGGTATTCTCATTTTAAACTGAAAGATGTTGTACTTTGATCATATATTGTAAGGTTAAGCCATACTATTAGTCTATAATAAATATTGTGAGCTTTTCAATAGTTTCCAATACAAATGTTGCTTAAATCAATGATGCATTTTCGTCTAAATAGCATTGTATTGTATAAGATTTCTTTTCAGTTAAAATCTGTTCAAATTTTACCACAATATGCAAGCTGCAATAACACTGTAAGAGAATAATGAAATAAAATCTGCATATTGTGTATAAATCGAATAAGGAAGATAGGTTCTGACGTGCAGTAGCAACAGTTATAAGTGATATGTCTCCTACTATACAGTATATATGCAATGTCCAACCATCACCCGTAATCCTCATGTAAATCCCGCTACAAATAATTCTTCGAATCCCGTTGGGGTGTTCTACTTCGCACCTGGACAAACTCAGAAAACAAATGAGTAGCAACGTGAGAAAACGTGCCTTCGGACATGTGCGTCCAGCGAAGATTCAGATGAGCATATGTATTCGCGCAGTCCGATCAGAATCTTCCATTTGCGAATCAAGGATGCAAAGTTTCTTCAAAAGAGCAATAGTCTTATCAGACCGCGTGGATACGCAGTCTGGTTTAAGTTTTCGTTTGCCAGATATCTCAGAAGGTATGTTTTCTCACGTTTCGGCTAAAATATACATAAAATCTAAAATGTGGCCTTTGGAAACAAAGAACATGGAAGAGAACGAACATCGGAGACTCGGCTTTAATAAGTCTCTTTACGGATATGTAACTTGCGAGGCTGCACACGCCCCTCCACGGAGTGAATTGATCGCATTAAGGTTGGTAGAACAAAGCCTCTTAGTGAAAATATCACATCAAGGGAGATAGAATAGTGAATTGATCACATTAAAGCTGGTAGAACGGTGCCTGTGAGTGAAAAGATAACATCAAGGCTGATAGAACGGTGCGGTGCCTATTAGTTAATAGATCACATCAAGAGCTGGTAGAACGGTGCCTCTAGTAAATAGATTACATCAATTCAGGTCACATCAAGAGCTGGTAGAATGGTGCCTATAGTCAATAGATTACATCAATTCAGGTCTCTACGGCGGTGGTCCTGGTGTTAGTCACTCTTTGTTGCTTTGTGGATTATTCTACGAGACTATTTGTTTTATGTCTTACCTTGTGTTATTTTGTTCTTGTGTTTTTCAGTATTTTAAGCATTGCGATTACCTCGCTTGGGGAAGAGAGAGCTAATCTTAATGCGTTTCGTACGTCTGTTCGAATTGCGCTTATTTGGTTTTGTCTGTTTCCTCTTCCTCTTGGTGTCTGAGAAGGGTTGCGATTTGTGATTGTGTCACTCCCTGGACATTTTTCTTACCTTTTATTTGCTATGTCGCAAGGCTTTTTTCGAATCCCATTTCTATATTGATGTTTATTATTATATGTAACTATTTATGATGTAAATGAAAGCATACAAATAAAATATGTTTAAACTAAGACTTGTGGAACGGGGTAACTATATATGTATGTAAATGATAACATACAAATAAATAAGGCTAGTAGAGCGGGGTCTTTTATTGAATAGATCACATCAAGGCTGGTAGAAGGGTGTTCTTTTGTTAGCCAATGGTCCGAGGCGTCAGCAGTCGGACAGCCGAATCTGATCAGATGCGCAGACTGGTCTGAGTCTTCACTTGATACACATGCAACCCTGTAGCACAGTATGTACTAGGCTCAATTAAATTATGATAACTTTCATTCATTGATAAATCTATGTTATGAATACCCCATGTTTGCTTTTTGTATATAATAAAACCGGTGTTCCTCAATAGTAGATACTAAAAACCGATGTTCCCCAATAATACATACTTAACACCGGTGTTCCAAAAGAATATATAATTAATATCGGTGTTACCAAATAATATATAATAAAAACCGATGATCCCCAAGTCTATATGACAAACACAGAGTCCCCTTTCCCTCCCCCTCCCCCGAAAAAATAATGAAAACTGATGTTCCCCAATTATATATGATAAACAACGATTTTTATATCTAATATATAATAAAATTTGTTATTCGCCAAATAATTTATCATAAATACAGACGTTCTCAATAAATAACAAAAACCGGATTTTGTGCTGTCTACAGTATAAGGCAAATTCCGCGGGTTGGGCTTTATTTAGTCCATTATTTTAACACTGCTCACGGCTCCTTTCCCAAGACAGGGAGAATATTTTGTTTCAAATGTATAAACTGGGCTCTTAATAAACCCAAAGGATCAGAAAATATTGACGGCACTAGAGTAAGTACGGGTAGATTACAATGGCAACAACAGAATACTTACTACCATCTGTAGTGATGATAATGAATTCTGAGAAGAGGAATCCTTTGGAAAATATATGAAAATTATTTATTTGAACATCTCTTTTATCTAGAGCTGTGTCAGATGTAAGCATTGACATTTCTATTACATAATATGGAGAAAAGGAGGAATATTTTGTTCTTAAGTGTAGTAACCCTTTCACCCCTGAGTTTCTGATAGACTCTTCTATCTTAGCATTTTGACACACAACTTGTTGCAAATAGGGATACAGTCAGAAATCAAGAATAGATTGACAAACAGTGTAGATCCTGATCAGACGGCTGGTCTCATCAGGATCTACACTGCTTGAAAATATAAGTGTTTGGGTCAACAGAGCTGACTAGGTTATGTGTTTATGCAGTAAAAATATATCTGCTAAAAAATAACAGAACGAACTGAAATCAGACTTAAACATTGTAAAAACAGAAAAATTACTTAACAAGATAAATGCATAATGGCTTTATGGACGGGATTTTCCACTGAAGAATAAAGGAAATATATCACTTTGAAAAACGGCTAATCAAAAGGTAAACCTCGGACGACGCCCGACTGCCTGGACGTCACTATTTTAAAGGACAGAATTTTCCATGAAAAGCTTGTCCAAAAATACAATTTTTATCAGAAAATGCTGGTTACGGATGTAGTCACTGGTAAGTATAGAAGAGGCTTAGCCACTGAATCTACAACCTGCATACGTGAAAATCAAAATCAAGTTTTACTCCCAAAACGCTACTATCTTCCAAGTGAGAAATAAATCAAGTTTGGCTGCATAAGTTGTCTACTTCAGGGGAAATAAGTACATAACAAAGTAGGTCACAGTTGTTTCTCTCTTACGCGACAAGCCCACTGGTCCTTATCTATGCCTCTACCAAATATTATCAAACTATTTCAAACCATTAAGAAGTTATGAAGTGCACAAGAATTTGGCTTAGAAATTTGTTCATGGGAGATAACTAGAAAAAAGAAAAAAAAAAAAACAATTGTCCGTCTTGCATGTGACACTCTTACTTGATCTGATATATGTTCCTACCAAATATTATTAAATTATTGCAAACAGTATCGGAGTTATGGCCTGCACAAGACTTCGGTTTCAGGGGAGATAAGTAAAAAAGGAAGAAAGTTAGAGTTGTCTCTCTTGCACGTGACACCTCTTCCGATCCTTATCTATGTCTCTATCAAATATTATCAAAATATTTCAAACCATTAAGAAATTGTATAACAATTTGGCTTAGAAATTCCCTCTGGGGAGATAACTAGAAAAATAACAAAGGAAGAGTTGTCCTTCTTGCAAGCGACACTTCTGACATGAGTATGTCCCAACCAAATCTTATCAAATTATCTCAAACAGTATAGGAGTTATGGCCTATTCTAGATTTTGGCTTCAGGGGAGATAAGTACATAACGAAGAAGTGAGACTTGAGACTCTTGCACGTGATACCCCTACTGGTCCGCCTCCTCTTCATCCCTACCGAATATGAAAGGAATCCACTGAATAACAAACGTAATAGATAAAAAAAATGGTATGAGAGAAGTCCAGGGATGAAGAGGAGGACCAGAAGGCGTGTCGCTTGCAAGAGAGACAACTCTCACTTTCTTTGTTATGTACTTATCTCCCCTGATGTCCGAGGTTTACCTTTTGGGTAGCCTTTTTTCAAAATTATATGCGAACCAAATTGTTATGTATTTCTGTATTAAGTGTAGCATCGGGACCCAGGGTGAAGTTTGTTAGCTGTAAAAGTGCTTGGTCATCATTTGTAATAGATGGCAGCACAAATTTAAGTCTTTCTTCAATACAAGACGAGGCTAATTTATACGACGTGTTTAACAGCGATATAGGACGCCAGTTTTTTAATAACAATTTGTGCTTGTTTGCTTTAGGAATACATGTTATAATTCCTCTTTTAAGAGTGTCTATTAGTTTTTTTTTTTTTTTGTTTTTTTTTTATTATTATTATTAAACAAGTGTTAATTGCCCTTAACAAGTATATCCCTACGTCTGTCCAAAAGAATTAAAAAAAACGTAAGTAAATCCATCGCATCCTGGACTGGTATTCATATCTTATCGGTCCTTCTAAAACGTCTTCTCTGATTCATTTAATTTAGGAATATCATAACCTGAAAGTAAATCATTTACGTCGATATCCAAGATATGTCTTTTAGAATATAAATTCTTATAAAAGGGCATCGTTTCATTTTGTATTTCTAACTGCTCTGTAATAAGAGTTCCATTTTCTTTTCTTATACTATTCTCACATTTATAAGTATAATTTCTATTTTCCATATTACAAAGATATTTTGTGATCTTTTCCCCATCAATAATCTCTCCAGCTTTAGCTCTTACCTTAACACCACCCCCCCTCCCTCCCCCCATTTTAACTCTTTGACATCGTATAGTTCTTTCCGCTTTTCATCCAATAGTTCATAATTTATGTTTTCCTTATTTTCTAGAACTTGAATTTCTTCCCATAATTTAGTTTCGTTGTCAACATTCTGTTTTTTTCCTTCCTATATGATAAATACATCCTTTGATGTACCACTGATTTCCATAAGTAGTACATCAAAGAATAAGTCATCTTCGACTGTAAATTGTATTTCATCCAATGGTATTTCCGAGATATTTGAATAGTTAAGTTGGCTTTCTTTTGCGTATTGTAATTTTGTTGTTTCTATTACTTTTTTTTACTTCTGTTACATAACAATTATCTTTTAATAAAGAATTATTATTTTTTTCTGGAATATCCCAAACTCTAACTTTCATAAAATTAGGGAGTGGTCAGTTTGATACCCAGGTAACATTTCAAACTCTACAACACTAGTAAATAAACATTTCGATATCAAACAGAAATCTAGTCTTGCATTTTGATTAGTATATTTTCTTCTCCAAGTAAATTGTTTCTTTTCTAAATTAAAATTCTCTCCAGACATCTATGAAATTTATTAAAATCATTAAGTTAAATACATCGTCCCGAGCTTTAAGATTATTTAGATTTGCATAATTTACAAAATCAACTTCCGGACTTAGTATTAAATTAAAATCCCCCACCATAATAACCGTATTTTCCTTTTCATTGACCTTCAGAAGTAACTGTTTGTAAAATTCTGGATCATCTTTGTTGGGTCCGTAAATATTTATAAGCGTAAATAGTCGTCCTTCTATTTCTATTGTCAAAATTAACCTATAACCATTTTCATCCCTTTTTACTTTCTGTACTTTAAATTCAAAAATATTATTAAATAGTATAGCCACACCTATTCAATTTGACACAAATGAACTAAAATAGCATCAAATCCCCACTGAGTTCGGATATAGCTCTCGTCTTTATCTGTAAAGTGAGTATGCTGAAGCAAATACACCGAATATTACTTTTAAGAAAATTTAACTTATCCACTTTTTTAGTTTTATCTGAGAGACCTTGGCAATTCATGCTTACAAATGTAACTGGATCAGCCATCTAGGATATGGTTTAAATAATAACAACATGATTTCCACTCCGCACGACAGCATGGCACAAGTAAGTAAAACAACCCGAATACGACATTTAAATTGACATCCGTGAAAGATTAAGTATACACAAAAATGTGCCTGTCATGCCAGACGCTTACATAACACAAAGAACATAGGAACTTCATTTATAACACTCAGGAAGGGAGAAAAGTATTACCTCTACGGTATTATATATTGAAGCAAACATAAATCTGACGCAGCAGGGGGAAAACTGAAATCTCCATCCTAAACCCGGTAATCCTCTGCAACGTCACGTTCCGCAAACAATCATTACACTATAGCCGTGGAGACAACAACAATAATAGTAGTAATAATAATAATATTATTATTATTATTATTATTATTATTATTATTATTATGTTTAGCCAGCATTTACCACTAGTCTAATATCAAGTTCATTAATCATCCTTCCATTTGGACTGACTAGCTAATCACCTACCGGTCATGAAAAAACATGGTGTTAATTCTGTTTGGTGTCAGAAAAAGGCATCGTAAAGCAGATATTGACATTGTCTGCGTTCAGATTTCATAGCGGTATCCGCTTAATATTTCTCTTACATCCCCACGTAAATACATGCTGTCTGCAACCATTAGAAGCGCCTCGGCGTGGCGCTCCCAATGAACACCCACATCCCCGCCGGGACATAAGAAAATTATCAGTGCCCCTCAGTTAAGAAAATGCCTCATCATCTGGAGCTACGAGTTTTCAAAAATAATATATCCAAAATGGGCAGTCATTTCATTAAAATTGACAATTTATTTATTTAGAGATTGCTCAGTCAATACAAATTGATGTGAATTTCCTGCTCATTCTTTCTATACAGAAAAAAACTATAAAAAGGTTGATGACCGTTTTTTTTTGTTTTTTTTTTTTTGTTTTTTTTTTTTTGTTTTGATTTTTTTTAAATACTTTTTGATGACCGTGTTGAAATCATTGCCATTTGTAAATTGTTGCACTTGAACCTGACTCCATTGTATTTACAAATCATATAAAGAAAACAAGGCGTTTATTCGTCAACCTAGAACATTCCTACACCATTAAGCCGTAACGCTAAAAATGAATGACCATTACATGTATATGCATGAGAAATGAAATTTGCTTTATCAAGTTCTAGCTATCTATTCATTAACCGATTAAATTATTATGACCGTGGTTGAGAAAACGGATCTTGTCGCGGAAGCCGCACTTTTTTTTTTTTTTTTTTTTTTTTTTTTTTTTTTTTGTTTTGTTTTTTAAGCAGGAGCGGATTCTGAGAGGGTTCGTGGGATCGTATTTGAGCGCCCTTAGACTCATTTTGGTAATTTCTTTTATCTATTTGCAAAATAATGGCATACTATATTTACCCTGAATGTTCATACCCTTGCACTTTACCTTAAACTTCTCTTCAAAAAATTATTGCCAGTGAGTACGATAAACGGTATCAAATCGACCACGCTCAGAAACCTATACTGGAACCGCCCCTGTCAAGCATCCTTATCCTTTGGTCCCCACGCCTGTATAATACTGTGCGTTTATTTTAACTGCAACAAACCTTTCCCGTCAGTGTCATAAAGTGTTTTGTTTGTTTGTTTGTTGTTGTTGTTATGTTGTTTTTAGAATAATCTATAATATATAACGGCTTAAGTACATGAGAGTTGGAAGAAAGGATCGTGATAGCATCAGGTGGTGTGATAATTAAATGGTGCATGTACCTCTTTATAACAGACAAGAAACAGCACGCGTATCAACTACCACTCCATAATGCCCTTCATAGCACAAACTATCTTCTTTTTAACTCATTTGTCCCAATAGAGCGGAAGGGTTGTTTATCATACACCAGTACCTTGCATGCATAATCTCTAGCGGCATACCTTAAACTGTAATCAATTTTAAAATTAAACGTAATGTTATGTCCACCCACTCAATCGGGAAAAAGACTGAGTTATTCCAATATAACTTCTGAATATATCTATTACACCGTGGTTGTCCCGGGACAATCACCGCGACAGAGGACAGCTTCCACAATCTATCCCATTTAAACTGGCAAAGGGCGCTAGTAATTATTAGACTACAACCCATTGCTGATAACTTTGATTCGCGGTAAGTTGTTCTTCTAACCCGACGTCTGCTGTCTCCCGTCGCATCGACCGTCCCAGGGCATCTGATCCATGCTGTCGTTAACCTGCGAACTATTTAAATTATTTCTCTGTTTTCGAGGTATATAGTTTACTGGCCTTTTAAAAAAGGTTTTACAAAAAATCTGTTTGACAACCCTAATCCTAACCCTAACCCTTAAAGCACATCCCTTGACATATATTGGTATTCCGCCTATAATATCCAAGCAGCGTCAGTAGAGAATATATCTTTCGCCATTTGTCAAGCGCTTTGAAATATATCAATATTTTAGTCCCATGTATTTCTTTTCTTTTAAACAATTCACATATACGTGTGTAAGTGCACATGTACAAATCTTAAAAATTCGATTATCATCTGACGCTACTTAAAAAAACAAAACAAAAAACAAAAAAAAAAAAGCTTACTAACAAAGGACCTGTCCCCAACCTCGCTTATTTGTCAACAAGAATAGAATCAGCTACCAGCCCACGAGACAATGGCAATCACCTCATATGCCAAACTTCATATGCGAACAGCAAATGTACAAACGTGACTGCGCGTCCACACAGTCTCGCCAGAGCCTTCGCTGTCCGCAAACATTTAGCATCGAATATACAAAGGTTCTGGCCACAACATCTAGCCCCACCAGACGGCTACACATGCGCAATCGAAATATATCCCTTCGGAGGACAAGTTTCTAACCCTTGTCTTGCTGAATAAATTAGGATGCTACGACCAGTTCCAATTTTCAGCCAGATTACTGGATCCAGATACTTGATATAAATTCACATATTCACATTAATGGCAAACAGTGCAGATCCAGTTCAGAAGCCAACTGATCTGGATCTTCACTGTTTGCAAGGCAGGGTATATCCTGGTTCAGCAGGACAAGGGCTGAGTTTTTCCAAATTTATTCGGTACTCTAAGGTTATATTATTATAACAATACGAGATGCGATACAATAGCACCCATTTTGTTATAATTCTACGGTAGCCTAAATGACTAGAGGATAATCGAACACTATTTTTGCAAAACGTAAGAGTGGAGACTGAAGAGAGCGACACCAATCTCACTGTACTATACTTTACTCAACTTACCTTTCCCACCCCTACTCTGTGTCTCATTTGAGGAGCCCCCCCTCCCACCCCACACACCCCCACTCCCTATTGCAAATTCCTAGAATCACCTCTGCTTTTTAGACAATGGTGTAGATTTGGTTTGCTTTACTGAAAGACTGCAGTATTCATATTCGTCCGCCAATATTGTACAAAACATGATCAAAATCATATTTCTTCAAAAGTTTGACGTTTCCTTTGCTTTTGTTCATTTATTCACTATTTCTAAGCAACAGAGTGTATAAATGTATAAAGCGAACATGTTTAAATGCAGAATATAGCGTTATCAGCATTAGCAGGGAACTATTTTGGGGGCGATTTTAGGTAGTTATTAGGTAGTATTTTACAGCTGAACGGATAGCTGAAATGGTATAATAAATCTGGTGGTGGTAAACCGCCCCCAAAAACGTACAAATCATGAAATATTGCCTAGTATTGAAGAGCCCCAACGTTAGAAAACGTACATTTGGACTTGTGCGCCAAGCCCAGATTCAGATCAGCCTGATCAGAATCTTCTTTATGCGCATTTTTGGATATCTAAAGATGCAATTTCTTCATGCAGACAACAGAGACTCTGCTAAGATTACGCGGATGCGCAGGTTGATTTGATTGTTCGTTGGGCGTACATGCCTAAAGTTACGTTCTCTCACTGAAGCTTATATATCACTGTGAAACATTGTGACATAGAAATCTTAATTTACATCTGATGGTACTGGCCACATTAAAGTGTCCACTTCATAACATGCTTTTCGTATAATATCCGAATATTCTGAACTAGCATATTTAGCTATCTTTTTAAAATGTTCTTCTTGTGCTAATTTACATCGATTGTCCCATGTCCAAACAATTCTCTGGAATGTAAACAATTCTGCCCATAGCGAGGACTTCCTATATTTTTTGCACTTTTCTGGGCATAGTTCAAACCCCCCAGAGAAGCATATGCTGGTCGTCAATAAATCTCTATACGTATCTTGGCTTCCCCAGTCTCCTAGTACGGTCTTATAATGAGCAGAAACCCTTGCAATGGGTAATTTTTGTTCCTCTGTAAGCATTTTATCGTAGTACTTTGAGTCTTCTCTCGCTGAAGTTGACAGCACAGCTCCAAAATAGAACTGAAGGCGAAAATGATATTCGTCACGATGAAACATCCATACATATTGACACATTAAGTTATACTGACACAACATATGTGATTCAATTTTCATTTTTGTGCGAAATTCGTCATAAGGCATGTTATGTAACTTTTCTAAATATTTCCTAGTCTCTATAATGTGTTCAACCTTCAAAATGACCGGAAAATATGACATGCAGTTCATCACCTCTTTTGTCTTAAAGTACTTGGCAGTTGACCAAGCTACTGTGTTCCTCATTCGGTTGGTTTCGTTTCCATATATACCTATAATAATGGGTTTACCATCAACAAACAAATGTTCTGGCACTACCCTCGTGATGAACATACTATCTGTATCTATGAAGGCGACATATTCTTTAGATGTGCATCTTTCAGGGTACATCATATCCCTTTCCATCCTAGCCTTGCCGGAATTCAAGCGTATTCCCACAGGATCCATAAAACATATCCTGGGAAATGGAAAAGTTTTTCTGATGGAGTCTCCAAATGCATGGTCTATTTTGTCTTCCTGGTCTAACACGACCACCATAGGAGGGGCATCCGACCAGAAGTATTTCATACTCTGTACCAGTACACCCTTGTACAACTGGACCAGTACCGACTTAGCAGTGGTCATCCTAAGATATAATTCCGTGTTTTTGTACGCCCTAAGAGTCTTGTCGGCTCCTATCTCTGCTGTATCGCCATCATATCTTTTCAGCTTCAAGGCATTATTTGTATCTGTGGACTGCTCTAGAAGAAAGAACCTTGTATAAACAAACACCATGACTGCGAGTACACAGGCTAACAGAAAACTTATCCTAATTTTCATAATTATGTGTCAGTCTGCAACTATGTATACGAGCCCATGCAGTAAATGTGAATAACTAATATAGGATTTTGTAGAAGAAAGAATTTAACTGACATTTATCGATCAAATATTGCAATATGTGCCGTAGCTAAGCATTTCCTATACAATCGCATGTACGCCAAGTAAAGACTCAGATCAGCCTGCGCGGATACGCAGTAGAATTAGTTTGCCCTAAACTAGTTTCTTTTTTTGTTGGTCATTTAAAGACTGTTTGTTGCAGATTAGTAGAAGTTTTTTATGTTATTAATTTGTTCCCCATATATCCTTCTTTTTATGCCTCAGGAAGGCTGTAATTTGCATTTCTTGCCCTTTCTGGGTATCGTCAATTATATGTTTGCTGGGTGCAAATGTAATCCTGTAAGAAAGTAGGTGTCCTGGCTCATATAATATAAATACCTTATTTACACTAAGATATGTTTAACTGTATCCCCAATTTAAGCAAACTAGTAGAGAAGTAACCCTACCAATGACACCAAGATGAAGAGCTACAGACACAAAATGTAGCCTAACAATGACACCAAGAAGAAGGGTAACAGACAGAAACACTGTCTACCAATGACACCAACATCAAGAGCTACAGACACAAAACGTAGCCTACCAATTCCACCAAGAGGAGGAGCTACTGACAGAAAACATTGCCTACCAACGACACTTAGAGGAGGAGCTACAGACACAAAATGTAGTCTATCAATGACACCGAGAAGAAGATCTATAGACAGAAAACACTGCCTACTAATGACGCCAAAAAAGGAGTACTGACTGAAAACATTGCCTACCAATGATTCCAAGATAACAAGCTACAGACACAAAACGTATCCTACCAGTGATACCAAAAAAGAAGAGCTACTGACAGAAAATGCTGCCTACTATTGACACTTAGAGGAGGAGCTACAGACACAAAACGTAGCCTACAAAGTACACCAAGAAAAAGAGCTATAAACAGAAAACATTGCCTACCAAAGACACCAAAAGGTGAAGCTACTGACAGCAAAACACTACCTACCAATGACACCAAGATAAAGAGCTACATATACAAAACGTAGCGTACCAATTACACCAAGAGGAGGAGCTACTGAAAGAAAACACAGCCTACCAATGACATATAGAGGAAGAGCGACAGACACAAAACGTAGTCTACCAGTGACACCAAGAAGAAGAGCTATACACACAAAATACTGCCTACTATTAACACCAAAAGTAGAAGCTACTGACTGAAGACACTGCCTACCAATGACCCCAAGAGGACAAGCTACAGACACAAAACGTAGCTTACCAGTGACACAAAAAAGGAGGGCTACTGACAGAAAACACTGCCTACTAATGACACCTAGAGGAGGTGCTACAGACACAAAACGTAGCCTACCAAATACACCAAGAAGAAGAGCTATAAACAGAAAACACTGCCTACCGATGACACCAAAAAGAGGCACTACTGACAGAAAACACTGCCTACCGATGACACCAAAAAGAGGAGCTACTGACAGAAAACTCTGCCTACGAATGACACCAAGATAAAGAGCTACAGACACAAGACACAGACGTAGCGTACCAATTACACCAAGAGGAGCAGCTAATAACAGAAAACACTGCATACCAATGACACCTAAAGGAAGAGCTACAGACACAAAACGTAGTCTACCAATTACACCAAGAGGAGGAGCTACTGACAGAAAACACTGCTTACCATTGACACCTAGAGGAGGAGCTACAGACACAAAACGTAGCCTACCAATTACACCAAGAGGAGGAACTACTGACAGAAAACACTGCTTACCAATGTTACCAAAAGGAGGAGCGACTGACAGAAAACGCTGCCTAGCAATGACACTTAGAGGAAAAGCTACAGACATGTAGCCTACAACTGACACCAAGAAGAAGAGCTGCAGACACAAAACATGACCTATCAATGGCACCAAGAGGAAAAGTTACAGACAGAAAACACTTCCTACCGATGACACCAAATGGAGGAGCTACAGACAGAAAACACTGCAATCAATCTTTTTTACGTTTATTTTACAGACTGAAAACACTGCCTATCAGTGACACAAAAAGGAACAACTATAGACACAAAACGGCTCCTACCAAAGACACTAAGAAGAAGAGCTACAGACACAAAACTTAGCCTAACAATGACACCAAGAGGAAAAGCTACAGACACAAAACGTAGCCTACGAATTACATCAAGAGGTGGAGCTACAGGCAGAAAACACTGCCAACAAATGACACCAAGAGGAGGAGATTCAGACTGAAAGCAATGACTACCAATGACACCAAGAAGAAGAGCTACAAACACAAAATATAGTCTACCAAATGATACCAAGAAGAAAAGCTACAGACAGAAAACACTTCCTACCAATGACACCAAAGGGAGAAGCTACAGACAGAAAACACTGCAACCAATAAAAATAAGAGGAAGAGCTACAGACAGAAAGCCCTGGCTACAAATGACATCAAAAGGAAGAACTACATACACAAAACGTAGCCTACCAATGCCACCACGAGATAGATCTACAGACAAAAAAAACTGCCTGCCAATGACACAAAGAGGAGGAGCTACAGACAGAAAGCACTGCCTACCAGTGATACCAAAAGGAAGAGCTACATACACTAAACGTAGCCTACAAATAACACCAAGAGGAAAAGCTACAGACAGAAAACACTTTCTACCAAGAGGAGCTACAGACAGAAAACATTGCCCACCAATGACTTCAAGTAAAAGAGCTGCAGACACTAAACGTAGCTTACCAATGACACCAAGAAGAAAAGCTACAGACAGAAAACACTATATACCAATGACACCAAGAGGATGGGCTACAGACAGTTAACACTGCCTACCACTGACACCAAGAGAAAGAGATTCAGTCACAAAACGTCGCTTATCAATGACACCGAGGAGAAGAGCTACAGACAGAAAACACTGCCTACCAATGACACCAAGATGAGGATATACAGACAGTTAACACTGTCTACCAATGACACCAAGATGAAGAGGTACAGTCAGAATATAAAGCCTACCAATGGCACCAAGCGGAAGAGCTACAGACACTAAACGTAGCCTAGCAAAGACATTAAGAGCAAACTTAACAAACTACGGCAAAATGTTACAAACCAACGCACAGCGACCAGCTCCCTGTTCCTTACGATGTGATTAGAAAATCAGACAGGTACCGTTAACACCCAACTCACAAAACAGGACAGAAAAACAAAAACGAAAAAACAGGACATAACATGAAACATGTTAGTAGTACAAACTATCGGGGATAAATGGATTTTAATAACGCCTAATTTTCACTTAACATTCAGTTGTTGTAATAAAATTCTAAATAATTTTAATAGAAAATGTATAAAATAATGCTGGAGGTGTGGATGAGTGGATAACAGAGTTTATATATGTTATGATGATCTTAGTCTCTGATCTGTGACATTTTTTGGACATACACTGTTTGACTAGGCCAATCTGTCTAAAGACTTGCTTACTTTCAGAGGAAGTAAAACGGCGGATGCAAAAGAGAAAAAGTATTTGTATTTTAATATTATGCATGAGAAAGAGATAAACGAACCGTGGTAAAATATGGACGAGAAAGAGAGATACGTAAGAATTCTGACAATACGCATAGGAACGAGTGAAAATGATTCAGATAATAGTCATCATGTAAAAGATAGATACAAATTTAGATATTATTCATCATGAGAAGGAAAGAAAAGAATTTGATAATATACACCAAAAGAACTAGAATGTGCAGTCGATGATGCGCCACCGTAAATCCCCACGCTCGTTACTATTAGTTTAACGTATGGATGGACTTGCTCTCCCGCACCGTTACCATGAGAGGAGGTCATGTAGCAAGTTTGGTAAAATTTCGCTTAGTGGTTTAGGAGGAGATAGCGTGACGGACAGATGGACAGACGCCAGACGGACGAACGGAAAAATAATCTGCTCTCGCCCACTCTTACCATGAGGGGAAGTGATGTAGCAAGTTTTGGTGAATTCCGCCTAGTAGTTTAGGAGGAGGTAGCGTGACGGGCAGATGGACGGGCGACAGATGCACTAATAATAATAATGTTGCTCTCGCACAATCTTACTATGAGAGGAAGTGATGTAGCGAGTTTGGTTGATTTCCGCCTGGTTTAGGAGGAGATAGCGTGATGTACAGACTGACGGACGCCAGACGGACGAACGGAAAAATAATCTGCTCTCGCCAACTCTTACCATGAGGGGAAGTGATGTAGCAAGTTTTGGTGAGATCCGCCCAGTAGCTTAGGAGGAGATAGCGTGACGGGCAGATGGACGAACGACAGATGCACGAATAATAATAATGTTGCTCTCGCACAATCTTACTATGAGAGGAAGTGATGTAGCAAGTTTGGTTGATTTCCGCCCAGTGGTTTAGGAGGAGATAGCGTGATGGACAGATGGACGGACAACAGACGCACAAAAAAATGTTGCTCTCGCTCACCCCTACCATGAGAGCAAGTTTGATTGAATTCCGCACAGTAATTTAGGAGATAGCGTGCCAAACAGTTGACGAACGACGGACGCACGGACAGATAGACACACGGAAAAAATTGCAAACCCCAGCTATGAGAGGAAGTGATGTAGCAAGTTTAGTTGCATTCCGCCTAGCGTAACGGAAAGATGGACGGACGACGCATGCACGGAAAAAATGTTGCTCTCGGGCACCCTTACCTTGAGGGGAAGTGATGTAGTAAGCTTGTTTGAATTTCGCCCAGTGGTATATATGGTATACATATCTCAACTTATTAGATTCGCCAGAGCTTTTTCAAATCTTAGTGACTTTAACTGCCGTAATAAAGCCCTTACTGCCAAACTTCTTAGGCAGGGCTATCGTTATTTTAAGCTTCGTAAGGCGTTTTCGAAATTTTATCGCAGACACAATGCCTTGGTTGCAAAATATAACGTCAGTCTGAAAACACTTCTGTAACAAGGTACATCGGAACCAAAATTTTACGGTGACTTAGTGTACAGTTTTAAAAAAATTGTGGGAAAAGCTAACTTTTCGGAGCAATTAACCGTTATAAAAATATCGGTTATAGCCGGGATATTTTGCGGCAGACTTCATGCCTAGTTATCAACCCAATCATTGTTGATGGCTATGCTTCACTCTTTAATTGCACCAGAGCGGTTCGGGCCTCAGACTCAATGACGGCCTCTGAGTAAAACTTTCATCAGTGGGTTGGGGCTTAACGATTTGTCTTTGGCTTTGCCCGCCGTGGTTCTACTATTGGTTTTCATTTACTCTGTCACACAATAGAATGTATATTCGTCTTTGTTTATCATAGTGAAGAATTTGATTTTTATGTTTTCGCTTTGATGTATTGACTGAGTTAGGAGCCTTTACGCGAACCGAATTTTTATTTCTTTATTTTTGTCTGTATTAAGAGTTACATAGGGACCCAGGGTAAAGCTGGCTGTCCGTAAAATTGCTTTAAACCCCGGTGGTTAATTCTAACGACTGTTCTATGCCGGTGGTCCAGGTGTTAGTCTTACTTTTTGTTGCTTTGTGGTTTATACGAGGCGATTTGTTTATGTCTTGCTTTGTGTTATTTTGTTCTTGTGTTTTTCAGTAGTTTTAGCATTGCGATTACCTCGCTTAGGGAAGAGAGAGCTAGTCTTGGTGCTTTTTGTACGTTTGTTCGATATGCGCTTGTTTGGTTTTGTCTATTTTCTCTTCCTCTTGGTGTTTGGGAAGGGCTGCGGTTTGTGATTTTGGCACTCCCTGGACTTTTCTCTTATCTCTTTTTAGGAGGAGATAGCGTGACGGACAGATGGACGGACGCACGGAAAAATGTTGCTCCCGCACAAGTTTACCATAAATTGCGCCCACTGGTTTAGGAGGAGATAGTGTGACAGACAAATGGACGGACGACGAACGCACGGACGGACGGTCGCATAGAAATGCTGCTCTTGCACACCCTTACCATGAAGGGAAGTGATGAAGCAAGTTTGGTAGAATTTCGCCAAGTGGATTAGGATGGGATAGCGTGACGACAGACAGACGTACGGTCGGTCGGACGGACAGACGCGTTAACAATATGCCCATCGCTTTTTTTTTTTTTAAGCGTGGAGATAAAGGTAGAAAAGACTGTTGATACAGATATCATGATAAAGCCCCACTTCCGGTATATGTAAAATGTCTATAGCTGGTGATGTGATTCATAAAGCAAGTACATTGTTTTTTATCGTGATGTGGTTCATAAAGCAAGTACATTGTTTTTATCGTGATGTGGTTCATGAAACAAGTACATTGTACTTGATCGTGTTGTGGTTCATGAAACAAGTACATTGTACTTTATCGTGTTGTGGTTCATGAAACAAGTACATTGTGTATTTTATCGTGATGTGATTCATAAAGCAAGTACATTGTTTTTATCATGATGTGGTTCATAAAGCAACACACCGTATTTTATCATGATGTATTTACTAAAGCAAGCACACTGTATTTTATCATGATGTATTTACTAAAGCAAGCACACTGTATTTTATCATGATGTATTTACTAAAGCAAGCACACTGTATTTTATCATGATGTGGTTCATAAAGCAAGCACACTGTATTTTATCGTGATGTAGTTCATAAAGCAAGTGCATGGTATTTTATCGTGATGTAGTTCATAAAGCAAGCACACTGTATTTTATCGTGATGTGGTTCATAAAACAAGCACACTGTATTTTATCGTGATGTGGTTCATAAAGTAAGCACATTGTATTTTGTGTCGATTTGTTGACGGAAGCAAACATTACAGATGGATTCTCGGGATACAATGACTCATACTTGTTTGCAAACATGTACAGCAAACGTATTTTTTTCTTCTGAAAATGAAATGGCAAGTCCTGATTTCAAAGTAAAAATAAGAAACTTTATATCTTCAATTAGTATGATTATGTTTAATTACACTGATCTGAAATATCTGCATTCTTTCTAAACAGTGACATGTCTTAAGAGAGATTATTTCACCCACTTCGGAGCAAACACATCATTTTTTGAGGAAGATTCATACACACAAAAACATATTATTTTCTGCTGACATGTTCTCCAGTTAAAAAAGAAGACACTCTTTTTTGGCTTAGAGTGTTCTCCCTTATACAGGTATCCAATAACCATTAGAACTAGTGAGGATTTCTTACAAAGTCAACTTTATGTTGGCGAGGAACGACACTAGTGAAGCATCACCATAAATATGATTGAGCAGCAACGTGAGGAAACGTACCTTCTGACATGTGCACCCAACGAAGACTCAATTATCATCTGCGCAGTCTGTTCAGAGTCTTCATTGTCTACATGAAAACAATTTTGCATCCTTGGCTATCCTTGGCTATTCAAGATGCACCAAGTAAAACTCCTGATCAGACAGCGTGAATGCTCAGGCTTGTTTGAATCTTTGCTGGGTGCATATGTCCGAAGGTACGAAGACAGTATTATGCATGAAGCTGAATACTTGAGCGAAGCACGATATAGACGCAACGTTGTTTCAACATTGATTCAGCGTCCTGAATCAACGTTAAAACAACGTTGTTTTAACGTTGGGTACCTGCTAAACAGTAGTGTCAAATGTAAAAATGTCTAAAAGATAAGTCTAAAAGATAGCCTTGGGAAACAAGGAACATATAACAGATAGTAAATGGGAGTCTCGGTTTTATTGAGAGCCGTGTTACATAGCTTTTCTGACATAATATATTGTCTGGCATGGGCTTGGCCAAAGTAGTGATACCAACATTTCAACCCCTTTCAAAGCATTTATGGAAAACCCGGAATAAAAGTGCAAAGTATCGCTTGCTTCTACGCTGAAAAAAAAAGTAAGCTGTAACATGGAAAGAAAACACTTTTATTTACCGAGAAAGCAGATCTAGATAACCTCTGTTATGGGTACTCATTAGAACCACAACATATGTTTTCAAGGATAAATGAGAAAAAATATCCATTCTTTTTCACTGAAAAAAGTATCTTATCTAGAGCTAAGGTAATGATAACTAACTTACAGTTTTTAATAAATGCTTATGAAAACCTATTGACAATAGAAAAGTATTCTGATACCCAGGCCTCCAACGTCTGCAAATTAATTTACGAACATCTGGCACGACTGATAAGTTGATAGACACAAGGATGGTGGGTTGTTAGGTGAAAACTTTCAAAATCCTCCAGGAGTATCGCATACGTGCTTCCAGAGATATAAACACAGCAAAATGACAAACAACCTTAAACGAGAAATGAAATAAACCTTATAAGGAATAAAATATAACAGCTGTGCCCAGATATGTGAGGTAACTCAAACGGATTAAGTCGCGCGAAGTAAATTAGTTGCTTCCCTTATACATGTAGCTGGCTTATTGAGTGCAGTTAACCCTTGTCCTGCTGAATGAAATAATATGCCACACCCACTTCTAATTTTCAGCCAATCCGATCATTTGATCCTGATATTTGTTATAAATTCACATACTTAATGGCAAACAGTGCAGATCTAGATAAGTTGGCTTCTTCAGAAGCCAGTTGATCTGGATCTACACTGTTTGCAAAGGCAGGATATATCCGGGTTCAGCAGGAAAAGGGTTAAACCATTGAATTTTTAATCTACTCAATAGAATGATTAGGAGATAAGAATCTGAATAATGATGATGATTTGGCGTTTTACGTCCCTTTTAACGTTAAGTAATATCGAGACGAGGACAGGCTCTGTGGAATGAAATGCCCTAGTCATAAGCTGAATTCCGCCTCCAGCGGGATTCGAACCCGGGACCTCGGGGATCCGGTGTCGGGAGCTTCTAAGGGTCCAGATGTTTAGGGTAAAAACAGTACTCTTACACATTACAGGTTTTCAGTTCATGGTTATACATGTTGTATCTTTCTAATAAAAACTAGAATAGAAGATGTCCGGGAACGGTCACAGTTACAAAATAGCTCACCAATGACACCAAAAAGAAGAGCAAACAGACCAAGACAGACAGTATATACACAAGCTATAAAAGAAAGAAAAGCAAAGTGGCCAACTCAGTTTCTGCCATGTTTCATTCTGCACCTTCCCCAACATTGAGCTAGCGAAAAATATTTTCAGTTCTTGATTTTTAACAAACAAACAAGACACCAAACGTGTCTGTTGCGATGTCCCTCCCAGTGGACACAAGGCGTTTATGAAACGTTTCCTCAAGGTCAATTCAACGTCAATATGTTGCGTCGACGTTGAAGTGACGTTGAATAAACGATGATATAGCATAGACGTTTAGGCGGCGTTGTATTTATAAACGATGATGATGCATCGACGTAGAGGCGATATTGTATAAACGCTGATGTTGCATCGACGTTAAGGCGACGTTGTTCAAACGGTATGTGCCTGCTGGGATATATTGTCCGGGAGCATACACGGGGCGTTAGAAAAATATCCGGACTTTTTGCTCTTCAAAAACCATCAAATATTTTCAAAAACTCATTTCAGTGCATTTCCTACTACGTCTATATACTTTTGCCATCTTCCTTGGAGCTTTTGCATTCCCTCTGCAGACCAGGAAGTAGACCTGCTGGTGAGGAACCGAAAAACAGCTGCTGAAACTAATTGCCCTGGTCTCTTATTGATTTCCAGTGAGCCTTTTTTTTTCCGTTCTGTAAAGGTATATAGGCGATAGAATGTAGATTTCGCTCATGTATAAAATGTGTAAGTACCTGCATATGGACAAACAGTAGCATAAAAAGTCCGGATATTTTCCGACTTCCCCTCGTATAAACAAATGTCGAGTTGGAGGTTTACGGCCCAATCAACACTATTAAGGTCATGTCGAGCCTGCCAGTTTACCTAACTACACTTTTTTTCCTGGAAAGGCTAAATCCCCTCAGCGGTTTACTAGTGTTTGTGCACATTCTTTCGCCAGAAACTGACAAGTGCCCTTCTTGAATCAGCGGAAGAGAGAGAATGACCGTAGAAAATATTTCATGATCATTCTCCACGAAAGAATGTTGCTGGGTTAGTGTTTATTGTTACCATGTTTTATAGAAATTACCGTTTTTATTGCAAAAAGCGTACATCCTGATCAGACGCCGCGTTCTGCGGTGACTGATCTGAGTCCGCACTGTTTGCAAATAACCCATTTAGGGGTTACGCGATGAAATTAGGATAAAAAAGAAGATTACCTGAGAGCAGAGACAGTCACATGTGAAAACGACGAGTTGTCATTGTTAGCAGTGCACACCCCATCAACAATAGACTAGAAGCTGAAGCCAGTATAAGAAGAACACGTCCTATTGCTATGTTGTCTGAAACAAAGATTCAGAACTCTACAGATTAACCCATTTATGCCAAGTGGACTCTTCTACCTCAATGCTTTGTACAAAGTTCATTTCCTATACAAGGAGTCTGGTTAGCTTTTATTGTTACCATGTTTTATAGCTTCTGAACTTATAGCAATGTTAGCATTGTAGACCCTGATCAGACGCCGTATTCTGGTTAGCTTTTATTGTTACCATGTTTTGTAGCTTCTGAACTTATAGCAATGCTAGCATTGTAGACCCTGATCAGACGCCGTATTCTGGTTAGCTTTTATTGTTACCATGTTTTGTAGATTCTGAACTTATAGCAATGCTAGCATTGTAGACCCTGATCAGACGCCGTATTCTGGTTAGCTTTTATTGTTGCCATGTTTTGTAGCTTCTGAACTTATAGCAATGCTAGCATTGTAGACCCTGATCAGACGCCGTATTCTGGTTAGCTTTTATTGTTACCATGTTTTGTAGCTTCTGAACTTATAGCAATGCTAGCGTTGTAGACCCTGATCAGACGCCGTATTCTAGGTCTATCCTGCTTGCTAATGTCTCTTTTATGAGCAGCTAACTGTTATCCTGCTCTCTATATGTTTATCTAAAAATGATGCAAAGTTTTCGTATTTACGTTTTACGAAGCAAAAAGGGCATTTTTAGAAAACAAATGCATAGAACATGTCTATATAAATTCTACATTATCTAACTCTGAAACATAAAATTTAACATGAAAAGTAAGATTTTCTGATAAAAGTTGATTTTTTGTTTTTTTCTTTTCATATTCGGGCTCAGCAAACTGATGAATAATCCGCTATAAGTTCACTGTTAACTCCTGAGTTTCTGAAGTGGACTCTTCCATTCTTGAATTTGGACTTATCCATTGACGCAAATAGGATATAAGACTGAAAATGACGATATATATGAACAGAGTCGTTTCATTTGGATCTACACTGCTTTCAGAGGTGTTTGTCCCGGTCTAAGGATTGAAAAGGTTACCGACGGTCTTCTTACATAACGTAATCGGATATATGTACGTTTTATAAATGTTGTTTGTTTTGTTTTGTTTTGTTTGTTTTGGGTTTTTTTTCTTCTTCTTCTTCTTCTTTCAGAAATTTCATCATTGCTTCATGTACACGTAAAGGAGAAAACACATGATTTTGTGTAACGTTCAAACAGTCTAAATATACATTTATCTTAAAAAAAATAAATATATAACTAACGTTTTAGTGAATCCAAAACAGACATGAACCACAACGTGAGAAATCGCAGTCTGATCAGAGTCTTTGTTCACATGACGTGAAGATACTTGTCATCCTTGGCTATCCAAAACGCACCCAAAGAAGATTCTGGTCATAACACACAATAAATGTTAAAACTGATTTTAATACGGAATAGTCTTAGGTTCCTTATATTTTAATACGGAATAGTCTTAGGTTCCTTGTATTCATCCCCCACCCCGCTACATACCAGGAATTGTAAAACCTGCCAAATTTCTCGTGAAAATTAGAAGAAGAATATAAATCAATACCAATGCAGACCTCCAGTAGTAGATAGTAGTAGTAGTAATAATAGTATTAGTAGTAGAAACCCCCTTACACTATGAAACTCTACATGTCATCCACGCAAAACCAATCCAGATCTCTCTCTCTCTCTCTCTCTCTCTCTCTCTCTCTCTCTGTATATATATATATATATATATATATATATATATATATATATATATATATATATATATATATATATATATATATATATATATATATATATATATATATTATTTCAACTCCATGAAACATGCTAGCACTTGTGCAAAATACAATAAAATATACTATGAAACATAACAAAAAAGGTCTCAATTCACATCCCTACCCCATTACATAACGGGAATTGTAAAACCTGCCAAATTTCCCGTGAAGATCAGAAAGAAAAGAATATAAATAATTAATACCAATGCAGACCTCCATTAGTAGTAGAAACCCCCTTACACTATGAAACTCTACATGTTATCCATGACAAAAAAATGTCTATATGTATAGGTAGTTTATTTCAACTATATAAAAAATGCTAGCAGTCATATAATTTTTAAATTTATTTTGTCACTTCCTCTGTATTAAGGCCTCGTTGACATTCATTTTGGTATGTACTAATGAAAGAAGTAGGTGGGGTATGCCAATGTGAGAAAGGCATGTTTAAGGAAATATTATATACTAATTCTGTTTCAGACACAGTACAGTGTAACTATATATAATGTTTATTTATTAGGAAAAGAAAGACAAATGGTTTACATGCAAAAATGCATGTTTTCTTATGTAAAAGTACTTCAAACGGCGTATCCTGATTCACATTATAAAGCTGCTTTTATGATTAAATTAAATCGGGGACAACTTAGTCTAATGTATGTTATTTGTTAGCTGAGAAGTTTTTGTTTTACAAAATATCTTCTTGAATGTTGTCACGTCCCTGTTGTATCTTGAATATACTTTTATATGTACTTAGCATAAAAAAGTTTGTTTTGATTTGTATTAACCAGGTTAGATTATTTGCATTTGTAACTGAAGTGCCGATTATCATGACTGGTTTACTTTTAAAAGAGTAGGTACACTTCGGCTTTCAAGTTACGGTATTACGGTAATCACGAGATATGTATGGTGAGGGTGTATTTTATTATTTACGTCTATAATTTGAACAGTTACCAGAACATTGTATATTCCGAGTGAACCTAGGTTCGGTGATCAATATCTTCACTGTTCTGGGATTGATTTTTGTCTCAAGGCTATCTTTTGAATTAGGAGACAATTTTCTTTCGTAATTTTGTAGTCTTGTAGCTTTTCAACAGAAAAATGTTTTTTGTTTCATATTTTAAGCAGTGGCTTTGTAAGATTCTGCACCGTTCGGATAATCGAACAGGTTATTTCAAATCTTGAACATCACGGGTTTCTTGTGAATGTTATGTTTAGATCTTGAAAATCACTGGTTTCTTGCGGGCACGCGTATCAAAACGTATCACATTACTATAAAGGTCCCCCTGTTCAGTAGAGCTGTACACACTACAATATGTTCATTCAAGACGTTATGTTGTGCTGTATTTCGGGGATCTGACCATGGTAAGTCGATAATTTATTTAATTTTATTCTTGCAATTTTATTTCTTGCTCGTCTTTACCGCAGCTAAGATTTGAGTAGCAAAATTTATTGCTTTTAAACATCTACGTTTCGACTCATATATCGTTCGTACTTATTGGTCCCGGCATGTGTAGATCTTAATCAGATAGTGAAACATGTTCAATTCTGTAGACCTTGATCAGGTGTGAAAGCCGTGTATGTAGACCTTGATCAGGTGTGAAAGCCGTGTATGTAGACCTTGATCAGGTGTGAAAGCCGTGTATGTAGACCTTGATCAGGTGTGAAAGCCGTGTATGTAGACCTTGATCAGGTTTGAAAGCCGTGTATGTAGACCTTGATCAGGTGTGAAAGCCGTGTATGTAGACCTTGATCAGGTGTGAAGCCGTGTATGTAGACCTTGATCAGGTGTGAAGCCGTGTATGTAGACCTTGATCAGGTGTGAAGCCGTGTATGTAGACCTTGATCAGGTGTGAAGCCGTGTATGTAGACCTTGATCAGGTGTGAAGCCGTGTATGTAGACCTTGATCAGGTGTGAAGCCGTGTATGTAGACCTTGATCAGGTGTGAAGCCGTGTATGTAGACCTTGATCAGGTGTGAAAGCCGTGTATGTAGACCTTGATCAGGTGTGAAAGCCGTGTATGTAGACCTTGATCAGGTGTGAAAGCCGTGTATGTAGACCTTGATCAGGTGTGAAAGCCGTGTATGTAGACCTTGATCAGGTGTGAAAGCCGTGTATGTAGACCTTGATCAGGTGTGAAAGCCGTGTATGTAGACCCTGATCAAGTGTGCAGACCGCAATCGTATATCTAGACCCTGATCCGTGTCGGATGTGTAGACCCTATCAAAATGTTGTCAGCTAAGGGTTAATTTCCTAGAGACTAAAGTGAACGGTCACATGCAAATAAGACAATTTTTCCTTTTTTTCCGTCTGTCCCTGTATAGACGCATCCTTGTGCGCTCCATAATTTTCCGTCCATCTGTCGATAGATGCACCTTGTGTACTACATGTTTACTGACACTTGCTTTTATACACCCGTTTAAAAAAACCGGACGTGTTTTTATACACCCGTTTATAAAAACAGGACGTATGTTACGGGGCCTGGCCTGTGTCCGTCTCTTCTGTTTCATTTTCGGCTTACTCCTTCTACAGTTTACATCCGATCAAGCTGAAACCTGCTTTATAGTTAGACCAGTATGTGGAGCAACGCATATTATTTTGGGGCTACAGTCCACCAAATATTAGCTGAGTTAAGCCCTTTGAAAATTTCTGTGAACCTTTCATTTCCGGCTAGCTCTTCGCAAATTTTACAGTCGATCAAGCTGAAACTTCTTGCATAGTTACATGATGATGTGGAGCAGCGCATAATTTTTAGTTCGACTGTCACGCAGTGAGCATTTTGTGAACACATTTTGTCCGTCGTCCGTCGTTCGTGTGTCCGCCCGTTCGTTCGTCCGCCTCTCCGTTCGTCCCTGCGTCCGCAAACATTTTTTTTTTAAACGACAACCCCTCTTAAGGGTTCATCACAGTCACAAGTGGGTGGGGTAGCTGTAATTTTTTCAATTCTGAATTGTCTCAAAAGTAAGAAGTTATTTGAAAAATCAACTACTTGAGAGCTTACTTTCATAATCAGTGAGGGTATTCGTTATGTAAGGCTAAAATTTAAAGGATTTTAAAGAAAAAAATCTCACCTGAAGAACTGTCCAGCTATTTGCACCTAAACTATTTATATAGAGCCTGTATCCTGAATACAATAAAATGAAAAGTTTGTCCTTTTATGTGACAACAATGTCTTACAAGATATATGTTGGGAATCACACTACAAAGAAGTAAGGCAGCTTTTTATAGCACAACCACTGGTAAAATTTGAAAAGAAAATCAGACATTTTTTGTTTACAAAGTAGTGCCCAAAACAAGTATGGAGGAAAAAAAATGTCATATGAAAGAGAAGTTGGATTTGTCTCCCTTCTGAAGTTAAGGTTTTTTTTCGGATTGTCTATCCTGTTTTCTCTGGTGACCTATTAAAAGTGGATGTGGCATATTGCTTTTACTTTATCTTCTTTACTGGTGTCTGTTTGTCTGTCTGTCTACATGTTGTCTACAAAAGCATGGGACGAGTGACCATGAAAAATAAATGAGAATGTGCTTTTCTTCTATCCTTTTAATCTTAAATGATCAAAAATAATTATGCATGTTTACCATAAAAAATGTCAAATTCAATCTTTTTGAAGGATGTCTATAGAACCGTGTGCTGTGACATCTTTGATAGAATGGGGCAATAAGAAAATGAATCATTTTTGTAAAGTTGTGTACATATATTAACAATTAAAAGCAACTTTTCTAAAGTTTAAACTGTTCCAGTTTACAGAACTAATTTCTGCAACTGTTTTCTGACTAACTGATAGGGCTGATACATATATATATTTTTATCGTTCGCGTACAAACGAGTTCTTTCTTCTTTTTTCAGAAACTGAACTTTTTCTTTCCTCTGTCTGGTTTTACTGTTTTTACCATTAGTCTGTCCAAAGCGTCTCCTGTATTTTTTTCTTATTGTAAACACCCATGTTGCTTTGTATTTGCTAAATTATATTCCTCAGTTCTGAATTCACAAATTCAACACTGTAAGTCTGGAAAAAAAAACTTGCAAAATTGATAATTTTCGCGCAAAAACGGTTCTGTAAAAAACTGTAGGCTTCAACCATCCACCATACTTGTTTAAATCTGGTCACGCGATTGCATTTTACAACCATTGGCGTAAGTAACGGTGAATCGTAAATGTATGTTAAAATATGTATACCTACCTCATCTTAATCAGTGAACACACAATAATCTGCACAATTAAACTTCATTGAACCATTTCATATAAGTCTGGGGCACTTACCTTGATCACTACTATTTTGCCGAATTTTAATGGAAAATTGTTTATCAACACGTCCCCGTGCTGCGCGAAAATAAACCGGAAATGCCTAAGGACATCTGCACGAGGTTGATGCGCAAATACCATATAATCTGCATTTTTATTTATTATTGATATATTACACTATATTCTCTATTATTATTTAATCTGTTTCATACTCTTTTCAATATAATATAAATGTAAAATAGTAAATTCAAAAAATAAAACGCTTTTTGCAAATTTGCGTAGAGTACTGCTAAACACTGAACAACACCCCAGGCCATCCCATGGAACCCTAAGGGACAGAAAGTTGTGCATTTCCTGTGTTATTTCCTATTCAGACAACAGAGCTACAATGTCATGCCCATAAAAGCACTTTTTGGTAGTAATTTAAGTTAATAAACATGATCATCAGTGTTGTTCACCATTTTTCTTCTTTCCACGAAGTGTCCCCACGTTCATTTGTCGTGGCATCATTCTGCGCATTACCATTTCATGCTGTTGGTGCTATGGAGTATTTAGTAGTACCCATTCGCGCATTAATAGTCCGTGTGATTCGCCCGACAGGTTCCTCGTGAAAATCGTTTTGGTAAAAAGTTGTTCATCTTCTCATTTGAGGTGTCAAAATAAATTATCATCTTCTGCAAATCGCAGCAATGATCATTGAAAAAAGATAAACCATCTTAAAGCTGAGTTTCAGTGCTTTTTTCAAGGTATGTTTCATATTATTTTTGTAAGTTCATTTGGTAGATAAACATACTAAAAATTTTGTTTACATTTTTTCATGAATGAAAAATGGCTACATTGAAAATCTAGAATACCATGTCATGAAAATGGTATGCATTTTAGTGCTACATTGAAAATCTAGAATACCATGTCATGAAAATGGTATGCATTTTAGTGCAAGTTTGTAGTTTTCAAGATTAATACCGTAGGACATTGTAGCTGATATATCATGGCATATTCTGTCTGCAACTGCCTTTGAAAAAAATGTATCATTCTTGACTTTGACTGCAAATGCGAATGCCCATATATTCGCTATTTTCTTTATGTCTTTTTGGCCTCTTAGAAAAAATTTCTCCATGTATAAAGAATGCCCCTAGTACCTTCTTATTAGCAGATATATCATTTTTTTTAACACCCATATGGTTATTGTGAAGTTCTGTGCAGACCATTTTCTAAGGTACCCCACCCACTTTTAACTGTGATGAACCCTTAAACCACTGGATATTGACCAAACTTCAGAGGAATGATCCTTTATAGGTCAGAAATCACTCGACCGATTTCAATATAACATGGCATTACTGTTTCATTTGTAACCCTCTACCAAGGTTGTTCAAGCCGTCATGATTCGTCAAAAAACATGGCCGCCAGGTGGCGGGGCTTATTTTCCCTATATATCTATACAGAAAACTTTAAAAAGTCTTCTTGTCAGAAACCACTGGACCGATTTCAATATAACTTGACAGAAATATTTTTGGTAACCTTTACCAAGATTGCTCAAGCTGTCGTGATTCGTCAAATAACATGACCACCAGGGGGGCGGGGGGTAGGGGGGGGAGGGGGTGGGGGGGGCAGGACTGATTTTCCCCTGTATATCTATATAGAAAACTTTAAAATCTTCTTGTCAGAAACAACTTTAGATTTCGATATAACTTGGCAGAAATATTCCTTTGTGCCCTCTACCAAGATTTTTCAAGTCGTCATGATAGGTCAAAAACATGGCCGCTACGGATCGGAGCTTATTTTGCCTATATATCTATATAGAAAACGTCCCGTGCTGGTCCCGGGCTTAGAATAGGCCAGACGTAACCTCTGCGTGACGTACGAGCCGTCTAAAAGAGGCCGCCCGTGACCACCCGGGCCCTCGAAATAGGTGGCTGCCTTCCGCTTCTGTGGCAGTTGGGTAAAACCCCTAACATAACAGAGCAACCGTCCGTTCAACCGGTATAATTCCAGAATATAAAATTCATTTATTGAAATGCATCTTAAATTGGAAAAAACAAATTTCACGAGATCTATCCTTTTAAACCTTTCCTATCTCATGTTACTAACATGCTTCATTTGTTTGTGTATCATTCTGTGCCCGTGGGACGCACATGGGACGAAGATTATAACCTCATCTGTATTTAACATATGTGTTTGTCTTGTGTTTGTGTCATTTTTCCGAACTCTAGCATTCTCCACATTAAAAAGTAAGATGCATTTATGATTGTTAGATAAAAAAACTAAACGTTTTTCAAGGTATGAAAGCTACATATTATTTGAAAGCTACATATCATCTAACACAGCTTATTTGTTTGACTCTCTTAAAAAATGAATCCAAAATGAATCCTTCTTTTAATAAACTGTTTATTTTAAATATGGATCTCCTAATTTATATTAAAAATAACCTTTCAATTTCCCAGACGTTTTCGGCCTCCCTTGTCTGTAGGGAATAAAATCTACAGATCACTTTCCTTCTGTAGTGGATAGGGTGTAATCCCCTATTAAAACAGGAACCACCTGTTTGCCGTGGGTGGCGTCTCGTATGCTGGGAGAGGGGAACCTGATGATTGAGGAAAGCCCAGGGATCTCCAGCTTTTCAACACATCATTTTGGCCCTTATTTCAGATAGAAGAGCGGTCTGGGTTAGATCCGGCCTGGATCAATCGGCTCAGTCGTGCCAAGCTCTAGAAGCGCACAACTTGTTCTTAGCTTCTTTCTCTCTTTCATACGTATCTTTATGGTACCAAACCGGGCTTATTTTTCTCATGTTCCTCTAACTTTAAGTGAGTTTCAATGGGCGGCGGCTGAAGGGTCAATTGGTGGGCTTGTATTGGGGCTTTGGCGGAAACCTCTGTGAGTGGAGGCTGTGGATAGGGGGATGAACTCAACTGTTCATAAATTTTTCTATGGAAATTTAGATGAATAGGTGGGAAATCATCTAAGCATGAGGCCGAGCTGAAGACTCTGATCTTGACACCGAGTATAATAGCAATGTAGCCTTGACGTTAGAAATAGGAGATCCATTTCTGTTAAACGTCCCCTTGTAGGGCTCCATGGAGGGTGGGGCGCATAGCTATCGAATCAAAAATTTCATCACCATGGCATCTCGAAAACGATTTCTGGCGTTCGACTCTTCGGAGGACGACACGCAACCGACTACATTTACATTCAAAGCTAATGAGAACTTCGCTAAATTTTTAGTGATTTCGAGTAAAGAGGACAAACCTATTACTTCACTGTCACCTTTCATTATAGAAAAGCAAATAGAATCAATTATAGGCACTCCAAAAAAATGTAAAAAAATTAAAAAATGGAACTCTTTTGGTCGAAACTAACAGAAAATCTCAAACTGATAATCTCTTGAAAATTACAAAATTCTTTAACATTAATGTCTCTGTCACGGAACATAAAACACTCAATAGTTGCAAAGGTATTATCCGTGACAGGATGCTAAAACATGAAACTGAAGAAAATATCACAGAATATCTTAACACACAAGGAGTAACAGCTTGCAAACGTTTTAAAATTAAAAAAGATGGAAACTTTATAGAAACAAATACACTTTTACTAACTTTCAACACCACAACTTTACCGAAATCACTAAAAATCTTTTACCGAATTATACCGGTTGAAGTCTACATTCCAAATCCTCTGCGGTGTTTCAACTGTCAGAGGTTTGGACATCATGAAAACGGCTGTCCTGAATTACCTGGATCAGTATGTGAAAAATGTGGTATGGGTGACTTTGATCACTCAACAAATGCTTGTAAAAATGAAGCCAAGTGTGTGAACTGTCACAAAAACCATCAATCAAAATCAAATCAGTGTGAAATTTGGAAAAAAGAGAAAGAAATAATGAAAATTAAAGTTACACAAAAAATCACTTATTTGGAAGCCAAAAAGATTCAAGAAAATCAACCTGAAATCACCTTTGCAAAAGTTGTTCAATCCCTAAACACTAAACCTGAAACCAAAGAAAGTTCTACCCAGTTTAACGAAAAAGATTCTGTCATCAAAGCAAATTCAAAAGTTATTACTCCTACTGTAAAACCTAAACCTAAACCCACATCTACTCATCAGTCTAGACCACCAACAAAATCTCAAAACAGTTCACAAACACAGCCGACTAAAACAAGTGGATCACAACAGAGATCCAGGTCCAGGACAGCTGACCAGAAAGAAAAAAATGGAAAAGAAAAAGATAAAGATAAAGCACCAAATCCATATAGTAAAGGGGCGTCGGCCGATCCGATCAAGTTGGTCAATCGGTTCGATTCCCTTGAGAACATGGAGTTAGAGACTGACTCCTCCATGTTCTTGCAGTCTCAGAGAAAACAAAAGGATTAAGTTCCTTATTTTCAAATCATCTCTCCATTCATCATGGATAAAAAATCAATTATTCAGTGGAACTGTCGAGGACTAAAAGCAAATTATAACGAAATTTTAATTTTAACAACACTACTTTCTCCGACTGTCTTTTGTCTCCAGGAAACCTTTTTAAAGAATACAGATAATATTAATTTTAAAAATTATAGTTTATATAATCATATCACAACTGAAAATCAGAAAGCCTCAGGAGGCTCATCTATCCTTGTAAAATCAAATGTTCCTCATAGACAGATAGATATAAATAGTAATTTACAAGCTGTTGCTGTAAATGTCACTCTGTCTAAATCCATAACAATTTGTTCTCTATATCTCCCTCCACACTGTAAATTTTCTAAACACGATTTAGAAAATCTTATAAACCAGTTACCTCGTCCTTATTTATTATTAGGTGACTTTAATAGTCACAGCAAACTATGGGGTTGTCTGGATACAAATGACAAAGGAGAAATAATAGAAAATTTTATTGCAGAAAATGATCTATGTTTATTTAACGATAAACAACCAACTTATCTTCATTCTCCTACAAGAAATTATTTTGCTTTAGATTTGTCTATATGCTCTCCAAATATTTACTTAGATTTTGATTGGTCAGTTTTAGATGACCTTCATGGGAGCGATCATTTTCCAATTAAAATTGAAGAAATTGAATCGACAAATGAAGACCATCATTCCCGATGGAATTTGAATAAAGCAAACTGGGAGAATTTTATAGAGCTATGTAATGAAAAATTAAATCCTGAAATGTTTAAAACAGCAGATGATATACAAGCTTTTACTGATACATTAATTCATGTAGCCGAAAAATGTATTCCAAAGTCCTCGACACGTTCAAAAAGAAATAGACCTTGGTTTAATAAAGATGTTAAAAATTCAATAAATAAAAGAAAATCTGCCTTACGAAAGTTCAATAGGCAACCAACAAAAGAAAATCTTATCCATGCCAAACAAATGCGAGCAAAAGCTCGCAAGACAATAAAAACGGCTAAAAGAACATCTTGGCAGCAATACGTCTCCAAACTTAATTCTAGAACTCCAGCAAAGAAGATATGGGACATGATTCGAAAAATTACTGGCAAAAATAAAAATAACAAGCATGTCCATATTAAATCAAATGGAAATATATGCTCAACGACTAAAGATATTTCCAATGCACTAGGAGAGAATTTTCAGAAAAACTCTTCTAGTGCAAACTATTCCGAAACCTTTCAAAACATAAAACAGGAACGAGAGAAAGAGCATCTAAATTTTACGTCACTAAATCATGAAAAATATAATGTACCATTCACAGCTTCAGAATTATTAGATGCTCTTCATAAATCTCACGATACAGCTGCTGGTCCGGATGACATTCATTATCAAATTCTTAAACATTTACCCGATAACGCTTTAAAAACTTTATTAAATATTTTAAATGATATTTGGATCACTGGAAAATTTCCAAAAGACTGGAGTAAAGCAACGATTATACCTATACCAAAACCAAATAAAGATCATACTGAAGCTACTAACTACAGACCTATTGCTTTGACAAGTTGTTTATGTAAAACAATGGAGAGAATGATTAATGATAGACTGGTTTGGTTCTTGGAATCAAACCAGCTAATAACAAAATATCAAGCTGGATTCAGAAAAAATAACTGTACAAACGATCATTTGATTCGTTTGGAATCCTTTATTCGTGATGCCTTTATTAAAAAAGAACATGTCGTAGCTGTATTTTTGATCTTGAAAAAGCTTACGATACTACATGGAAACACGGCATCATGAAAGATTTACATAAATTAGGCCTTAAAGGCCGATTACCACTTTTTATTCAAAATTTTTTATCAGATCGAACATTTAATGTTCGAATAGGTAATACGTTATCGGACATATTTAAACAAGAACAAGGTGTACCACAGGGAAGCATTTTATCACCTACCTTGTTTGGCATTAAAATTAACGATATTGTTAAATGTGTGAAAGACCTTGATTGTTCACTTTTTGTTGACGATTTTGGAATATTTATTAGATCGAAAAATATGGAAACCATTGAATTCAAACTACAACGATGTTTAAACAATATAGAAGATTGGGCAACAGAAAATGGTTTCAAATTTTCAAAAACAAAAACTCAATGCGTTCATTTTTGTCAGATACGTCAGCTACATTTAGATCCTCATCTCACGATATACGGTAGTCCAATTCCAGTCGTCAGTGAAGCAAAATTCCTGGGTCTTTTGTTCGATAACAAATTATCTTTTATACCACACATCAAAGCTTTAAAAGCTAAATGTTTAAAAGCTCTTGATATTCTTAAAGTTCTCTCCAGTTCCGACTGGGGAGGAGATCGTACTGTCCTTTTAAATCTCTATAGATCTTTAATTAGATCTAAATTGGATTATGGATCCATAGTTTATGGATCCGCAAGAAAATCTTATTTGAAATCTTTGGATACTATTCATCACCAAGGTTTACGTCTGGCTCTAGGGGCTTTTCGTACTTCCCCCGTCGAAAGTTTATACGCTGAATCAAATGAACCATCATTGTATATAAGAAGAGAGAAATTGTCTCTTCAATATGTTACTAAATTAGCCGCCAATCCACGTAATTCAGCCTATGATTGTGTTTTTAATCCTAAATATGAAAGATTTTACAATAATAAACCAACAGCTATTAAACCCCTTGGCCTGAGAATACAACCGTTACTTGAAGAGGCCAATATCAATATTAAAAATGTTCAGCATTTTTCTTTTCCATCAAAAGAGCCATGGACGTTAAACCCTCCAAAGATTATTTTAGACCTTCATAAAAATAAAAAAACAGAAGTCGAGTCGCATATTTTTAAGAATGAATTTTTAGAAATCAAATCAAATTATAAACATTACCTGTCAATTTATACAGATGGTTCGAAACAAGATGAGAAAGTTGCTTGTTCTGTTATTAGTCCAAATTTTACTGACAGTATCAGATTACCTGATAATAGCTCCATTTTTACCGCCGAAGCCAAGGCAATTGATATTGCACTTTACCATATCAGAGATCAGTCTGAAAAACAGTTTATCATTTATTCAGATTCTCTTTCTGTATTAAAATCTCTTAAAGATTTACACCATAGAAACCCATTAATTCAGCAAATTCTTAAAAAATATTATTATCTTTCCGCTTCAAAAGAAATTGTATTTTGTTGGCTTCCCAGCCACGTTAATATTCGTGGAAATGAATTAGCAGATTCAGAAGCCAAATCTGCATTATCCTTAGTAATAACCAATTTCAAAATTCCTCACTCCGACTTTAAATCAAACGTCTGTCAATACATCAACAACAAATGTCAGTCTGTTTGGGAAACACAAACTTATAATAAATTAAATGAAATCAAACCAAATTTTAACAGCAAATGCACATTCTCTAATCTCAGCAGAAAAGAACAAACAAAAATCACGAGATGTAGACTTGGACACACTAGAATTACTCATTCTTATATTTTAAACAATGAACAAGCTCCATTCTGCATTCCTTGTAACGAACCTTTTACGGTCAAACATTTTCTTGTCACTTGTGCTGAATTTAATTATATTCGCACAAAGTATTTTAATGTAAAAAATATAAAGGAACTTTTTAATATGCCAACTCAAAAAATACTCGATTTTCTGAAAGAGATCGGACTTTTTAATAAAATATGATCTGTATTTTAATAACATAAAATCATTGATACTTTATCTTTCTTAAAATGAACTCATCAATCCTAGATATTTTTAATTTCTCATTAAATAAAATCATCATATAATATTCATCTTATTAGACGCTATATGCCCTTTTAGGGTTGAGCGTCTATAAACAAAATATCCATCCATCCATCCTCACTCCGACTTTAAATCAAACGTCTGTCAATACATCAACAACAAATGTCAGTCTGTTTGGGAAACACAAACTTATAATAAATTAAATGAAATCAAACCAAATTTTAACAGCAAATGCACATTTTCTAATCTCAGCAGAAAAGAACAAACAAAAATCACGAGATGTAGACTTGGACACACTAGAATTACTCATTCTTATATTTTAAACAATGAACAAGCTCCATTCTGCATTCCTTGTAATGAACCTTTCACAGTCAAACATTTTCTTATCACTTGTGCTGAATTAAACACATTCGCACAAAGTATTTTAATATAAAAACTATAAAGGAACTTTTTGATATGCCAACTCAGAAAATACTCGACTTTCTTAAAGAGATCGGACTTTTTAATAAAATATGATCAGTATTTTTAATCACTTAAAATCATTGATACTTTATCTCTTTAAAATAAATACATCAATCCTAGATATTTTTCAATTTCTCATTAAATAAAATCATCATATAACATAAAACTTATTAGACGCTATATGCCCTTTTAGGGTTGAGCGTCTATAAACAAAATATCCATCCATCAGAAGCCAAATCTGCATTATCCTTAGTAATAACCAATTTCAAAATTCCTCACTCCGACTTTAAATCAAACGTCTGTCAATACATCAACAACAAATGTCAGTCTGTTTGGGAAACACAAACTTATAATAAATTAAATGAAATCAAACCAAATTTTAACAGCAAATGCACATTCTCTAATCTCGGCAGAAAAGAACAAACAAAAATCACGAGATGTAGACTTGGACACACTAGAATTACTCATTCTTATATTTTAAATAATGAACAAGCTCCATTCTGCATTCCTTGTAATGAACCTTTCACAGTCAAACATTTTCTTATCACTTGTGCTGAATTTAATCACATTCGCACAAAGTATTTTGATATAAAAACTATAAAGGAACTTTTTGATATGCCAACTCAGAAAATACTCGACTTTCTTAAAGAGATCGGACTTTTTAATAAAATATGATCAGTATTTTTAATCACTTAAAATCATTGATACTTTATCTCTTTAAAATAAACACATCAATCCTAGATATTTTTAAATTTCTCATTAAATAAAATCATCATATAACATAAAACTTATTAGACGCTATATGCCCTTTTAGGGTTGAGCGTCTATAAACAAAATATCCATCCATCCATCAAAAGAGCCATGGACGTTAAACCCTCCAAAGATTATTTTAGACCTTCATAAAAATAAAAAAACAGAAGTCGAGTCGCATATTTTTAAGAATGAATTTTTAGAAATCAAATCAAATTATAAACATTACCTGTCAATTTATACAGATGGTTCGAAACAAGATGAGAAAGTTGCTTGTTCTGTTATTAGTCCAAATTTTACTGACAGTATCAGATTACCTGATAATAGCTCCATTTTTACCGCCGAAGCCAAGGCAATTGATATTGCACTTTACCATATCAGAGGTCAGTCTGAAAAACAGTTTATCATTTATTCAGATTCTCTTTCTGTATTAAAATCTCTTAAAGATTTACACCATAGAAACCCATTAATTCAGCAAATTCTTAAAAAATATTATTATCTTTCCGCTTCAAAAGAAATTGTATTTTGTTGGCTTCCCAGCCACGTTAATATTCGTGGAAATGAATTAGCAGATTCAGAAGCCAAATCTGCATTATCCTTAGTAATAACCAATTTCAAAATTCCTCACTCCGACTTTAAATCAAACGTCTGTCAATACATCAACAACAAATGTCAGTCTGTTTGGGAAACACAAACTTATAATAAATTAAATGAAATCAATCCAAATTTTAACAGCAAATGCACATTCTCTAATCTCAGCAGAAAAGAACAAACAAAAATCACGAGATGTAGACTTGGACACACTAGAATTACTCATTCTTATATTTTAAACAATGAACAAGCTCCATTCTGCATTCCTTGTAACGAACCTTTTACGGTTAAACATTTTCTTGTCACTTGTGCTGAATTTAATTATATTCGCACAAAGTATTTTAATGTAAAAAATATAAAGGAACTTTTTAATATGCCAACTCAAAAAATACTCGATTTTCTGAAAGAGATCGGACTTTTTAATAAAATATGATCTGTATTTTAATAACATAAAATCATTGATACTTTATCTTTCTTAAAATGAACTCATCAATCCTAGATATTTTTAATTTCTCATTAAATAAAATCATCATATAATATTCATCTTATTAGACGCTATATGCCCTTTTAGGGTTGAGCGTCTATAAACAAAATATCCATCCATCCATCCTAGTCCCGTGCTGGTCCCGGGCTTAGAATAGGCCAGACGTACCCTCTGCGTGACGTACGAGCCGTCTAAAAGAGGCCGCCCGTGACCACCCGGGCCCTCGAAATAGGTGGCTGCCTTCCGCTTCTGTGGCAGTTAGGTAAAACCCCTAACAATACAGAGCAACCGTCCGTTCAACCGGTATAATTCCAGACTATAAAATTACATTTATTGAAATGCATCTTAAATTGGAAAAAACAAATTTCGCGAGATCTATCCTTTTAAACCTTTCCTATCTCATGTTACTAACATGCTTCATTTGTTTGTGTATCATTCTGTGCCCGTGGGTCGCACATGGGACGAAGATTATAACCTCATCTGTATTTAACATATGTGTTTGTCTTGTGTTTGTGTCATTTTTCCGAACTCTAGCATTCTCCACATTAAAAAGTAAGATGCATTTATTATTGTTAGATAAAAAACTAAACGTTTTTCAAGGTATGAAAGCTACATATCATTTGAAAGCTACATATCATCTAACACAGCTTGTTTGTTTGATCTCTTAAAAATGAATCCAAGATGAATCCAAAATGAATCCTTCTTTTAATAAACTGTTTATTTTAAATATGGATCTCCTAATTTATATTAAAAAAAACCTTTCAATTTCCCAGACGTTTTCGGCATCCCTTGTCTGTAGGGAATAAAATCTACAGATCACTTTCCTTCTGTAGTGGATAGGGTGTAATCCCCTATTAAAACAGGAACCACCTGTTTGCCGTGGGTGGCGTCTCGTATGCTGGGAGAGGGGAACCTGATGATTGAGGAAAGCCCAGGGATCTCCAGCTTTTCAACACATCATTTTGGCCCTTATTTCAGATAGAAGAGCGGTCTGGGTTAGATCCGGCCTGGATCAATCGGCTCAGTCGTGCCAAGCTCTAGAAACGCACAACTTGTTCTTAGCTTCTTTCTCTCTTTCATACGTATCTTTATGGTACCAAACCGGGCTTATTTTTCTCATGTTCCTCTAACTTTAAGTGAGTTTCAATGGGCGGCGGCTGAAGGGTCAATTGGTGGGCTTGTATTGGGGCTTTGGCGGAAACCTCTGTGAGTGGAGGCTGTGGATAGGGGGATGAACTCAACTGTTCATAAATTTTTCTATGGAAATTTAGATGAATAGGTGGGAAATCATCTAAGCATGAGGCCGAGCTGAAGACTCTGATCTTGACACCGAGTATAATAGCAATGTAGCCTTGACGTTAGAAATAGGAGATCCATTTCTGTTAAACGTCCCCTTGTAGGGCTCCATGGAGGGTGGGGCGCATAGCTATCGAATCAAAAATTTCATCACCATGGCATCTCGAAAACGATTTCTGGCGTTCGACTCTTCGGAGGACGACACGCAACCGACTACATTTACATTCAAAGCTAATGAGAACTTCGCTAAATTTTTAGTGATTTCGAGTAAAGAGGACAAACCTATTACTTCACTGTCACCTTTCATTATAGAAAAGCAAAGAGAATCAATTATAGGCACTCCAAAAAATGTAAAAAAATTAAAAAATGGAACTCTTTTGGTCGAAACTAACAGAAAATCTCAAACTGATAATCTCTTGAAAATTACAAAATTCTTTAACATTAATGTCTCTGTCACGGAACATAAAACACTCAATAGTTGCAAAGGTATTATCCGTGACAGGATGCTAAAACATGAAACTGAAGAAAATATCACAGAATATCTTAACACACAAGGAGTAACAGCTTGCAAACGTTTTAAAATTAAAAAAGATGGAAACTTTATAGAAACAAATACACTTTTACTAACTTTCAACACCACAACTTTACCGAAATCACTAAAAATCTTTTACCGAATTATACCGGTTGAAGTCTACATTCCAAATCCTCTGCGGTGTTTCAACTGTCAGAGGTTTGGACATCATGAAAACGGCTGTCCGGAAGCACCTGGATCAGTATGTGAAAAATGTGGTATGGGTGAATTTGATCACCCTACAAATGCTTGTAAAAATGAAGCCAAGTGTGTGAACTGTCACAAAAACCATCAATCAAAATCAAATCAGTGTGAAATTTGGAAAAAAGAAAAAGAAATCATGAAAATTAAAGTTACGCAAAAAATTACTTATTTGGAAGCCAAAAAAATACAAGAAAATCAACCTGAAATCACCTTTGCAAAAGTTGTTCAATCCCTAAACACTAAACCAGAAACCAAAGAAAGTTCTACCCAGTTTAACGAAAAAGATTCTGTCATCAAAGCAAATTCAAAAGTTATTACTCCTACTGTAAAACCTAAACCTAAACCCACATCTACTCATCAGTCTAGACCACCAACAAAATCTCAAAACAGTTCACAAACACAGCCGACTAAAACAAGTGGATCACAACAGAGATCCAGGTCCAGGACAGCTGACCAGAAAGGAAAAAATGGAAAAGAAAAAGATAAAGATAAAGCACCAAATCCATATAGTAAAGGGGCGTCGGCCGATCCGATCAAGTTGGTCAATCGGTTCGATTCCCTTGAGACCATGGAGTTAGAGACTGACTCCTCCATGTTCTCGCAGTCTCAGAGAAAACAAAAGGATTAAGTTCCTTATTTTCAAATCATCTCTCCATTCATCATGGATAAAAAATCAATTATTCAGTGGAACTGTCGAGGACTAAAAGCAAATTATAACGAAATTTTAATTTTATCAACACTACTTTCTCCGACTGTCTTTTGTCTCCAGGAAACCTTTTTAAAGAATACAGATAATATTAATTTTAAAAATTATAGTTTATATAATCATATCGCAACTGAAAATCAGAAAGCCTCAGGAGGCTCATCTATCCTTGTAAAATCAAATGTTCCTCATAGACAGATAGATATAAATAGTAATTTACAAGCTGTTGCTGTAAATGTCACTCTGTCTAAATCCATAACAATTTGTTCTCTATATCTCCCACCACACTGTAAATTTTCTAAACACGATTTAGAAAATCTTATAAACCAGTTACCTCGTCCTTATTTATTATTAGGTGACTTTAATAGTCACAGCAAACTATGGGGTTGTCTGGATACAAATGACAAAGGAGAAATAATAGAAAATTTTATTGCAGAAAATGATCTATGTTTATTTAACGATAAACAACCAACTTATCTTCATTCTCCTACAAGAAATTATTTTGCTTTAGATTTGTCTATATGCTCTCCAAATATTTACTTAGATTTTGATTGGTCAGTTTTAGATGACCTTCATGGGAGCGATCATTTTCCAATTAAAATTGAAGAAATTGAATCGACAAATGAAGACCATCATTCCCGATGGAATTTCAATAAAGCAAACTGGGAGAATTTTATGGAGCTATGTAATGAAAAATTAAATCCTGAAATGTTTAAAACAGCAGATGATATACAAGCTTTTACTGATACATTAATTCATGTAGCCGAAAAATGTATTCCAAAGTCCTCGAGTCCCGTGCTGGTCCCGGGCTTAGAATAGGCCAGACGTACCCTCTGCGTGACGTACGAGCCGGCTAAAAGAGGCCGCCCGTGACCACCCGGGCCCTCGAAATAGGTGGCTGCCTTCCGCTTCTGTGGCAGTTGGGTAAAACCCCTAACATAACAGAGCAACCGTCCGTTCAACCGGTATAATTCCAGAATATAAAATTCATTTATTGAAATGCATCTTAAATTGGAAAAAACAAATTTCGCGAGATCTATCCTTTTAAACCTTTCCTATCTCATGTTACTAACATGCTTCATTTGTTTGTGTATCATTCTGTGCCCGTGGGTCGCACATGGGACGAAGATTATAACCTCATCTGTATTTAACATATGTGTTTGTCTTGTGTTTGTGTCATTTTTCCGAACTCTAGCATTCTCCACATTAAAAAATAAGATGCATTTAATATTGTTAGATAAAAAAACTAAACGTTTTTCAAGGTATGAAAGCTACATATCATTTGAAAGCTACATATCATCTAACACAGCTTGTTTGTTTGACTCTACTAAAAATGAATCCAAAATGAATCCTCTTTCTTTAATAAACTGTTTATTTTAAATATGGATCTCCTAATTTATATTAAAAATAACCTTTCAATTTCCCAGACGTTTTCGGCCTCCCTTGTCTGTAGGGAATAAAATCTACAGATCACTTTCCTTCTGTAGTGGATAGGGTGTAATCCCCTATTAAAACAGGAACCACCTGTTTGCCGTGGGTGGCGTCTCGTATGCTGGGAGAGGGGAACCTGATGATTGAGGAAAGCCCAGGGATCTCCAGCTTTTCAACACATCATTTTGGCCCTTATTTCAGATAGAAGAGCGGTCTGGGTTAGATCCGGCCTGGATCAATCGGCTCAGTCGTGCCAAGCTCTAGAAGCGCACAACTTGTTCTTAGCTTCTTTCTCTCTTTCATACGTATCTTTATGGTACCAAACCGGGCTTATTTTTCTCGTGTTCCTCTAACTTTAAGTGAGTTTCAATGGGCGGCGGCTGAAGGGTCAATTGGTGGGCTTGTATTGGGGCTTTGGCGGAAACCTCTGTGAGTGGAGGCTGTGGATAGGGGGATGAACTCAACTGTTCATAAATTTTTCTATGGAAATTTAGATGAATAGGTGGGGAAATCATCTAAGCATGAGGCCGAGCTGAAGACTCTGATCTTGACACCGAGTATAATAGCAATGTAGCCTTGACGTTAGAAATAGGAGATCCATTTCTGTTAAACGTCCCCTTGTAGGGCTCCATGGAGGGTGGGGCGCATAGCTATCGAATCAAAAATTTCATCACCATGGCATCTCGAAAACGATTTCTGGCGTTCGACTCTTCGGAGGACGACACGCAACCGACTACATTTACATTCAAAGCTAATGAGAACTTCGCTAAATTTTTAGTGATTTCGAGTAAAGAGGACAAACCTATTACTTCACTGTCACCTTTCATTATAGAAAAGCAAATAGAATCAATTATAGGCACTCCAAAAAATGTAAAAAAATTAAAAAATGGAACTCTTTTGGTCGAAACTAACAGAAAATCTCAAACTGATAATCTCTTGAAAATTACAAAATTCTTTAACATTAATGTCTCTGTCACGGAACATAAAACTCTAAACTGTTGCAAAGGTATTATCCGTGACAGAATGCTAAAACATGAAACTGAAGAAAATATCACAGAATATCTTAACACACAAGGAGTAACAGCTTGCAAACGTTTTAAAATTAAAAAAGATGGAAACTTTATAGAAACAAATACACTTTTACTAACTTTCAACACCACAACTTTACCGAAATCACTAAAAATATTTTACCGAATTATACCGGTTGAAGTCTACATTCCAAATCCTCTGCGGTGTTTCAACTGTCAGAGGTTTGGACATCATGAAAACGGCTGTCCGGAAGCACCTGGATCAGTATGTGAAAAATGTGGTATGGGTGAATTTGATCACCCTACAAATGCTTGTAAAAATGAAGCCAAGTGTGTGAACTGTCACAAAAACCATCAATCAAAATCAAATCAGTGTGAAATTTGGAAAAAAGAGAAAGAAATCATGAAAATTAAAGTTACACAAAAAATCACTTATTTGGAAGCCAAAAAGATTCAAGAAAATCAACCTGAAATCACCTTTGCAAAAGTTGTTCAATCCCTAAACACTAAACCTGAAACCAAAGAAAGTTCTACCCAGTTTAACGAAAAAGATTCTGTCATCAAAGCAAATTCAAAAGTTATTACTCCCACTGTAAAACCTAAACCTAAACCCACATCTACTCATCAGTCTAGACCACCAACAAAATCTCAAAACAGTTCACAAACACAGCCGACTAAAACAAGTGGATCACAACAGAGATCCAGGTCCAGGACAGCTGACCAGAAAGAAAAAAATGGAAAAGAAAAAGATAAAGATAAAGCACCAAATCCATATAGTAAAGGGGCGTCGGCCGATCCGATCAAGTTGGTCAATCGGTTCGATTCCCTTGAGAACATGGAGTTAGAGACTGACTCCTCCATGTTCTTGCAGTCTCAGAGAAAACAAAAGGATTAAGTTCCTTATTTTCAAATCATCTCTCCATTCATCATGGATAAAAAATCAATTATTCAGTGGAACTGTCGAGGACTAAAAGCAAATTATAACGAAATTTTAATTTTAACAACACTACTTTCTCCGACTGTCTTTTGTCTCCAGGAAACCTTTTTAAAGAATACAGATAATATTAATTTTAAAAATTATAGTTTATATAATCATATCGCAACTGAAAATCAGAAAGCCTCAGGAGGCTCATCTATCCTTGTAAAATCAAATGTTCCTCATAGACAGATAGATATAAATAGTAATTTACAAGCTGTTGCTGTAAATGTCACTCTGTCTAAATCCATAACAATTTGTTCTCTATATCTGCCTCCACACTGTAAATTTTCTAAACACGATTTAGAAAATCTTATAAACCAGTTACCTCGTCCTTATTTATTACTAGGTGACTTTAATAGTCACAGCAAACTATGGGGTTGTCTGGATACAAATGACAAAGGAGAAATAATAGAAAATTTTATTGCAGAAAATGATCTATGTTTATTTAACGATAAACAACCAACTTATCTTCATTCTCCTACAAGAAATTATTTTGCTTTAGATTTGTCTATATGCTCTCCAAATATTTACTTAGATTTTGATTGGTCAGTTTTAGATGACCTTCATGGGAGCGATCATTTTCCAATTAAAATTGAAGAAATTGAATCGACAAATGAAGACCATCATTCCCGATGGAATTTCAATAAAGCAAACTGGGAGAATTTTATGGAGCTATGTAATGAAAAATTAAATCCTGAAATATTTAAAACAGCAGATGATATACAAGCTTTTACTGATACATTAATTCATGTAGCCGAAAAATGTATTCCAAAGTCCTCGACACGTTCAAAAAGAAATAGACCTTGGTTTAATAAAGATGTTAAAAATTCAATAAATAAAAGAAAATCTGCCTTACGAAAGTTCAATAGGCAGCCAACAAAAGAAAATCTAATCCATGCCAAACAAATGCGAGCTAAAGCTCGCAAGACAATAAAAACGGCTAAAAGAACATCTTGGCAGCAATACGTCTCCAAACTTAATTCTAGAACTCCAGCAAAGAAGATATGGGACATGATTCAAAAAATTACTGGCAAAAATAAAAATAACAAGCATGTCCATATTAAATCAAATGGAAATATATGCTCAACGACTAAAGATATTTCCAATGCACTAGGAGAGAATTTTCAGAAAAACTCTTCTAGTGCAAATTATTCCGAAACCTTTCAAAACATAAAACAGGAACGAGAGAAAGAGCATCTAAATTTTACGTCACTAAATCATGAAAAATATAATGTACCATTCACAGCTTCAGAATTATTAGATGCTCTTCATAAATCTCATGATACAGCTGCTGGTCCTGATGACATTCATTATCAAATTCTTAAACATTTACCCGATAACGCTTTTAAAACTTTATTAAATATTTTAAATGATATTTGGATCACTGGAAAATTTCCAAAAGACTGGAGTAAAGCAACGATTATACCTATACCAAAACCAAATAAAGATCATACTGAAGCTACTAACTACAGACCTATTGCTTTGACAAGTTGTTTATGTAAAACAATGGAGAGAATGATTAATGATAGACTGGTTTGGTTCTTGGAATCAAACCAGCTTATAACAAAATATCAAGCTGGATTCAGAAAAAATAACTGTACAAACGATCATTTGATTCGTTTGGAATCCTTTATTCGTGATGCCTTTATTAAAAAAGAACATGTCGTAGCTGTATTTTTTGATCTTGAAAAAGCTTACGATACTACATGGAAACATGGCATCATGAAAGATTTACATAAATTAGGCCTTAAAGGCCGATTACCACTTTTTATTCAAAATTTTTTATCAGATCGAACATTTAATGTTCGAATAGGTAATACGTTATCGGACATATTTAAACAAGAACAAGGTGTACCACAGGGAAGCATTTTATCACCTACCTTGTTTGGCATTAAAATTAACGATATTGTTAAATGTGTGAAAGACCTTGATTGTTCACTTTTTGTTGACGATTTTGGAATATTTATTAGATCGAAAAATATGGAAACCATTGAATTCAAACTACAACGATGTTTAAACAATATAGAAGATTGGGCAACAGAAAATGGTTTCAAATTTTCAAAAACAAAAACTCAGTGCGTTCATTTTTGCCAGATACGTCAGCAACATTTAGATCCTCATCTCACCATATACGGTAGTCAAATTCCAGTCGTCAGTGAAGCAAAATTCCTGGGTCTTTTGTTCGATAACAAATTATCTTTTATACCACACATCAAAGCTTTAAAAGCTAAATGTTTAAAAGCTCTTGATATTCTTAAAGTTCTCTCCAGTTCCGACTGGGGAGGAGATCGTACTGTTCTTTTAAATCTTTATAGATCTTTAATTAGATCTAAATTGGATTATGGATCCATAGTTTATGGATCCGCAAGAAAATCTTATTTGAAATCTTTGGATACTATTCATCACCAAGGTTTACGTCTGGCTCTAGGGGCTTTTCGTACTTCCCCCGTCGAAAGTTTATACGCTGAATCAAATGAACCATCATTGTATATAAGAAGAGAGAAATTGTCTCTTCAATATGTTACTAAATTAGCCGCCAATCCACGTAATTCAGCTCATGATTGTGTTTTTAATCCTAAATATGAAAGATTTTACAACAACAAACCAACGGCTATTAAACCCCTAGGCCTGAGAATACAACCGTTACTTGAAGAGGCCAATATCAATATTAAAAATGTTCAGCATTTTTCTTTTCCATCAAAAGAGCCATGGACGTTAAACCCTCCAAAGATTATTTTAGACCTTCATAAAAATAAAAAAACAGAAGTCGAGTCGCATATTTTTAAGAATGAATTTTTAGAAATCAAATCAAATTATAAACATTACCTGTCAATTTATACAGATGGTTCGAAACAAGATGAGAAAGTTGCTTGTTCTGTTATTAGTCCAAATTTTACTGACAGTATCAGATTACCTGATAATAGCTCCATTTTTACCGCCGAAGCCAAGGCAATTGATATTGCACTTTACCATATCAGAGATCAGTCTGAAAAACAGTTTATCATTTATTCAGATTCTCTTTCTGTATTAAAATCTCTTAAAGATCTACACCATAGAAACCCATTAATACAGCAAATTCTTAAAAAATATTATTATCTTTCCGCTTCAAAAGAAATCGTATTTTGTTGGCTTCCCAGCCACGTTAATATTCGTGGAAATGAATTAGCAGATTCAGAAGCCAAATCTGCATTATCCTTAGTAATAACCAATTTCAAAATTCCTCACTCCGACTTTAAATCAAACGTCTGTCAATACATCAACAACAAATGTCAGTCTGTTTGGGAAACACAAACTTATAATAAATTAAATGAAATCAAACCAAATTTTAACAGCAAATGCACATTCTCTAATCTTAGCAGAAAAGAACAAACAAAAATCACGAGATGTAGACTTGGACACACTAGAATTACTCATTCTTATATTTTAAACAATGAACAAGCTCCATTCTGCATTCCTTGTAATGAACCTTTCACAGTCAAACATTTTCTTATCACTTGTGCTGAATTTAATCACATTCGCACAAAGTATTTTAATATAAAAACTATAAAGGAACTTTTTGATATGCCAACTCAGAAAATACTCGACTTTCTTAAAGAGATCGGACTTTTTAATAAAATATGATCAGTATTTTTAATCACTTAAAATCATTGATACTTTCTCTTTAAAATAAACACATCAATCCTAGATATTTTTAAATTTTTCATTAAATAAAATCATCATATAACATAAAACTTATTAGACGCTATATGCCCTTTTAGGGTTGAGCGTCTATAAACAAAATATCCATCCATCCATCCAAAGTCCTCGACACGTTCAAAAAGAAATAGACCTTGGTTTAATAAAGATGTTAAAAATTCAATAAATAAAAGAAAATCTGCCTTACGAAAGTTCAATAGGCAGCCAACAAAAGAAAATCTAATCCATGCCAAACAAATGCGAGCAAAAGCTCGCAAGACAATAAAAACGGCTAAAAGAACATCTTGGCAGCAATACGTCTCCAAACTTAATTCTAGAACTCCAGCAAAGAAAATATGGGACATGATTAGAAAAATTACTGGCAAAAATAAAAATAACAAGCATGTCCATATTAAATCAAATGGAAATATATGCTCAACGACTAAAGATATTTCCAATGCACTAGGAGAGAATTTTCAGAAAAACTCTTCTAGTGCAAATTATTCCGAAACCTTTCAAAACATAAAACAGGAACAAGAGAAAGAGCATCTAAATTTTACGTCACTAAATCATGAAAAATATAATGTACCATTCACAGCTTCAGAATTATCAGATGCTCTTAATAAATCTCACGATACAGCTGCTGGTCCTGATAACATTCATTATCAAATTCTTAAACATTTACCCGATAACGCTTTAAAAACTTTATTAAATATTTTAAATGATATTTGGATCACTGGAAAATTTCCAAAAGACTGGAGTAAAGCAACGATTATACCTATACCAAAACCAAATAAAGATCATACTGAAGCTACTAACTACAGACCTATTGCTTTGACAAGTTGTTTATGTAAAACAATGGAGAGAATGATTAATGATAGGCTGGTTTGGTTCTTGGAATCAAACCAGCTCATAACAAAATATCAAGCTGGATTCAGAAAAAATAACTGTACAAACGATCATTTGATTCGTTTGGAATCCTTTATTCGTGATGCCTTTATTAAAAAAGAACATGTCGTAGCTGTATTTTTTGATCTTGAAAAAGCTTACGATACTACATGGAAACATGGCATCATGAAAGATTTACATAAATTAGGCCTTAAAGGCCGATTACCACTTTTTATTCAAAACTTTTTATCAGATCGAACATTTAATGTTCGAATAGGTAATACGTTATCGGACATATTTAAACAAGAACAAGATGTACCACAGGGAAGCATTTTATCACCTACCTTGTTTGGCATTAAAATTAACGATATTGTTAAATGTGTGAAAGACCTTGATTGTTCACTTTTTGTTGACGATTTTGGAATATTTATTAGATCGAAAAATATGGAAACCATTGAATTCAAACTACAACGATGTTTAAACAATATAGAAGATTGGGCAACAGAAAATGGTTTCAAATTTTCAAAAACAAAAACTCAATGCGTTCATTTTTGTCAGATACGTCAGCTACATTTAGATCCTCATCTCACCATATACGGTAGTCCCATTCCAGTCGTCAGTGAAGCAAAATTCCTGGGTCTTTTGTTCGATAACAAATTATCTTTTATACCACACATCAAAGCTTTGAAAGCTAAATGTTTAAAAGCTCTTGATATTCTTAAAGTTCTCTCCAGTTCCGACTGGGGAGGAGATCGTACTGTCCTTTTAAATCTCTATAGATCTTTAATTAGATCTAAATTGGATTATGGATCCATAGTTTATGGATCCGCAAGAAAATCTTATTTGAAATCTTTGGATACTATTCATCACCAAGGTTTACGTCTGGCTCTAGGGGCTTTTCGTACTTCCCCCGTCGAAAGTTTATACGCTGAATCAAATGAACCATCATTGTATATAAGAAGAGAGAAATTGTCTCTTCAATATGTTACTAAATTAGCCGCCAATCCACGTAATTCAGCCTATGATTGTGTTTTTAATCCTAAATATGAAAGATTTTACAACAACAAACCAACGGCTATTAAACCCCTTGGCCTGAGAATACAACCGTTACTTGAAGAGGCCAATATCAATATTAAAGATGTTCAGCATTTTTCTTTTCCATCAAAAGAGCCATGGACGTTAAACCCTCCAAAGATTATTTTAGACCTTCATAAAAATAAAAAAACAGAAGTCGAGTCGCATATTTTTAAGAATGAATTTTTAGAAATCAAATCAAATTATAAACATTACCTGTCAATTTATACAGATGGTTCGAAACAAGATGAGAAAGTTGCTTGTTCTATTATTAGTCCAAATTTTACTGACAGTATCAGATTACCTGATAATAGCTCCATTTTTACCGCCGAAGCCAAGGCAATTGATATTGCACTTTACCATATCAGAGATCAGTCTGAAAAACAGTTTATCATTTATTCAGATTCTCTTTCTGTATTAAAATCTCTTAAAGATTTACACCATAGAAACCCATTAATTCAGCAAATTCTTAAAAAATATTATTATCTTTCCGCTTCAAAAGAAATTGTATTTTGTTGGCTTCCCAGCCACGTTAATATTCGTGGAAATGAATTAGCAGATTCAGAAGCCAAATCTGCATTATCCTTAGTAATAACCAATTTCAAAATTCCTCACTCCGACTTTAAATCAAACGTCTGTCAATACATCAACAACAAATGTCAGTCTGTTTGGGAAACACAAACTTATAATAAATTAAATGAAATCAAACCAAATTTTAACAGCAAATGCACATTCTCTAATCTCAGCAGAAAAGAACAAACAAAAATCACGAGATGTAGACTTGGACACACTAGAATTACTCATTCTTACATATTAAAAAATGAACAAGCTCCATTCTGCATTCCTTGTAATGAACCTTTTACGGTCAAACATTTTCTTGTCACTTGTGCTGAATTTAATTATATTCGCACAAAGTATTTTAATGTAAAAAATATAAAGGAACTTTTTAATGATATGCCAACCCAGAAAATACTCGACTTTCTAAAAGAGATCGGACTTTTTAATAAAATATGATCTGTATTTTACAATCATTGATACTTTAAATAAACACATCAATCCTAGATAGTTTTAATTTCTCATTAAATAAAATCATCATATAATATACAACTTATTAGACGCTATATGCCCTTTTAGGGTTGAGCGTCTATAAATAAAATATCCATCCATCCATCCATCCTTATTTATTATTAGGTGACTTTAATAGTCACAGCAAACTATGGGGTTGTCTGGATACAAATGACAAAGGAGAAATAATAGAAAATTTTATCGCAGAAAATGATCTATGTTTATTTAACGATAAACAACCAACTTATCTTCATTCTCCTACAAGAAATTATTTTGCTTTAGATTTGTCTATATGCTCTCCAAATATTTACTTAGATTTTGATTGGTCAGTTTTAGATGACCTTCATGGGAGCGATCATTTTCCAATTAAAATTGAAGAAATTGAATCGACAAATGAAGACCATCATTCCCGATGGAATTTGAATAAAGCAAACTGGAAGAATTTTATAGAGCTATGTAATGAAAAATTAAATCCTGAAATGTTTAAAACAGCAGATGATATACAAGCTTTTACTGATACATTAATTCATGTAGCCGAAAAATGTATTCCAAAGTCCTCGACACGTTCAAAAAGAAATAGACCTTGGTTTAATAAAGATGTTAAAAATTCAATAAATAAAAGAAAATCTGCCTTACGAAAGTTCAATAGGCAGCCAACAAAAGAAAATCTAATCCATGCCAAACAAATGCGAGCCAAAGCTCGCAAGACAATAAAAACGGCTAAAAGAACATCTTGGCAGCAATACGTCTCCAAACTTAATTCTAGAACTCCAGCAAAGAAAATATGGGACATGATTCGTAAAATTACTGGCAAAAATAAAAATAACAAACATGTCCATATTAAATCAAATGGAAATATATGCTCAACGACTAAAGATATTTCCAATGCACTAGGAGAGAATTTTCAGAAAAACTCTTCTAGTGCAAACTATTCCGAAACCTTTCAAAACATAAAACAGGAACGAGAGAAAGAGCATCTAAATTTTACGTCACTAAATCATGAAAAATATAATGTACCATTCACAGCTTCAGAATTATTAGATGCTCTTCATAAATCTCACGATACAGCTGCTGGTCCTGATGACATTCATTATCAAATTCTTAAACATTTACCCGATAACGCTTTAAAAACTTTATTAAATATTTTAAATGATATTTGGATCACTGGAAAATTTCCAAAAGACTGGAGTAAAGCAACGATTATACCTATACCAAAACCAAATAAAGATCATACTGAAGCTACTAATTACAGACCTATTGCTTTGACAAGTTGTTTATGTAAAACAATGGAGAGAATGATTAATGATAGACTGGTTTGGTTCTTGGAATCAAACCAGCTAATAACAAAATATCAAGCTGGATTCAGAAAAAATAACTGTACAAACGATCATTTGATTCGTTTGGAATCCTTTATTCGTGATGCCTTTATTAAAAAAGAACATGTCGTAGCTGTATTTTTTGATCTTGAAAAAGCTTACGATACTACATGGAAACATGGCATCATGAAAGATTTACATAAATTAGGCCTTAAAGGCCAATTACCACTTTTTATTCAAAATTTTTTATCAGATCGAACATTTAATGTTCGAATAGGTAATACGTTATCGGACATATTTAAACAAGAACAAGGTATACCATAGGGAAGCATTTTATCACCTACCTTGTTTGGCATTAAAATTAACGATATTGTTAAATGTGTGAAAGACCTTGATTGTTCACTTTTTGTTGACGATTTTGGAATATTTATTAGATCGAAAAATATGGAAACCATTGAATTCAAACTACAACGATGTTTAAACAATATAGAAGATTGGGCAACAGAAAATGGTTTCAAATTTTCAAAAACAAAAACTCAATGCGTTCATTTTTGTCAGATACGTCAGCTACATTTAGATCCTCATCTCACCATATACGGTAGTCCAATTCCAGTCGTCAGTGAAGCAAAATTCCTGGGTCTTTTGTTCGATAACAAATTATCTTTTATACCACACATCAAAGCTTTAAAAGCTAAATGTTTAAAAGCTCTTGATATTCTTAAAGTTCTCTCCAGTTCCGACTGGGGAGGAGATCGTACTGTCCTTTTAAATCTCTATAGATCTTTAATTAGATCTAAATTGGATTATGGATCCATAGTTTATGGATCCGCAAGAAAATCTTATTTGAAATCTTTGGATACTATTCATCACCAAGGTTTACGTCTGGCTCTAGGGGCTTTTCGTACTTCCCCCGTCGAAAGTTTATACGCTGAATCAAATGAACCATCATTGTATATAAGAAGAGAGAAATTGTCTCTTCAATATGTTACTAAATTAGCCGCCAATCCACGTAATTCAGCTCATGATTGTGTTTTTAACCCTAAATATGGAAGATTTTACAATAATAAACCAACAGCTATTAAACCCCTTGGCCTGAGAATACAACCGTTACTTGAAGAGGCCAATATCAATATTAAAAATGTTCAGCATTTTTCTTTTCCATCAAAAGAGCCATGGACGTTAAACCCTCCAAAGATTATTTTAGACCTTCATAAAAATAAAAAAACAGAAGTCGAGTCGCATATTTTTAAGAATGAATTTTTAGAAATCAAATCAAATTATAAACATTACCTGTCAATTTATACAGATGGTTCGAAACAAGATGAGAAAGTTGCTTGTTCTGTTATTAGTCCAAATTTTACTGACAGTATCAGATTACCTGATAATAGCTCCATTTTTACCGCCGAAGCCAAGGCAATTGATATTGCACTTTACCATATCAGAGATCAGTCTGAAAAACAGTTTATCATTTATTCAGATTCTCTTTCTGTATTAAAATCTCTTAAAGATTTACACCATAGAAACCCATTAATTCAGCAAATTCTTAAAAAATATTATTATCTTTCCGCTTCAAAAGAAATTGTATTTTGTTGGCTTCCCAGCCACGTTAATATTCGTGGAAATGAATTAGCAGATTCAGAAGCCAAATCTGCATTATCCTTAGTAATAACCAATTTCAAAATTCCTCACTCCGACTTTAAATCAAACGTCTGTCAATACATCAACAACAAATGTCAGTCTGTTTGGGAAACACAAACTTATAATAAATTAAATGAAATCAAACCAAATTTTAACAGCAAATGCACATTCTCTAATCTCAGCAGAAAAGAACAAACAAAAATCACGAGATGTAGACTTGGACACACTAGAATTACTCATTCTTATATTTTAAACAATGAACAAGCTCCATTCTGCATTCCTTGTAACGAACCTTTTACGGTCAAACATTTTCTTGTCACTTGTGCTGAATTTAATTATATTCGCACAAAGTATTTTAATGTAAAAAATATAAAGGAACTTTTTAATATGCCAACTCATAAATACTCGATTTTCTGAAAGAGATCGGACTTTTTAATAAAATATGATCTGTATTTTAATAACATAAAATCATTGATACTTTATCTTTCTTAAAATGAACTCATCAATCCTAGATATTTTTAATTTCTCATTAAATAAAATCATCATATAATCATCTTATTAGACGCTATATGCCCTTGTAGGGTTGAGCGTCTATAAACAAAATATCCATCCATCCATCAAAATATCCATCCATCTCCTGAACCGAAATTCCACTTGACTCGAAACTTCATTGCAAGTATGACTTGTAGATGAAACCTAGCTAATTGAAGATGGTCGCCTACGATACAGGGCCATCTTGTTTACTTTCTAGATCCAAATTACCTAAAATGTTGCTGTGCGATATCCAAGATTGCCTCCATCTTGAAAATGTAATTTGAAGTAATTCTTCAGAAGGGTAAGGGAACTCATCTGAAACTTTATTGGAAGTACCTGGGTGACCTGTTGATCTAAAATATTGTCGGTTAAAAATCCAAGATGTCCGTCATGTTTGCCAACTTGAAAATCTATTTTGAACAATTTTTCTGAATGGAAAGGGTAAATGACTGTACTATATTAGAAGGATCAAGTTGACGTAATCAAATAATAGTCCTGATGTTAAAATGTTTTCACCCAGTGGTCACTTTTTTGGTAATCCGGTTACCGATACAGGGCCATTTTGGCCTTCTTGTATGTTATTTTTGAGTGAATGCTTTGAATGTAAAGCACATAACTGCATAATTTATAACTGTAAAAGAATTATATTTTGTGTTGAGCTAGAGATTTGTTTATTAATGAGAATTTCAAGAAAATAGAAATGTCATGGAGTAGCTTTAAAGCACACCAGGTAATCTCGTAAGGGGTAGTTGGTGGTTATGCACTCAAAATCTTTACGCAAACTTTCGGCCATGACTTACGAGTCATCCAAATGTCAACAAACGGGTCTAATTTATTGTTTTGTTTTGTTTGTTTTGTTTTTTTTTTTTGTCAATTTCATAAACATATTTTGAGAAAAAAAAGCGAACAATGCTATTCCCAGCAACTTTCATTTCTACGTTGGAAAATGTGTAGGCTTGGAAAAACAGAAAAAAAAAACAAGCGGCTATCTTTTATTTCAATTTTACCAGCAGATGGTTAGTCCGGTATTCCTGTTTTGACTTCTTTTCCAGTGCAAAATGAAGGTATTTCAGCTATCTGGAGTATGAAATACTTATTTAATATATCGGATAAGACTCACTGCAACCTATGTCTATGTTAAAATACATAGGATGTTAAATTTCCCAAGCATTTGTTCTGGGGACTGAAATATGAGCCGAATATGACACGAGACCGACTACCCCTTACGGGGAGGGGGGTCGGAGGGCATTGACCCTTACGGGGACAAGACAGTCAACTGTCCAGTCTCTGATTACAAGGCCTCATTATCTCTTATGGAACATTAGTCGAGTAAACAGGGTTTTGCATACATTTGAAGCTCTCAATTAAGCAAAATCATATATGTTACGCTATACTGCCGTATAAATCGTTTTGTGATGTATAGACTTTCTTGTCCCCGTATAGACTTTCTTGTCCCCGTAAGGGTTTATGCCCCTTTAAAGGGTAGTGTGCCTCGAAAGTCATATTTCAAAGATACTTTAGTCCCCGGAACAAATGCATGGGAGCTTATGTATTTCAAAGTAAATTTAGGTTGCAGTACGTCTTTCAAAGTAAATGTAGGTTGCAGTACGTCTTATTTGATATGTAAGATACAGTTAAATACGTATTTCATAGCCCATATATCTCAAAAGACCTTAATTTTGCACTGGAAAAAGTCAAAACAGGAATATTGGACTACATTAATCCGAGTGAAATTGTAAAAAAAAAAAAAACAAAGCCACTTGTTTTTTCAAGCCCACGCATATATTTTCCAATGCAGAAGTTGTTGGGAATAACAGTACGAATTTTCAAAATGTCTATGAAATCGACTAAAAATTCATAACTTGATATCATTTACCCGTTTGTTGACATTTGGATGTTTCATTAACCTATGGCCGGATGTTCGTGTAAAGGGGACTAAGTCGTTAGGGTTAGGGGACTAAGTCGTTAGGGTTAGGGGACTAAGTCGTTAGGGTTAGGGGACTAAGTCGTTAGGGTTAGGGGACTAAGTCGTTAGGGTTAGGGGACTAAGTCGTTAGGGTTAGGGGACTAAGTCGTTAGGGTTAGGGGACTAAGTCGTTAGGGTTAGGGGACTAAGTCGTTAGGGTTAGGGGACTAAGTCGTTAGGGTTAGGGGACTAAGTCGTTAGGGTTAGGGGACTAAGTCGTTAGGGTTAGGGGACTAAGTCGTTAGGGTTAGGGGACTAAGTCGTTAGGGTTAGGGGACTAAGTCGTTAGGGTTAGGGGACTAAGTCGTTAGGGTTAGGGGACTAAGTCGTTAGGGTTAGGGGACTAAGTCGTTAGGGTTAGGGGACTAAGTCGTTAGGGTTAGGGGACTAAGTCGTTAGGGTTAGGGGACTAAGTCGTTAGGGTTAGGGGACTAAGTCGTTAGGGTTAGGGGACTAAGTCGTTAGGGTTAGGGGACTAAGTCGTTAGGGTTAGGGGACTAAGTCGTTAGGGTTAGGGGACTAAGTCGTTAGGGTTAGGGGACTAAGTCGTTAGGGTTAGGGGACTAAGTCGTTAGGGTTAGGGGACTAAGTCGTTAGGGTTAGGGGACTAAGTCGTTAGGGTTAGGGGACTAAGTCGTTAGGGTTAGGGGACTAAGTCGTTAGGGTTAGGGGACTAAGTCGTTAGGGTTAGGGGACTAAGTCGTTAGGGTTAGGGGACTAAGTCGTTAGGGTTAGGGGACTAAGTCGTTAGGGTTAGGGGACTAAGTCGTTAGGGTTAGGGGACTAAGTCGTTAGGGTTAGGGGACTAAGTCGTTAGGGTTAGGGGACTAAGTCGTTAGGGTTAGGGGACTAAGTCGTTAGGGTTAGGGGACTAAGTCGTTAGGGTTAGGGGACTAAGTCGTTAGGGTTAGGGGACTAAGTCGTTAGGGTTAGGGGACTAAGTCGTTAGGGTTAGGGGACTAAGTCGTTAGGGTTAGGGGACTAAGTCGTTAGGGTTAGGGGACTAAGTCGTTAGGGTTAGGGGACTAAGTCGTTAGGGTTAGGGGACTAAGTCGTTAGGGTTAGGGGACTAAGTCGTTAGGGTTAGGGGACTAAGTCGTTAGGGTTAGGGGACTAAGTCGTTAGGGTTAGGGGACTAAGTCGTTAGGGTTAGGGGACTAAGTCGTTAGGGTTAGGGGACTAAGTCGTTAGGGTTAGGGGACTAAGTCGTTAGGGTTAGGGGACTAAGTCGTTAGGGTTAGGGGACTAAGTCGTTAGGGTTAGGGGACTAAGTCGTTAGGGTTAGGGGACTAAGTCGTTAGGGTTAGGGGACTAAGTCGTTAGGGTTAGGGGACTAAGTCGTTAGGGTTAGGGGACTAAGTCGTTAGGGTTAGGGGACTAAGTCGTTAGGGTTAGGGGACTAAGTCGTTAGGGTTAGGGGACTAAGTCGTTAGGGTTAGGGGACTAAGTCGTTAGGGTTAGGGGACTAAGTCGTTAGGGTTAGGGGACTAAGTCGTTAGGGTTAGGGGACTAAGTCGTTAGGGTTAGGGGACTAAGTCGTTAGGGTTAGGGGACTAAGTCGTTAGGGTTAGGGGACTAAGTCGTTAGGGTTAGGGGACTAAGTCGTTAGGGTTAGGGGACTAAGTCGTTAGGGTTAGGGGACTAAGTCGTTAGGGTTAGGGGACTAAGTCGTTAGGGTTAGGGGACTAAGTCGTTAGGGTTAGGGGACTAAGTCGTTAGGGTTAGGGGACTAAGTCGTTAGGGTTAGGGGACTAAGTCGTTAGGGTTAGGGGACTAAGTCGTTAGGGTTAGGGGACTAAGTCGTTAGGGTTAGGGGACTAAGTCGTTAGGGTTAGGGGACTAAGTCGTTAGGGTTAGGGGACTAAGTCGTTAGGGTTAGGGGACTAAGTCGTTAGGGTTAGGGGACTAAGTCGTTAGGGTTAGGGGACTAAGTCGTTAGGGTTAGGGGACTAAGTCGTTAGGGTTAGGGGACTAAGTCGTTAGGGTTAGGGGACTAAGTCGTTAGGGTTAGGGGACTAAGTCGTTAGGGTTAGGGGACTAAGTCGTTAGGGTTAGGGGACTAAGTCGTTAGGGTTAGGGGACTAAGTCGTTAGGGTTAGGGGACTAAGTCGTTAGGGTTAGGGGACTAAGTCGTTAGGGTTAGGGGACTAAGTCGTTAGGGTTAGGGGACTAAGTCGTTAGGGTTAGGGGACTAAGTCGTTAGGGTTAGGGGACTAAGTCGTTAGGGTTAGGGGACTAAGTCGTTAGGGTTAGGGGACTAAGTCGTTAGGGTTAGGGGACTAAGTCGTTAGGGTTAGGGGACTAAGTCGTTAGGGTTAGGGGACTAAGTCGTTAGGGTTAGGGGACTAAGTCGTTAGGGTTAGGGGACTAAGTCGTTAGGGTTAGGGGACTAAGTCGTTAGGGTTAGGGGACTAAGTCGTTAGGGTTAGGGGACTAAGTCGTTAGGGTTAGGGGACTAAGTCGTTAGGGTTAGGGGACTAAGTCGTTAGGGTTAGGGGACTAAGTCGTTAGGGTTAGGGGACTAAGTCGTTAGGGTTAGGGGACTAAGTCGTTAGGGTTAGGGGACTAAGTCGTTAGGGTTAGGGGACTAAGTCGTTAGGGTTAGGGGACTAAGTCGTTAGGGTTAGGGGACTAAGTCGTTAGGGTTAGGGGACTAAGTCGTTAGGGTTAGGGGACTAAGTCGTTAGGGTTAGGGGACTAAGTCGTTAGGGTTAGGGGACTAAGTCGTTAGGGTTAGGGGACTAAGTCGTTAGGGTTAGGGGACTAAGTCGTTAGGGTTAGGGGACTAAGTCGTTAGGGTTAGGGGACTAAGTCGTTAGGGTTAGGGGACTAAGTCGTTAGGGTTAGGGGACTAAGTCGTTAGGGTTAGGGGACTAAGTCGTTAGGGTTAGGGGACTAAGTCGTTAGGGTTAGGGGACTAAGTCGTTAGGGTTAGGGGACTAAGTCGTTAGGGTTAGGGGACTAAGTCGTTAGGGTTAGGGGACTAAGTCGTTAGGGTTAGGGGACTAAGTCGTTAGGGTTAGGGGACTAAGTCGTTAGGGTTAGGGGACTAAGTCGTTAGGGTTAGGGGACTAAGTCGTTAGGGTTAGGGGACTAAGTCGTTAGGGTTAGGGGACTAAGTCGTTAGGGTTAGGGGACTAAGTCGTTAGGGTTAGGGGACTAAGTCGTTAGGGTTAGGGGACTAAGTCGTTAGGGTTAGGGGACTAAGTCGTTAGGGTTAGGGGACTAAGTCGTTAGGGTTAGGGGACTAAGTCGTTAGGGTTAGGGGACTAAGTCGTTAGGGTTAGGGGACTAAGTCGTTAGGGTTAGGGGACTAAGTCGTTAGGGTTAGGGGACTAAGTCGTTAGGGTTAGGGGACTAAGTCGTTAGGGTTAGGGGACTAAGTCGTTAGGGTTAGGGGACTAAGTCGTTAGGGTTAGGGGACTAAGTCGTTAGGGTTAGGGGACTAAGTCGTTAGGGTTAGGGGACTAAGTCGTTAGGGTTAGGGGACTAAGTCGTTAGGGTTAGGGGACTAAGTCGTTAGGGTTAGGGGACTAAGTCGTTAGGGTTAGGGGACTAAGTCGTTAGGGTTAGGGGACTAAGTCGTTAGGGTTAGGGGACTAAGTCGTTAGGGTTAGGGGACTAAGTCGTTAGGGTTAGGGGACTAAGTCGTTAGGGTTAGGGGACTAAGTCGTTAGGGTTAGGGGACTAAGTCGTTAGGGTTAGGGGACTAAGTCGTTAGGGTTAGGGGACTAAGTCGTTAGGGTTAGGGGACTAAGTCGTTAGGGTTAGGGGACTAAGTCGTTAGGGTTAGGGGACTAAGTCGTTAGGGTTAGGGGACTAAGTCGTTAGGGTTAGGGGACTAAGTCGTTAGGGTTAGGGGACTAAGTCGTTAGGGTTAGGGGACTAAGTCGTTAGGGTTAGGGGACTAAGTCGTTAGGGTTAGGGGACTAAGTCGTTAGGGTTAGGGGACTAAGTCGTTAGGGTTAGGGGACTAAGTCGTTAGGGTTAGGGGACTAAGTCGTTAGGGTTAGGGGACTAAGTCGTTAGGGTTAGGGGACTAAGTCGTTAGGGTTAGGGGACTAAGTCGTTAGGGTTAGGGGACTAAGTCGTTAGGGTTAGGGGACTAAGTCGTTAGGGTTAGGGGACTAAGTCGTTAGGGTTAGGGGACTAAGTCGTTAGGGTTAGGGGACTAAGTCGTTAGGGTTAGGGGACTAAGTCGTTAGGGTTAGGGGACTAAGTCGTTAGGGTTAGGGGACTAAGTCGTTAGGGTTAGGGGACTAAGTCGTTAGGGTTAGGGGACTAAGTCGTTAGGGTTAGGGGACTAAGTCGTTAGGGTTAGGGGACTAAGTCGTTAGGGTTAGGGGACTAAGTCGTTAGGGTTAGGGGACTAAGTCGTTAGGGTTAGGGGACTAAGTCGTTAGGGTTAGGGGACTAAGTCGTTAGGGTTAGGGGACTAAGTCGTTAGGGTTAGGGGACTAAGTCGTTAGGGTTAGGGGACTAAGTCGTTAGGGTTAGGGGACTAAGTCGTTAGGGTTAGGGGACTAAGTCGTTAGGGTTAGGGGACTAAGTCGTTAGGGTTAGGGGACTAAGTCGTTAGGGTTAGGGGACTAAGTCGTTAGGGTTAGGGGACTAAGTCGTTAGGGTTAGGGGACTAAGTCGTTAGGGTTAGGGGACTAAGTCGTTAGGGTTAGGGGACTAAGTCGTTAGGGTTAGGGGACTAAGTCGTTAGGGTTAGGGGACTAAGTCGTTAGGGTTAGGGGACTAAGTCGTTAGGGTTAGGGGACTAAGTCGTTAGGGTTAGGGGACTAAGTCGTTAGGGTTAGGGGACTAAGTCGTTAGGGTTAGGGGACTAAGTCGTTAGGGTTAGGGGACTAAGTCGTTAGGGTTAGGGGACTAAGTCGTTAGGGTTAGGGGACTAAGTCGTTAGGGTTAGGGGACTAAGTCGTTAGGGTTAGGGGACTAAGTCGTTAGGGTTAGGGGACTAAGTCGTTAGGGTTAGGGGACTAAGTCGTTAGGGTTAGGGGACTAAGTCGTTAGGGTTAGGGGACTAAGTCGTTAGGGTTAGGGGACTAAGTCGTTAGGGTTAGGGGACTAAGTCGTTAGGGTTAGGGGACTAAGTCGTTAGGGTTAGGGGACTAAGTCGTTAGGGTTAGGGGACTAAGTCGTTAGGGTTAGGGGACTAAGTCGTTAGGGTTAGGGGACTAAGTCGTTAGGGTTAGGGGACTAAGTCGTTAGGGTTAGGGGACTAAGTCGTTAGGGTTAGGGGACTAAGTCGTTAGGGTTAGGGGACTAAGTCGTTAGGGTTAGGGGACTAAGTCGTTAGGGTTAGGGGACTAAGTCGTTAGGGTTAGGGGACTAAGTCGTTAGGGTTAGGGGACTAAGTCGTTAGGGTTAGGGGACTAAGTCGTTAGGGTTAGGGGACTAAGTCGTTAGGGTTAGGGGACTAAGTCGTTAGGGTTAGGGGACTAAGTCGTTAGGGTTAGGGGACTAAGTCGTTAGGGTTAGGGGACTAAGTCGTTAGGGTTAGGGGACTAAGTCGTTAGGGTTAGGGGACTAAGTCGTTAGGGTTAGGGGACTAAGTCGTTAGGGTTAGGGGACTAAGTCGTTAGGGTTAGGGGACTAAGTCGTTAGGGTTAGGGGACTAAGTCGTTAGGGTTAGGGGACTAAGTCGTTAGGGTTAGGGGACTAAGTCGTTAGGGTTAGGGGACTAAGTCGTTAGGGTTAGGGGACTAAGTCGTTAGGGTTAGGGGACTAAGTCGTTAGGGTTAGGGGACTAAGTCGTTAGGGTTAGGGGACTAAGTCGTTAGGGTTAGGGGACTAAGTCGTTAGGGTTAGGGGACTAAGTCGTTAGGGTTAGGGGACTAAGTCGTTAGGGTTAGGGGACTAAGTCGTTAGGGTTAGGGGACTAAGTCGTTAGGGTTAGGGGACTAAGTCGTTAGGGTTAGGGGACTAAGTCGTTAGGGTTAGGGGACTAAGTCGTTAGGGTTAGGGGACTAAGTCGTTAGGGTTAGGGGACTAAGTCGTTAGGGTTAGGGGACTAAGTCGTTAGGGTTAGGGGACTAAGTCGTTAGGGTTAGGGGACTAAGTCGTTAGGGTTAGGGGACTAAGTCGTTAGGGTTAGGGGACTAAGTCGTTAGGGTTAGGGGACTAAGTCGTTAGGGTTAGGGGACTAAGTCGTTAGGGTTAGGGGACTAAGTCGTTAGGGTTAGGGGACTAAGTCGTTAGGGTTAGGGGACTAAGTCGTTAGGGTTAGGGGACTAAGTCGTTAGGGTTAGGGGACTAAGTCGTTAGGGTTAGGGGACTAAGTCGTTAGGGTTAGGGGACTAAGTCGTTAGGGTTAGGGGACTAAGTCGTTAGGGTTAGGGGACTAAGTCGTTAGGGTTAGGGGACTAAGTCGTTAGGGTTAGGGGACTAAGTCGTTAGGGTTAGGGGACTAAGTCGTTAGGGTTAGGGGACTAAGTCGTTAGGGTTAGGGGACTAAGTCGTTAGGGTTAGGGGACTAAGTCGTTAGGGTTAGGGGACTAAGTCGTTAGGGTTAGGGGACTAAGTCGTTAGGGTTAGGGGACTAAGTCGTTAGGGTTAGGGGACTAAGTCGTTAGGGTTAGGGGACTAAGTCGTTAGGGTTAGGGGACTAAGTCGTTAGGGTTAGGGGACTAAGTCGTTAGGGTTAGGGGACTAAGTCGTTAGGGTTAGGGGACTAAGTCGTTAGGGTTAGGGGACTAAGTCGTTAGGGTTAGGGGACTAAGTCGTTAGGGTTAGGGGACTAAGTCGTTAGGGTTAGGGGACTAAGTCGTTAGGGTTAGGGGACTAAGTCGTTAGGGTTAGGGGACTAAGTCGTTAGGGTTAGGGGACTAAGTCGTTAGGGTTAGGGGACTAAGTCGTTAGGGTTAGGGGACTAAGTCGTTAGGGTTAGGGGACTAAGTCGTTAGGGTTAGGGGACTAAGTCGTTAGGGTTAGGGGACTAAGTCGTTAGGGTTAGGGGACTAAGTCGTTAGGGTTAGGGGACTAAGTCGTTAGGGTTAGGGGACTAAGTCGTTAGGGTTAGGGGACTAAGTCGTTAGGGTTAGGGGACTAAGTCGTTAGGGTTAGGGGACTAAGTCGTTAGGGTTAGGGGACTAAGTCGTTAGGGTTAGGGGACTAAGTCGTTAGGGTTAGGGGACTAAGTCGTTAGGGTTAGGGGACTAAGTCGTTAGGGTTAGGGGACTAAGTCGTTAGGGTTAGGGGACTAAGTCGTTAGGGTTAGGGGACTAAGTCGTTAGGGTTAGGGGACTAAGTCGTTAGGGTTAGGGGACTAAGTCGTTAGGGTTAGGGGACTAAGTCGTTAGGGTTAGGGGACTAAGTCGTTAGGGTTAGGGGACTAAGTCGTTAGGGTTAGGGGACTAAGTCGTTAGGGTTAGGGGACTAAGTCGTTAGGGTTAGGGGACTAAGTCGTTAGGGTTAGGGGACTAAGTCGTTAGGGTTAGGGGACTAAGTCGTTAGGGTTAGGGGACTAAGTCGTTAGGGTTAGGGGACTAAGTCGTTAGGGTTAGGGGACTAAGTCGTTAGGGTTAGGGGACTAAGTCGTTAGGGTTAGGGGACTAAGTCGTTAGGGTTAGGGGACTAAGTCGTTAGGGTTAGGGGACTAAGTCGTTAGGGTTAGGGGACTAAGTCGTTAGGGTTAGGGGACTAAGTCGTTAGGGTTAGGGGACTAAGTCGTTAGGGTTAGGGGACTAAGTCGTTAGGGTTAGGGGACTAAGTCGTTAGGGTTAGGGGACTAAGTCGTTAGGGTTAGGGGACTAAGTCGTTAGGGTTAGGGGACTAAGTCGTTAGGGTTAGGGGACTAAGTCGTTAGGGTTAGGGGACTAAGTCGTTAGGGTTAGGGGACTAAGTCGTTAGGGTTAGGGGACTAAGTCGTTAGGGTTAGGGGACTAAGTCGTTAGGGTTAGGGGACTAAGTCGTTAGGGTTAGGGGACTAAGTCGTTAGGGTTAGGGGACTAAGTCGTTAGGGTTAGGGGACTAAGTCGTTAGGGTTAGGGGACTAAGTCGTTAGGGTTAGGGGACTAAGTCGTTAGGGTTAGGGGACTAAGTCGTTAGGGTTAGGGGACTAAGTCGTTAGGGTTAGGGGACTAAGTCGTTAGGGTTAGGGGACTAAGTCGTTAGGGTTAGGGGACTAAGTCGTTAGGGTTAGGGGACTAAGTCGTTAGGGTTAGGGGACTAAGTCGTTAGGGTTAGGGGACTAAGTCGTTAGGGTTAGGGGACTAAGTCGTTAGGGTTAGGGGACTAAGTCGTTAGGGTTAGGGGACTAAGTCGTTAGGGTTAGGGGACTAAGTCGTTAGGGTTAGGGGACTAAGTCGTTAGGGTTAGGGGACTAAGTCGTTAGGGTTAGGGGACTAAGTCGTTAGGGTTAGGGGACTAAGTCGTTAGGGTTAGGGGACTAAGTCGTTAGGGTTAGGGGACTAAGTCGTTAGGGTTAGGGGACTAAGTCGTTAGGGTTAGGGGACTAAGTCGTTAGGGTTAGGGTTAGGGTTAGGGTTAGGGTTAGGGTTAGGGTTAGGGTTAGGGTTAGGGTTAGGGTTAGGGTTAGGGTTAGGGTTAGGGTTAGGGTTAGGGTTAGGGTTAGGGTTAGGGTTAGGGTTAGGGTTAGGGTTAGGGTTAGGGTTAGGGTTAGGGTTAGGGTTAGGGTTAGGGTTAGGGTTAGGGTTAGGGTTAGGGTTAGGGTTAGGGTTAGGGTTAGGGTTAGGGTTAGGGTTAGGGTTAGGGTTAGGGTTAGGGTTAGGGTTAGGGTTAGGGTTAGGGTTAGGGTTAGGGTTAGGGTTAGGGTTAGGGTTAGGGTTAGGGTTAGGGTTAGGGTTAGGGTTAGGGTTAGGGTTAGGGTTAGGGTTAGGGTTAGGGTTAGGGTTAGGGTTAGGGTTAGGGTTAGGGTTAGGGTTAGGGTTAGGGTTAGGGTTAGGGTTAGGGTTAGGGTTAGGGTTAGGGTTAGGGTTAGGGTTAGGGTTAGGGTTAGGGTTAGGGTTAGGGTTAGGGTTAGGGTTAGGGTTAGGGTTAGGGTTAGGGTTAGGGTTAGGGTTAGGGTTAGGGTTAGGGTTAGGGTTAGGGTTAGGGTTAGGGTTAGGGTTAGGGTTAGGGTTAGGGTTAGGGTTAGGGTTAGGGTTAGGGTTAGGGTTAGGGTTAGGGTTAGGGTTAGGGTTAGGGTTAGGGTTAGGGTTAGGGTTAGGGTTAGGGTTAGGGTTAGGGTTAGGGTTAGGGTTAGGGTTAGGGTTAGGGTTAGGGTTAGGGTTAGGGTTAGGGTTAGGGTTAGGGTTAGGGTTAGGGTTAGGGTTAGGGTTAGGGTTAGGGTTAGGGTTAGGGTTAGGGTTAGGGTTAGGGTTAGGGTTAGGGTTAGGGTTAGGGTTAGGGTTAGGGTTAGGGTTAGGGTTAGGGTTAGGGTTAGGGTTAGGGTTAGGGTTAGGGTTAGGGTTAGGGTTAGGGTTAGGGTTAGGGTTAGGGTTAGGGTTAGGGTTAGGGTTAGGGTTAGGGTTAGGGTTAGGGTTAGGGTTAGGGTTAGGGTTAGGGTTAGGGTTAGGGTTAGGGTTAGGGTTAGGGTTAGGGTTAGGGTTAGGGTTAGGGTTAGGGTTAGGGTTAGGGTTAGGGTTAGGGTTAGGGTTAGGGTTAGGGTTAGGGTTAGGGTTAGGGTTAGGGTTAGGGTTAGGGTTAGGGTTAGGGTTAGGGTTAGGGTTAGGGTTAGGGTTAGGGTTAGGGTTAGGGTTAGGGTTAGGGTTAGGGTTAGGGTTAGGGTTAGGGTTAGGGTTAGGGTTAGGGTTAGGGTTAGGGTTAGGGTTAGGGTTAGGGTTAGGGTTAGGGTTAGGGTTAGGGTTAGGGTTAGGGTTAGGGTTAGGGTTAGGGTTAGGGTTAGGGTTAGGGTTAGGGTTAGGGTTAGGGTTAGGGTTAGGGTTAGGGTTAGGGTTAGGGTTAGGGTTAGGGTTAGGGTTAGGGTTAGGGTTAGGGTTAGGGTTAGGGTTAGGGTTAGGGTTAGGGTTAGGGTTAGGGTTAGGGTTAGGGTTAGGGTTAGGGTTAGGGTTAGGGTTAGGGTTAGGGTTAGGGTTAGGGTTAGGGTTAGGGTTAGGGTTAGGGTTAGGGTTAGGGTTAGGGTTAGGGTTAG